>SKCR01026416.1:0-385153 GCA_019454045.1 Zanthoxylum bungeanum | reverse complement strand
GTGGTCATAACACTCTAGAATGGTAACATATCATCAAATGATCAAATTGAATAAATATTATAATAATATTACTCAAAACAACTTCACACATGCAATATGTCCATCCTCCAAATCCAAAAGCCCCAAAATTATAGAAAAGAAGAAACCCTAGATCTCACTAGATCTTCAAGAAATAAGAAACAAAATTTCTAAGCTTAGGGATTTGTAGAATTACCTTTAATCCTTTAATTCCTTAGCCTTTTTCTTGATTTTCTTTTTTTCCTTTACTTGAATCATCAAGCAATATTGGGACCTTTTTTTTGAAGCTCTCGGCCAAGAAGGAAGATAAGATAAAAAAGAAAAAAAAAATCCTTTAAAATCATCAAAACCGACTTTTGGGGGCTTTTTGGTCATTTTGGAAAAAATTAATTCAATTAATTAAATCAAACTTTATGTTAACAAATCATATTTGCACACCTAAAGTTTAATTAAATCATGCCATATGTCACCAATAATAATTAAATATTTTTCATAACAATTATGAAAATATTTATCAATTAATTATTCAAATATTTAACATTTAAATATTTAAATAATTAATTAATATAATTATTATTATATATGTATTTTATTTCCATTAAATAACAAATACATATATTAATGGCATGTGTCAAAATCTCATTTGACAATTAATTAATGTGTATCTAATCAAATTATGTATCAAATACAAATACACAATAATTATTAAATGACCAAAATCCCATAATGCATGTGTTATCGTTTAACCGTTTAAACAATTCGAATTAACTCATTTAATCCGATGAAATATTATGAATAATCTGTATTATTCATAATGTGTTGCCCAAGTACTCAACGAGTACATTTCATATTGTGGGACTCTCTAAGTTTAGGTTTATCCGTCACGAAGTCTAATTTCGTGTCAATAATTCACCCACTCATAAATTATGACGACCACGGATAATCTCACTAAACTATGCAAGTCGAGGTCATTGCATACATATAATCCCTCCGTCACAGGCTATCCATATTATACCTGGGATTTAGATAATAAGATCAAATCCTTTCGGTATAATATAGTCGACTTTTCAAATATACAATCTCTAAATAACACTCGGAACTTACTTCCGAAGTTATACCACGGCCATGGATTTACTAGATCGTAAACACATGCAGGATGCCTATGCCCTGTACACAAGACTGACGGATCCTCTCTTGATACCCACATGATATCATGAGCATCAGTCCACACCCAATGAATAGGTAGAGGTCCGATCTAAATATATCGGTGACGTGACTGCCATCAAAGTGTGGATGATAACTCATATATCCAAAGTGGTATCTCAAGTCGAAGGACCACTATGCTCGCTCAACTCTAGAAGATTCCTATTGACGTTGGTGTACCATCTATTAGGAAATCTTCAGTGAGTCGTTCAGTGTTTATCAAATAAACACCTACATGACTATATGAGTCTCCTGAGACTCATAGTTCATTGGGATAAACCATCAGACCAAGTCACGATATACGACATATATTGGTCTCAGCGGATTTTACTAACCGACCCATGTTAATAAATCTTGACTAGGAACTTTATTTAAGGATATACATCTTATAGTGCGCTTCCCAATATCATTTACAAACTACGTTGTAACTGCGCACTACATTGTAAATCCTAAGGTCTTTGTATAATATACACGTATCACTAAACCAGATTTAGTTTCCATTTAATCGTAATTAGATATCTAATTGCAATTAGATCGAATATGTGTATAAAATACAAGAGGTGCTACTATTAAATAAGTAATATTATGTAAAATGGAATTGCTCGTATTCATGAATCAGACATAAATACGATCCGGATTGGCATTCCGAGCACCAACCCTAACATTCATACCCTTACGTACTTTCATACATACGTATAGACAGTAAGCTCATTTCATATCCCACTTCATATCGTATTAGTGACAAAGTTTCATACCTGTGGTGGTCGATTATCATAACCATGCGTAACCTCAAACTTTGTTCTCAAGAATATCTTTTATCTATTCTCGTCTTTTAATGACAATCAATTATTAAAACACCAATAAATTATTCAAGCACTCATTATATGAGTTACTTTTCTGGCTTCGCGAACGTTCCAGATCCTAGTCAAGTCTGCCAAAATAAATGATGAAATACCGTCAGAATCGTAACTTTATAGAATTCTTTATTTTATTATAACGACTTCCGGATCTTTCCGGGACATCCAAATTAAATTCTATTTCAATGATTTCAGTTTCAATAATCTTAAAAAATCATTATAAACTGACCAAAGTGGTGAGTTAACATAAATTCTCGGTTTACGTATTTTTGGAAAATCTTCCAAAAAAGTTTCCGTAAACGCTACGGAAGAGCCCCAAACCCTCCGAACCTTTCCGAATTTAACTAAATTTTTTCGTAATATCATATATAACTCATAACTATCATTAAAATCAAAACACATCATTATACCCAAAAATCCACTTTTATCAGAAATTTGCATATTCCATCGAAACGACCAAGCTCGTTCCGTTTTCACTCAGATACTACCAAATGCTCATATTCAATATACTAATACTCAAACAATTCAATTTATATCAATAATTTACTCTATGAAGCTACTGGATACATCCGAACATTTAACAATAAACTTAAAATTTGTGAATTTTTACCGGGAGGTCTTACCGAGATTTCGAGGGCATATACGGACTACAAACGATCCCATGAACGCGCTGGAATAGATGAAATTCTGATCGAATCTATTGTTATCATGGGTCATTATTCATCGAATCTTTCTCCCTCGTTTGCACGAAACGGAAAATCTATCACCACCAACTTGTATTACTCTATAAGAGCTTCGATTTGGCGTGTGGCTCGGGCCGTGAAACGAAGCGATGAGCCGAGATCGAGAAATCCAAACCCACATATTTTTCTCTCTTCTACAGCCATTTTTCGGCGATCCAGGGCTTCCACCGGCCATCATAAGGTTGAGGGGTGGCCGGCGCACCCCCCAGGTTGGTCGTACAGACCGGCTTGACCAGCAACTCAAAGAGCGAATTTGGGCGTGGGGGGTCGAATTTAGAGATTTGAAAAATTATGCCATTTTGGCAATTAAGGGAAACTAGGGGTATTTATAAAAAAGTTTCTGAAAATTTCATTTAGGCCCCCGTGAATTTACAAGCAGGCCCCTATCATATGGTTTTCACGAAAATTTATATTGTTGAAGCCCTTCTAATATAAAAACAATATAAATTTTGAAAAGTGTTCAACACAAAAGTTGTTCGTCTCGAATAAATGAGTCAGATGGTTTAAGAATTAGCTCAATCGGAGTTCATTTGCTATTTTTATAGCCGATACAAGAAAATTAATGCCTATAACTATATAATTAGAAATCGCGTAACCGGTTCTCAGAACCACGTGTTTTCCAACACGAAAAAACTTCACATTAAAATATTCCAACCTACTTCTCCAACACATAAAGTCATATTTCCGAATATCATTCAGTTTAAATTCTAAACTTTAATTCAGAAGGCTTCCAGAACCATTCTAAAAAAAATCGGGATATTACACATCTCTAGTTCCCTTAAGTTTTCTTAGGTAATTCTGCATCATTTTCATGTACCTTTGAGTCATTTTTAGGAAATTTTCCTCCACTTCGGCATTATAGTATAATAATAGAACTTACGGTCAAACTTTGTGGTTTTCATTTTTCTACTCTTACCTTATTTGAACCTTAATTATATTCTGAGGCTTATTCTAAACTTGTTTGGTAGCGAGCTATGACTGAGGGATTGCACGCTTATGAAAACTTGAAAACCCGCGATTTAGTTTATCTTTCACCTAATAAATCTATAGTTTGGTATAAATGGATGAATAAAAATAAATACTAAGTCATATGGGTATGTCAAACGGTATAATGCTTATGTCATTGAAAATGCCTTTTCTGAAGAATATAGAATTGATTATGAAGAGACTTTTGCTCTTGTTGATCGACTCACTTCAGTCTGAAGTTTGCTAGTTATTGATTCCTCCCCATAGTAGACACTATTTCAAATTGATATGAAGAATGTCTTTCTTAATGATTATATTTATGAAGAAGTTTACATGAAACCTTAATCTGGCTACTGTTGTCCTTCTCACAAGGTGTGTAAACTTTGTCAGGCATTAAATGGCCTTAAACAAGCTTCTCAAGAATGGTTAGATAAGCACCATAATTTACCAACTTGGCTTTACATCCAACTCTTACTTTGTGTGAATGATATGATTACCACATATGATAATGTGGCCGAAATCTATGCTCTCAAGAATTCTATCCAGTAAAATTTTTGAGATGAAAGAGCTTGGGTATCTTAGCTATTTTCTTAGTCTTAAGGTGCTCTAAAAAAATAATGGTTACGATATCTCTCAGGTTAAATATACTTTTGATCTACTTCCAAATGCTAGATTGACTAACAACAAGATGACACTCCTCTCCATCATATTATTCTCTATAGATAGTTAGTTGGAAGCTTAGTCTATTTGATAGTCACCCAGCCGGATATTACATATATTGTCCATATTATTAGCCAATTTATGTAAGCACCTCACTTTGATCACTATGAAGATGTCATTCATTTCCTCAGCTACATCAAAGACATTTTGTTTCATTAACTTCATTTTCAACTCTTTTTTTTTTTTTGAGTTTTATGCTTATTCTAATACTAGTTGGGCAGCTAACCACACTTATTTATGTCGGCACATGCCTCGTCTCACTATAAAGATGTCTTTCATTTCCTTCGCTACATCAAAGACATTTTGTTTCATTGTTTTCATTTTTCAACTATACTTTCTTGAGCTTCATGCCTATTCTGATGTGTAGGAAATCGATTTCCTATGCGGCGGAAGCGTGTTAAGTATCAGGATCGACCTTGAAATTTTTTTATGCTCTTTCCCTTAATTAAAGAAACTATCCAACCCTATTAGACATGCTTTTCTTCTGTTTTTGATGATTTTAACAGCCCCAAAGAGCATCCCAAAAAACTGGACTGTTTTGTATACCGAAAGTTACATATATATATATATGCACATAGCTAACTATTTTGGTAGTCGTTGTGTACTAATTTTTCTATCACTATTTTGGATAAAATAACAACACCAAAGCAGTCGCAAAAACCATAAAACAGCCTTATGTATTCCCAATATTTTATTGCAAAAACAAATAAAAAAGAAACACCAACAACCAAAACAAGGTGCGGCAGTGAACAATTTTTCTGCTCACTACCGTGACTATGGGGGTGCGATGAAAGGGTTTTCATTTTGTTTTCAATTTCAGAAAATCTTTCGTACTATGGCTCATCACCAACAAAAGAAAATGTGGACTTCATTCACAAAACCAAATCCCTAAATACTTTAGAGATTCAAAAAGTCACTGATCGGTGAAATCACACACGTTACGTAAGCGCATGTATCGCCCAGGTAGTATAAAAATATCGATTCCACGAGGACTTAATTTCTACTGTTGTTATTAATTATTGATGCTAAATGTTTACAGGTATCTAATTGAGGTGAGAATGGAATGATTACTTGATTGGTTGGTTGAATGTGAATTCGCTATATGAATAAATAAATAAATAAATAAATAAATAAATAAATAAATAAATACACAAAAGAAACTACTAATGAAGATAAATAAAAGACACAAATATATATGGTTGTGATTCCACACAATATTATTCTAATACTGAATTGATTCTCTTACATATGTGTAATAAATTAGTTTGCTAACCTGGAACACGAAGATATGCAAAAGCCTCTGTCGATGATCAGATGCAAACACCCAAAGTAACCCAATTAATTATATGTCTATGTTAACCAAGTTACCTGAATTCATTAAGATGAAGTTCCAATTATGGCTACCCCCACCCGACAGGTATATGTCTATCCTGTAAGGAAATCTACCTAAGGGACATCTACCCTAAGGTAAGATCGTGAGCTATTGAATCTAAGGCTGAAACCTAAAATTCTTTTTCCAAGTTCATTTTAAGTTTACCACATCAATCTTATTGGTGATCAGGCAACAAGAAGCATTAAGGTTAAGATTCAACAAACAAACCAAAGCATTAAACATAATATAATTAAATCAATTATTAAGCATATGAATATTGTGCTTCATCACTTCCCTAGAATAAAAATTAAATGTTGGGATTAGATGATCCCCCTTTACTATTTCTAATTTAGAAATCTCTCTTATTATAATATAAATTTTCATGATATTACCAACCGACCATATAGGCGGTATCCTAATTTAGTCATGTTATAATTAATTCCAACCGACCATAAATGTCATATCCAATTTAGTCAGTTTTAAGATCAATTTAATTAAGTCCAACCGACCATAAAGGCGGTATCTAATTAAGTCAAGTTTTAAGATAATTTATATATTATAATTTAAGTTAGATTAATCTAAATTATCATAATAAAAGCTTCACCCTTCCCCCAGCAGAAATTAATTACAAAACATAAAAGAAATAAAAAGTAAATAAACTACTATTACTAATGCTAAAAATAAAAATACATAATTAAAATACTAAATAAAACTAAACAAACAAGATACAGTAAGGGTGGCAACGGGTCGGGCCGGGCCCGGGAAAAGCCCGGTCTGGGTGTCTTCCGGGCTCTGGCCCGGGCTTTTTTTGGGCCCGAATTTAAAAAAAAAATTTAAAAAATTTAAAAAAATATAAATATAAAATACATTTACACTATATAAAAAGACAATTTATAAATAAATCACAAGTTTCTTTGATAAATTAACAATTTAAATGCTAAAAACAAATAAAAATTATACAAACATATTAAAATGGCCCGGGCCAAAATTGGAAAGCGTACCGAGGCGGGCCGGGCTTCGGGCTTTTCTGCCACCCCTAAGATACAATCCTTAATCTCCTATTAGGAACCTCATGAAAGTATGAAAATTCTAAATGAAATCAGCTTCAATTTATAGGCAAAATTCTGCCTTGCGCGTCGCGACGCATGGAACTTAGCGCGTCACAACGCATCGTTGATTTGTGATGTGTGTACACGGTTTGACGAGATGATGACATGTGGCTGTCAGCAGAAATTATCAGCTCGGCGTCATGACGCGTGAAGGCTTGCGCGTTGCGACGCTGATGTCATACTGATGTAAGCAATGACGCGTGTCGGTAGAGTGAATGATTGTGCTGACGTCATACTGACGTAAGTGATGACGTGGCATCAGGATGAATTATTGGTCGACATCATGTTGATGTAATGATGATGCAGGTGCTGATATGGCGCTGATGTGGCGATGATGGGTGTCAGCAGTATTGTAACCGCTGCGCGTCGCGACGCGAAATTCTAATTTTTCTCTTTTTATCTATTTTTTGCTGTTTTGGCCCTGATTTGATTCCATTGAGTCCCAAATCTTTATTTATCTGCAAAATAACATAAAACACATCAAAATATTCATAAAACCCGAGAAAATATACAAAATATTAGGTAAAAGGGGCCGTAAATAGTGATATATTTTCCGTTCATCACACCCTCAAACCTAACATTTTGCTAGTCCTCGAGCAAAAAAAAAAAAATAAATAAACATCTGAAACTAAATTACTAAGCCACTTTCGCAGAGATCACGGTTGCATTTAGTGTATGCAACAAGCCTTTAAACCCCTAGGTGTCCCTAACAGTGACGATACCCATTAACGTCAATGAAATGTACACAAAAGCAAAAAGACAAAAGAAAAGAAAGAAATAAAATAAATGAAAATAATAGCTATATATACAATGTCCTCAGAAAATGTCTAGCAACAATGTTAAAGGAACCTTCAAAATGTAAACTACAACTAAAATCATTTCCTTTGAACAAAGTATCTAAATCAGACTCTAAGTGTGTGTGTGAATAATTCTTCAAATACCTTTGATTCTAAGTTATTAACTAGGTGAATTTGTCTCAATTCTCAGTAGTTAATGGGATAAACCAACCTGACTATCTAAATTGCTCTGTCTACTACAATATGCACAAAGTGAGGTATGTGATTTTTTTTGTAACATCTTTAATCCATGTAGCGAGCTTTAGGCCAGTAACTCCCAAACCAGTTGGCTTTAGGGCACTAGGTGTTAAAACACCCATACAGACTTAATTCCTCGGATCTCAGATGTTAAAAGTTCTCAAACAGTCACTGCTTACTAAGTAAAGACCCCCGATTACTAAGTAAGAACTTTTATTTATTCTATTTTTTCATCATACCACATATCATAAATAAATATAGACAGAATCATATATTCAAGCAAATGGTCATTCATCAACCACCGATTATTTCAACTAGTCACTTTGTCAATTCATTATTATGTAACTGCTACAGAACTATTGTTTACGTGCATATGATTCTGACCTAGATATTAGGTTCAATGTATAGGATAAAAGTGAAATAAGCATTTATCTTTTCCTAGAACTTTTTACTAAGAAAACCAATCTCATCATTAGACTATATATATATATATATTTCATTTTTTTCTTTTTTTAAAGCAGGCATACAAAATAAAACACACAAAACATGCAAGACATAAGACATGCAGGGAATAAAAACATGCAGGAACGAAAAAAAATGACGGAGAAAATAAATAAACATAAACAACTTCACCCCCAAACCTAAACCTAGCATTATCCCCAATGCGTTACAAAACAAAAGAAAGATAAAGGAACAATGTTACCGTGATTGTTCAATCCTCAGGTTCCTCGTCCTCCTCGCTGATGTTGCCTGGATAGGGTGGAATCTGATCATCACTCAATCCTTGATGATGTGCCATTTGCTGAAGCAGTTGAGCGATATAGTCGACCCGAGATTCCAACCGATCTACTCATTGTGATATGCAGTGAGATCACGATAGTCTTCGCACTGGTTGAGGTTGTTGTTGTGGCTGTATAGGTGCTGATGAGGAAGACCCGACATGAGCATGCCTCTCCACTTGGAGTTGTTGGATAATGCGAGCGGTCAATGCAATGGTGGGTTGCATCATTTCTTCCCTATGGTCCATGGGCACCCTGGCTGTAACATCCCGGATTATTTTAGCGAGTTGCGTGAATTTTATTTTCCCGCGTGAGGCCGAGTCCGAACGTGAGGTCAATTTTTATTGTTACATGGGAAATTTTCAATAAATTAATTATTAGTTAATAATAATTAAATTAAAGGGACTAAATTGGAAATTTAGTGACAAGTGTAATTAGAAATCTAGATATTTCTACACAGATTTAATTATTATATATAATCTAGATTTTTATCTCCTATACACACACACGTGACACATGTACACATTAATTAATTAAACATATCTTTAGTTCACACACACTGGTTACACACACAGAACACGCAGAAATAGAGGGGAGAGGGAGACCAATCAGAAAAAGAAAATAGGGAAGAAACCAGGGACGCGTGAGAGAGAAGCAGCAGACCGAGAAACAGACAGGAGAAAAAGATTAGAAGTAGGCCAAAGGAGAAAGCAGAACAGAGATGGAGAAGGAAGAGATAAGAGAAATCAGGGGATGACCGAGAGAGAAAGAAATAAATAGAAAAAGAGAATCAATAAGAGGAGAAGCAGACCGAAGGCCGAAAGAAATAGAAGGAGAGGATGGAAGCCGAGAGAGAGAAGCCGAGAAAGAAGGAAGGAAGATGGAGAAAGCCGAGAGAGTGCAGGGGGTAAAAAAGAGGTAAGTAATTGTTGGCGGTGTAAAAAGACCCTATGACAATTAAGCAGCACAACATGGGTAAGAGGGGTAATTCTCATCTTGGTCGAAATCATGAATACCGACCCGACCACATGAGTAAAGAGACCGGGCACTTGACGATAGGTGACCGACCACTTGAGACCGGGTGACCGGGCACTATAAGCTCGGCGACAGCATTCTCAGCTCAGAAACCCATGATGACTGACCATGTCTAGACCGACCAGATAGCGAAGCATGCCCAGAAGATAAGACATCTAATTTCTACGGGGAAAAGGGATAAAATTATCCTACTTTCACACAAAAACTGATAGGACAGTGTCCTGATAGGATAAATAAAGTGAAGTCAGTTCGGATTAGGAATCCTAATAGGAAAATGAGATTGTTTCAACTGGGGATCCTTATGCTAGAAAGAATCTGATTTCTCTGTTATTATAAATAGGAGGGTAGAGTGTGTGTAAAAGATCATCAGAATCATTACCATCAGACTTGTAAAAAAATAAGAAGCAGAGCTGAGAAGCGTGTTTGAGTAATAAAAGCATCATCCTTTTTGTGCCCGTGGACGTAGGTCGGACCAAGATCCGCCGAACCACGTTAAATCCCTTCGTCGATGGGCGTATTTATCTGTCTTTTGCTAAGTTTGCTTTTGGTCCCCTATAACCAAACAAATTCACTATTGAGGGAGGATTGTCTCGGGAGTAATATTCCTATATTGCCCTGAGACCAAAATCAGCCGTCAACAGTTGGCGCCGTCTGTGGGGAACTCAACAAAAAGCGGTTCGCGTAGTAAGAAGATGGCAGAGGGCGGAAATCACCAATCGTCGGGGAATCCGGCCACAGATTGGATGAAGAAGATAGAAGAAAGCATAAGGAAGGATAGAGAGGATAGTCAGGCTCTCCTAAAAACCATGATGGACTGACTGGAGATAATGGAAAGGGGAAACCGCGAGAAGCCTGAAACCAGAGCTAATCAAAGAAGAGGAGAGATAGCAGATGGAAAGAGGGTTGTGGATACAAGTGAGGATGATGGACCTAGGAGGAGGGGGCCTTACGGGATAAAATCCGTAGTTGTGGAAAAAGATTCACAAGCAGAGGGCACATGGGAACAAGAAGAAGAGAGGCGTTCGACAGATTCCTCTCATGATAGTCTCCGCTACGCTAGAAGAGGAGGCACAGAGTACGACGAGACTGCTCGGGAGATCCCAAGGGTGAGGGAAACACCGCACCGTGGCAGGCAGACATGAAGAAGAACGCAGAAGGCGACATGGCGGCCCAAATAGCGAGGTAAAATCTTGGTTAAAGAAAGAGATGGCCAAGTGGGGGGCAAGCCTCAAAACAGATACAGGAGACGCCCGGGATGACAAAGAGGAATCCCCCCTCATAGAAGAAATAAAATTAGCAAAATTCCCGAAAAAGTTCAACATGCCGACCATGACGCCCTACAAAGGCCATACCGATCCAAAATCCCATATTGAGGGCTTTGTACTATTGATGAGGTCCAATGAGTGACAGGGGACGCCGTGTGTGCAAGGTATTCCCCCTAACCTTGGGTGGATCCGCCATTCTATGGTATAGAAGTCTAGCCCCAGGGAGCATCGGTAGCTTTGCACAACTCAGAAAGTCGTTCGTACGGCACTTCAAAGGGGCCTGCGCCCCTAAAAAGACAATCGAAGAGCTAAGACTCATGAAGCAGGAAAACGACGAGCCCCTAAAAACCTTTATTGAGAGGTATCATAACATGGTGCTCGAAGTCGGGGGGTATGAGTCTCCCGAGGCTTTGGAAAGCCTGAAGGGAGCCTTAAAAGTCGGACCCACCTAAGGATCCAAGGCACCCCAGACTATGCAACCGCTCTGGAGGTAGCCCGGAAGTTCGTCTCGTTAGAAAACGAGGAAAAAATCTCCCGGAGAGGGACGACCATCAGAGAGAGGACGATAAGGGCAGAGGCCCCCCGACGAGCAGACATGGAGCCCAAAAACCCCCCCAAAACAAAATGAATTCAAGCCGATACCTCGAAACAACCAGGAAAGAGGAGCCCCGACCCAAGTAAACCATGTCTTCAGGGAAGATGCGTACATTCCTCTGAAAAAGCCACTGGGGCAAATCGTCATGGAGATCCAGGGAAAAGGCCTCTTAATAGAACCTGACCTCAGGAGGTTCCCCCCTGATAAGAGAAATCAAAAAGCCTATTGCGTACATCATAATCTGAAAGGACACGCGACAGATAGGTGCAAAGATTTGCGGGAACAGATGGAAGACCTGGCGAGGAATGGATATTTAAATAAATTTATTGACCATGAAGTGATGACGGCTAGGCAGAGGGTGCATGACCGACAGATAAATATCATCGCAGGAGGAAAAACCCTGACCGGAGATTCTAATCGGTCGAGGAAAAACTATAGCAGAGCTCGGGGGTCAGACGTGCTAGAAACAAAACAGGCCCCGGGATTACAAGGTGGGCGGTCGGTACCAATAATGTTCACCGACGAGGACGCCCAAGGGGTAAGCTTCCCCCACGATGATGCGTTAATTATCAAGGTAGTAATCGGCGGCTCCGAGGTAAACAGAATCTGGTGGACCCCGGGAGTGCGGTAGACATATCTCTAAAGAGGCCCTGGACAGCCTTGAAGTAGAGTATGCGGCTCTGACCAACGATATCACCCCCTTATACGGCTTCGGGGGCTCAACGGTCGTCCCGTTAGGGAGGATACAATTAGCAGTAACAATCGGGACTCATCCCCAAACTCGGACAATCATGATAAATTTCACCGTAGTGGACTGCATGAACAGCTACCAAGTCATCGTTGGTCGGCCTTTCATGATGAAGACAAAGGCCGCAATGTCTTGCTATCACTTGAAACTAAAATTCCCCACCCGGGGAGGAATCGGGATCGTATGCGGAAGTCAGAAGGCAGCCCGCAGCTGCTTTGCAACTCTCTCACGAGAAACCCTCTGCATTGAGGAGGGTACCAAAAAACGGCAAAGGAATGAAGACGGGGGAAAAGCCAGTGGAGATCCTAGTCCTCGGCCAAACAGAATTTCCTGGTTAGCGGCGGCTGAGGAATTAGAAGAGATAGAACTGTTCGGACCGGGAAAAAACATAAAGATATGGGGAGGCTTAAACAAGACCCTGAGACAGAGCCTACTAGAATGTCTGAGAGAGTATCCAGACATCTTCGCATGGGGACATAACGACATGCCCGGAATTGATCCAAAATTCATCAACCACCGCCTAGCAGTAAACCCTGCGCGCAAGCCGGTTAAACAAAGAAGAAGAAACTTCAATCAAGAACGGAGCAAAGCAGTGGCCACCGAGGTGGAAAAATTATTAAAAGCTGGTTTCATCAGAGAGGTAAAATACCCGGAGTGGGTATCAAACGTAGTGCTAGTGAAAAAACCCAATGGAAAATGGAGGATGTGAGTAGATTTTACCAACCTCAACAAAGCATGTCCAAAGGACAACTTCCCTCTACCAAACATAGATCGGCTGGTAGATGTAACAGCCTGCCAATGGTTGCTAAGTTTCATGGACGCCTTCTCAGGATACAACCAGGTCAAGATGCATCCGGCAGACGAGGAGAAAACAACTTTTATCACATATCAAGGGCTTTATTGTTATAAAGTGATGCCCTTCGGACTAAAGAATGCAGGGGCAACTTTTCAGAGGTTAGTAAACAAATTTTCAAGCCACTCATCGGTACGTCAATGCTGGTATACGTCGACGACATGATAACAATGTCTGAAGAACCGAGATGTCATGTTACCGACCTGAAGAACACTTTTGAGCTACTGAGGAAACACAATTTAAAGCTCAACCCGGAAAAATGTGCTTTCGGGGTGGCCTCGGGAAAATTTTTAGGCTACATGGTAAGCTCCCGAGGCATAGAAGCAAATCCACAGAAGATCCAAGCTGTATTGGACTTAAAATCCCTCAGGACAGTAAAAGAAGTACAAAGTCTGACCGGCAGGATGGCCGCGCTCAACCGATTCATTTCCCGAGCAACTGACAAATGCCACCCTTTCTTCAACGTCATCAAAAAAGCAAAAAAGCAAATCGACTGGACGCCGGAATGCGAGGAGGCCTTCCTGCAGTTAAAACAATATTTAATGCAGCCTCCATTCCTAGCAAAACCAATCCCAGGAGAAACCTTGTACTTATACTTGGCTGTCTCAAAACACGCAGTAAGTTCGGTACAAGTACAAGAGGCCGACAAGGTCCAAAAGCCAGTGTATTACACCAGCAAAGCTCTGATAGACACCGAGACCCGGTATCCAGTATATGAACTGATTGCCTTATTACTAGTCACTACAGCCCGGAAACTGCGACCTTATTTTCAGGCCCATCCTATCGGTGTCTACACCGAATCCCCTTTAAGACAGATCCTGCAGAAGCCAGATGTCTCCGGCCGGTTAATAAAATGGTCAGTAGAACTGAGTGAATACGATATCTCTTACCTCCCGAGAGCAGCGATAAAAGGGCAAGCCCTAGCAGACTTCATCACCGAATTCACCGAACCCCAGGTCATGACGGTAAAGGAAGACAAATGGGAGATGTCTGTAGACGGGTCCGCCAGCTCGCAGGGCAATGGAGCAGGAATCGTGCTAGAAAATGATAAAGGAGAAGAAGTACTACTCGCCATAAGATTCGCCTTCGAAGCTACAAATAATGAAGCAGAGTATGAGGCAATCCTGGCCGGATTAAGACTATGTACGGTGATGGGAACCCGTGACGTAGTAGTAAAAAGTGACTTGCACTTGGCAATTCAACAACTAAAGGGAGGGTTTCAAGCCCGAGAGCCAAACATGATGGCCTACTTAACTGAGGTAAGAAAGTTGGCGGAAAAGATGGGGAACGTGCGCTTCGAGCAAATTAATCGAGAAAAAAACTATGAGGCAGACTCCTTGGCACGGCTCGCATCCTCAACAAAAGAAGTAAACCCCAGAGTAATCCCTATCACCTGCCTCCGGGAGAAAAACATAGGGGAGCTCGAAGTAGAAACACTAAGCAAAGAAGGCGCAAACTCGTGGATGCGGCCAATTAGGAGATACCTGGAAGCAAGAGTAACGCCCGAGGACAAAAAGGAGGCCAGAAAGTTAAAGTACAAAAGCACCAAATTTTCCCTAATCGACGGGGTGCTTTACCGAAGAGGCTACTCAGTACCTCTCTTAAGATGTTTAGCGGAAGAAGAAGCGGATTATGTACTCAGAGAGATACATGCAGACATCTGTGGAAGTCACGCCGGGGGGCAATCAATTGCTGTCAAAGCTTTAAAACAGGGATTCTACTGGCCGACCATGCATCAGAACGACATGAAAGTGGCCCGAAAATGCGATGGGTGCCAGAAGAATGCCAATATTCACCACCACCCAGCAGAACAGTTAGCTACCCTGCTCAGTCCCTGGCCGTTCGCCCAATGGGGGCTAGACATCATCGGACCAATGCCGCGGGGTCGAGGACAGGCAAAATACGCCATCGTGGCCATAGACTATTTCACCAAATGGGTGGAAACCGAACCCCTATCCACCATCACAGAGAAAAAGGCTACGGGATTTCTGAAGAAAAATATCATCTTCCAGTTCGGCATCCCTCAAGCCATCATTACCGATAATGGAAAGCGGTTCGACAGCAAAGGCTTCAAGAAACTCTGTGAAGACCTCCAGATCGCCTTGAGATTCGCCTCACCAGCCCATCCCAAGTCAAACGGGCAGGTCGAAGCCACGAACAAAATCATCAAAGCAAATCTCAAAGCTCGGATCAGATCTAGCAAAAGGCTTATGGGTCGAGGAGCTACCAGAAGTGCTATGGGCACATCGGACGGCCTGTAAAAATTCCACATGAGAGACTCCATTTTCCTTAGCCTACGGATGCGAAGCCATTATACCAGCCGAAATCGGAGTGACTACCCACATGGTCCAGCATTATGGGGAAGAGCAGAATGAAGAGCTTATCAGAAGCCACCTCGACCTGATCGAAGAAAAAATAGAAAGGTCAGCAATGAAGACAGCTATCTACCAATAAAGAATGGCCCGCTTTTATAACAAAAAGGTGCGAACCCGCACCTTCCTCCCAGGCGACTTGGTATTAAGAAGAGTCACACTAAATACTCGAAGACCAGAGGAAGGCTCGCTAGGCGCCAAATGGGATGGACCCTATAAAATGCGGAAAATAGTAAAGCCAGGGGTCTACATTTTAGAACAGCTGGACGGCACGCGAATAAGAAAACCCTGGAATGCCGAGATGTTGAGAAGAAACTTTCAGTAGACTACTTTTTCCTTTTCGCAGCAACCCAACAAGAGGTGGGAACTCCAACGTAAAGCTTTTTCTCGAAAAATCCCGCAGAAGAGCTGTAAGAAGGGCAGTATGTCCCCAAACATGAATAAAACCTTCTCTTTTCAAAAGAAAAATTTGTTCATCCGATTTCTTAAAACAAACTTAAAAGCCATATACAAAAACGGGGGACATACTCGACGCCCACTACAAAAGACAGTTGGCACCAAGGCCACTTCATTATTCGGCTCAGGGCTGGATCTTGTTCCGCCGAGGCCACTTGACTATTCGGCTCGGGGTCGGGTTACGTCCCATCGAGTCATGCTTATTGGCCTGGGGACAGAACATTCCCCCAGAACCAAATGTCTCTCAAGCTCGGGGTCCTGAGAATATTCAGGGACATATTCGATGCATAGGATCCGTGAGAAGCATAGCACGGGGAGGGATGATACCCCGTGGCGATTGCTTGCTCCAGTGTTACCGAATATAAGGAGGAATATGCCCTTAATGTGTCGAACACTCTTTGATCCTCACTTACCTGATGTAATGGATCCGTGAGAAAGCATAGCACAGGGAGTGATGATGCCCCCATGACGATTGCTAGCTCCAATGATATCGGACCTAAGGAGGAATGTGCCCTTAGTATCCCGGACACTCTTTGATCCGTTTATCATTTGGATCCAAGAGAGGCGCAGCACGGGGAGGCGTTATGCCCTTGTGGCGTGTGCCTGCTCTAGCGCGGTAAGGAGGAGCCCTCGCACAAATACACAGGCTCCACTGTGACCTGACGTATAGAGGATGTGCCCTTACCATTTTAAAAACGCTCTCTAATCCAAATCCTGGTTCGCCGGGACACTGAATTGAAATATTCAGAATTATGTTTTGGAGACCTCTGGCAGGACGCTGTTTTGAGGCATCCGTGTTGTTTTTTATACTTGCGAAACGTTTTATTTTGGGACAAGCGCTAAGTCACCCCCGCCCTTTAATTTTATTTTACAGAGTTTTGTTTTTGTTTTCAGCTGGTCTGGTAGGGGGACGCCCGTACCGGACTCAGTAGGGCTTCAAAAGGTCGATTCACTTCCCTTCTGAATAAGTCCCACATGATTAATCAGCTCGGGGCTGGATTCGTTCCGTCGAGGTCACTTGATTAATCGGCTCGGGGCTGGATTCGTTCTGCCGAGGTCACTTGATTAATCGGCTCGGGGCTGGATTCGTTCCACCGAGGCCATTTGTTTAATTGGCTCGGGGCTGGATTCGTTCCTCCGAGGCCACTTGATTACTCGGCTCGGGGCTAGATTTCATTCCGCTGAGACCTCTGTGTACCACTGGCTCGAGTTCGGGTTGCGTCCCACCAAGTCAGCACTTCTCGACTGGGAGGCGTCATTCCCCCAGGTCCAAATGCCATTTTTAGCTCGGGGTCGGGTTACGTCCCACCGAGTCAACACCTTTGGACTGGGGAGGCGTCATTCCCCCAGGTCCAAATACCTCTCTCAGCTCGGGGTCTGGTTAAAGTCCCACCGAGTCTATCAGCCCAGACTGGGGACGGAACATCCCCCAGGACCAAGTATTTCTCTCACTTCGGGGTCGGCTCACAGGCAGGTCTCGAATAAGCATGTGGAGGAAAACATTCAAAACAGATTATGAAAGACAGAAGAAACACATGAAACATATATTTAATTGCTTAAGTTGCGGATGGGAAAAGTTTATCACAAGAAAAGAAAAGTATGTCGAGTTTACACAGGGCCCCATTCGGGTTACCCCCTTATCAGTCAGCCCGCGCAGGGGCAGATAGCTCTCCTTCAGCAGGACCGGATGACGAATGGCTCGGCTCGGCCTCAGGACAATGGACAGTAGCTTCAACATCGGCAAACGAAGAGGCCTCGACAAGTATAGTTTCATGGGCAGGAAGAACCTCAGGCCGGATCTCTTCTGTAGCAGAGGCATCAGGTCGGTCTTCTTGAGGTGGAGGGAGGACCGGGGCAATCGAAATTGGGTCGGGATCCATCACCTCCTCGGGGGAAAGGGGTAGCCACTTCTGAAACTCCTCCTCGGATATTTACCCTTTGCAAAAACGAATGGCTGCATGGATTGGCCCCATTTCTAGGTCGGGCAGCACCGTTGGTATAATCTCAGCACAGTCACCGACCCCTTCAAGACGGATTGCGTCCCTCTCGGCCTCCAACTCAATCTCTTTCCTCTTAAGCTCATCACGAAGCCTCGCTAATTCTCCATCCTTGGCCCGCACTTTAGATTGTTCACTGCACACCTCCACCTGCAAGATCCTAATCTCGGCCTGAGCAGCTTTCAAATCCTTTTTAGCAGCGTCGACATTTTTCCTCTCCAAAGAAGCAGCGGCCCTAAGAGCTTTGTTTGTACTGATGGCCTCGGCCGCGGCTATCTCATGATTCTTTATCGTCTCCTCCGTATTAGCTAGCTTGGTCTCCACTTCGGAAAGCCGATTCTGGAGCCTCTGGGCTTGGTCGCCCTCGGACAAGTGGCTAAAAAAGAGGTCCTTATTCTTGGCCGTCAGATAGTTTGCCTACCAAGAAGAAAAGAATCAGAAAATAAACTAAGTCAGGAAGACACAACAAGAATGAGGGAAAGTAACACAACCTTAGCCATATGAGAACATAGCTCTGCAACCACCTCCTCGAGGGAAGGTCCTCGTACCCCGGAATCTTCTCTGGAGGTACGACCTCGGCCAGCTCATTGAAAGCCGGCACCAGATGAGAAGTAGCTTCCCTAATATCCTTCCCGAGGTCGTCAACGCCAAGGATCACAGACCCCTTCTGCTTTTTAGAAATACCCCCCGACGACCTCCTCTCATGTCGAGCATGAGTCTCCTTATTCTGAGCCCGCTCTTCCTCCAACTCCCGACTTAGTATTGGGTCCACAGCACCAAACTGACGCTTCTTTCTTCTAGAAGACCTTGGAGGATTACCAGGGCGGGCAACACCCATCGAAGGCACCCCAGAAGGCGAAGACAGACCTTGAGAGCTTGGACGCTCCATCTCTTCAGCCACCTTTCCAGCCTCAGAAGTTTCAGGCTGTTTTCGAGAAGTATCGGCTCCACTTGGGCTAGTTTTCTTCGCAGCACCAGTCAACCGATCAAGGTATTTTGGTCTCTTCGACATACTTGCAAAAGCAAAAGCAAAAGAAGGGTACATGACCTGAGCATACAAAAAAAAGAGAAGAGACAACATCAACATGCTAAATAAACGTGGGAGTTACCTAGAAGATCAATAGGAACCTACCTATCCGACCCGGGACCTTGGGGGGAACGGCCCGAACAAGTCTCGATTCAGCAAATACCGTATCGTTTACCAACTCCCTCCAGTGGGAGGCATATCGCCGAGCCCAACCTACCCGCTTCCGGACCTTGCGCGAGACCTTGGGAGCATCCCTCCAACAAGCTAGGAGAAATAGGAAAAAGGGGTGAGAATCTAAACATAAAAACTAAGGGCAGGAAAACTAAAGGTTTAACTCCTGACCTCCCACTCTGAAGATGTCCGGGACCAAGATCTCCTCTTCATGCGATCTCAGTGCCCGTCCCCAATCTCCAGTGGCCCAGACCCAAAGATCTTTGAAATTCTTGTTGGAGTCGGGGAGTTTGCGGACAACGTTTAACGAGTCGGCGTAGGCAGAAAGGTAGTACCAACCGTGGTGAGTCTTTGGGTTGGCCTTCAACCGGTATAACCTCTTCACTTCTTCAAAAGAAGGCTCGCCAAGCCCCGCTCGATGCCAAGCTACATACAACCTGGCCAAGATCCTCCAGCTATTTAGACTCAGTTGACATGGGGAAATCTCCATCTCGGCCAGCATCCAGGCGAAGTTGGGTTGAATTGGCAGCCGGAGCCCACACTCGAAGAAAGCTGGAAGAAGGGCCACGGAACCTTCGTCGGGCTGACTGGCACGGTCGCATAGGAGAGGGACCTCAAGAGCAATGTCTATCGGGATGTCGTACCATTGCCGAAGCAGTGCTAGATCAACCTCGGTTATCTTGGAAGGTCGATCCATGTCCAGAGCCGAGCTTTCAAAGCCACCGGGCTCCAGATCCTTCCGAGGAACCCTCTGATGGTACATGTCCTGTTCGATTTTTGAAGGGGTGGGGGTAGTGTCGAGGTCTTCTACACTGGGTGCTCCCGAGCCCGAGGAGAGCTCTTCAGCAAGGGGAGTCAAGGGTTTTACGAGGTTTTACAGAAGGAGACCTGTCGTCAGACATCATTGGCATCCGAAAAATAAAAGGGAAAGGTCAGTCTGCAGCCGTATTTCTAGAAACAAACAGGACCTCGCAACTATCCTAAAAGTACCCAGCAAAAACTAGACCTAAAAATCTCTAGAGTGCCCTAGCAACATCCATTAAAAACATGAATCTCTCCCTAGCAAGAAAAAACAACAAACACAGCAAGCAAAAAAAAAAAATGAAGAAGGTCGTTCGGAAAAATTACTTGATCTCTGCTCATAAAATGGAAGATGCGTTGAGAAGCTTTGAAAAAAAACCGAATCGGACGTATCGTGGTCGAAAAGAAGGAAATTTTGAAGAAGACAAAGTTTTGCCAAACATAAACAAAGTTATCGATTCACCTTCTCATAGTAAACGTCGGAACATTCTAACCGTCGGATCATAATGGGGTATTGGATGTACGCCAGGTGTCGACCTCGGAAGCAATTCAATAGAGATGAATGAACGGGTGAGATTGAATGTATTTAGGTGCTAGCAGCGGACGGTTGATCTTGTTCACTTTTGGCGGGAAACAGACAGATGCTCGACAAGTGTCTAGTTGGGGGTAAAACCCTAAAAGGTGATTTGATGAGCATTTATAGCAGATGTGATGACTGCGCGTCTCGAGAAAGAAGTGCCCGAAAAGGCGGTGAAAGGTTTTATTTTGACAAAGGAAAATGAGTCAAAGCCGAGCACTACATTCGGAACCGAGGACATTATGGTAGCACGCCAGTAAAACTACTCCTTTTATAGTTCCCGGCACCAACTCGCATACTCGTTGGAACCAAGAACTAGGGGACATATGTTGGCGGTGTAAAAAGACCCTATGACAGTTAAGCAGCACGGTAGGGGTAAGAGGGGTAATTCCCATCTTGGTCGAAATCATTAAATACCGACCCGACCACATGAGTAAAGAGACCGGGCACTTGACGATAGGCGATCGACCACTTGAGACCAGGTGACCAGGCACTATCAGCTCGGCGACAGCATTCTCAACTCAGAAACCCATGATGACCGACCATGTCTAGACCGACCAGATAGCAAAGCATGCCCAGAAGATAAGACATCCAATTTCTACGGGGAAAAGGGATAAAATTATCCTACTTTCACACGGAAACTGATAGGACAGTGTCCTGATAGGATAAATAAAGTGAAGTCAGTTTCAGATTAGGAGTCCTCATAGGAAAAGGAGATTGTTTCAACTGGGGATCCTTATGCTAGAAAGAATCTGATTTCTCTGTTATTATAAATAGGAGGGTAGAGTGTGTGTAAAAGATCATCAGAATCATTACCATCAGACTTGTAAAAAAACAAGAAGCAGAGCTGAGAAGCGTGTTTGGGTAATAAAAGCATCATCCTTTTTGTGCCCGTGGACTTAGGTCGGAACAAGATCCGCCGAACCACGTTAAATCCCTTCGTCGATTGGCATATTTATCTGTCTTTTGCTAAGTTTGCTTTTGGTCCCCCATAACCAAACAAATTCACTATTGAGGGAGGATTGTCTCGGGAGTAATATTCCTATATTGCCTTGAGACCAAAATCAGCCGTCAACAGTAATCTATGGCAATGAATTCCTTGGGTTTATTTTGGTTTGGTTTTGTTGAGGAAATTGAGTAATTAAATAAAAAGATGATTTAGGAGCATGTTAGGATAAATTAAATTTAGATTTATGTAAGAAAATGAAAGAAGATCAGAGCAGAAACAGGTAGAGAGAAAGAAGAATCGTGTGAACTGAAAAAAAAAATAGAGAGAGAAGAAAGAGAGGCTCGGCAGAACCCTGGAGGATTTAGGGAAATTTTGGGGGGAAAAGAGGAAACGAACCCTAACTGAGTTTATTAATTTTGGTAGACTTGATGGTGCTGTGTATATTTTTCAAATCCAGTATATTCATCTAATCACACTTTTATGAAATAGCTGCATAATTGTAAATATTAAAGTTTCTGTGTGATTCTTTAAGATTGTGTATTCTTAAATACATATGATTTTACTTACTTGTGTCTATGTATGGTTAATATGCAATTCCACATACTGATTTGCTTTTTCATCATTTTATAAGGGCCTTGAATTTCATGAATTAATGAGTAAATTGGAATTTTAAGAAATAAATCAGTGGATATTTATGTGTTCATATGTAAATGAAATTAAGATCGATGTTGAATACTTTGAAGAGGCTGCCGAAAATGAATTACTTAGTATAGTCACGGATTCAATATCGTAGTAGCTAGAGAATATAGATAAACATTCTAACAGTGTTTTTTTTAAGAGCTTTGAAATATCTAGTTTAAAAGTCGTGAATAATGTCAACTTGTGATTAGTCGTGAATACTAGCAATGTGGGGGATATGAGTTGTGATGCTGTAATGTGAGGTTCCAATACTGTGACCAAAGTTGGTATATAAGTTGGAACTTGATTTTGTGTTTAGTTATGAAAGTAATTATGAGGTGTGATGCTACATCATGGATTATTTGTTTTATATGTTTTATTTGATAAAGCATAAATTGTTAAGCCATGGCCGAATTAATGGATGTTAGGAGGGGAGTTTGATGTAGTGATATTGAGTTTATGTTTGAATGGTATAAGAATGTTTGAGCACAGGTTGAATGTAAATTGGGTTGATATGATAATATGGTCGAAAAGTTAATACAAGTTAACTTGAGCATGTTGATATATGTGTACGCAAGTATGTATTGAGAGTGATAATATTTGTGATATAAGTAAGCTTGAGCATGTATGAAAAGAAACATATAAGGAAATATAATACATATATCTTTTAGTTGAAGGAATTCACGAACTTATGCATGTGCATATATGTTAATATGGATAAGCATATAATTAGGATAAGTGAATGCCTGAGGAATGAGTTCCACATATAAGTGTTTTATGATTTTTGGAAATGATAAAGAAGTTAAAAATGATTTTGAAGTTCAAAGTGTTTTTAAGAAAAACTTCAGATGCTTTTGGAAAGAAATGTATTTCAGAAAATATTTCTTACAGTTTTGAGATTTAAGCATGAGTTTTATATTTCGGGGCATGAGGTAAAAAACTCACCCCAGTATGTAACTTGATACAACTTGTAATTGATGGATACTACGGAATTGACGGATACTATGGAATTGACGGATTTATATACATGTGCACATGTGGAGGACTGGGGGGATACTCCTAGATCCTCAGCGCTCAGATGGTACATTCCTGGGCGGAGATGCGCCTTCGGGCGGAGATGCGCCTTTGGGCGGAGATTTGGTTTTCAGAAAAAGGATTTCAGATTTCAGATATTAGTTTTTCAGAAAAAGAAGTTTTGAGATTTCATATTTTCAGAAAACAATTTTCTAAGATACAGATTTCAGTCTACAAATACAGTTTTCAAAGAGATTTTCTGGAAAGAAAAAGTAAAATAGAGTTTTTCAGAAAATAGTTTTCAGAAAAAGTTTTCAGTAAACAGTTTTTCAGAAAAGGTTTTCAAGAAGTATTTTATAAAAAGCATAGCATGTTAAAGTATAGTTCAATTCATAAGTTATGCATATAGATCACACATTCTAGAAACCATTTAAGATGCATATAGCCGACATTAACGCATGTTAGCATTATTATGTTTATATGTATTTATTAATGATGTATGTGTGAGTTGTATGCTTACATAAGAACTCTTTGTGAATAATAGTGTGTGATAATATAATTACATTTATGTATGTATGCATGATTGAAGATGGTGTGACAAATGTTTGAAAGAAATAATAGTTGATAACTCCGATTTGATGATATTTCAATGAGATAAAAGAAAGATAATTATAATAAATGTCCGAACTAGATTAGAAAAGAATAAGCAGGTAAGTATTTAGATATCAGAGTAGCGCAGCAGAAACACGATAAGACTTGACTTAGTGAATAAGGTTATGGATGTTGAAGCGTAAATAGGAAACAAGATTTAAAGAATGTGAGTGATTAGATAAAATGATCAGTAACAAGCAACATGTTTGTAAATGGATAAGAACTAGATAGTTAGCTCAGACCTTATACATAATTGCATGGTCACATAGACAACTTAGATTAACACGGAAGCAGAATTCAGACTTTGTGTGTGTATGTCGCTCAAGGAATGAGCATAGTTACTTACTGAGTCTTATGACTCACACCATAACAGTGTTTGAGTTTTGCAGGTTGGTGACCTGATCGGTCAACCACAGATACCAGAGCTTGAGGAGCCGGATAGCAGCGTTGCAGTCAGCCAGTCACCGGGTCTTGGGAGTATCAGAGTCAAGTTGTAATAAGTCTAGTTGTAGAGAATTGAATTGTATAAAGTGTAGTTTGTAAAAGTTTTTGTTTCTACGTATTTTCGGGCACGGAGCCCTGGTTGTAATATGTCTTTGTGTCTGCATCGCATTTTAGTTAGGCCCTTAGATTGCATTGAGGTTGAGATGCCGGCCTGAGGCAGAGATTTTATTTTCAGGTTGTAAATGGATGCTGGCTATAGGCCAGGTTGCATGATGTTACAAATACATTATGCCGAAATTTGTTTCTAGAATCAGAGGCTTATGGAGATGGGTTTAGCCTGTCTCCTGCCGGTAACATTGCTGCTAAGGCGGGATGTTACACTGGCCCACATGCATAGGCTTGTAATTAAGTTGCAGTAAAGCAGGCCAGTTTATGTAGAACGTGCTACCCAAGCTATGTTGGTTGATATCAGCCCACCGACATCAATGGTATAACCCTCTGCTAGACAATATAACAACATCGTTCGTTCTTTAGTTACATTTGTAAAATGGGTCCCTGGCAGCAATGTTCGGTGTAAGGAAATGAAACCAAACCCTGACATCTGGTTTAAGATATCTTGAACTCATATTTAAATATTCCCCGCTGCTACTCATATCCCATGTAGCATTAGGGATGCAAAGTGTTTCTATGAGATGAGTCATATCTAAATGCTCTCTAGCTTCCGTATATTCATCTTCCTCCATATCCGGCAACCTATAATACCTATTGATAGTGGTCCTATCGAACGTCACCTGTTGACCTCGTACTAACACCTGGTACGTCTGATGCTCGTAAGCATTGGCATAGAACTCACGGACAACTGGTACACAGGCTGGGTGAGGCTGTTGGCAAACCTTATGCCAATGTCTAGTGGCGATGATTCTATCAATCTAGGGGAACTGTCCGGGGTTAATCTCAAAACCCCTCTCCATAATCGGGACTTTTTGTCCCATCCCCTTTTCATATTGCCGCTCAGCAGCAGCCAATACAAACTTTGTTGCATCGAAACTCGATCTGGCTGCTACTGAGGTTCTCGTTCTTTTAGGGGCCATTTTCAATTTTTAAAATTTTGGTAGAATTTCCCCCAAATTTTCAAGATTTCCCAAATAACACTAAGACTTCTCAAATTATTCCACAACCGCCAAAACTTCACCCCCAAATTTTACGAATTTATCACTTAGTAATTTCCACAAACACACACAACAACAATAAAAATGCACTGTTTGTTTTCAAAAAACAAAAAAAAAATGATTGTAGGTCTTTATCCTCTGTGGTTGGTATGAACAGCTCTGGTAGCTCTTCTTCAAACATTTGTGCAATGCATGCTCCAAGATCTTCATTTTGAGGATGCAGAGTTTCATCTTCACTTGTTGGTGTAGTTGGTACAGACAGCTCTGTTACTTGTTCCTCCTCAGAGATGTAATAAGCGACCAAAGAATTATCCAGATCAAATTGAAACTCTGCTGGTTCGGGCTCCAGAACTGATACCTCAGATTCTTGATACTACTCAGCCTCTTCCCCCGTTAAAGTGTCATCGTGAAATGCTTGGTATTCGAAGGCTTCGTTAGTGTCATTTGAAAATGTTTCGTGAGGTATGTTGTTCTGATTTTCTGTTAATTTTCTCGTTTGATCTGTCATTTTCTTAAGCATGCCATCTCACTTTTCGTTACTTTTCTTGAGCATGTCCAACGTCTCTCTTATCATCTGGTTTTCCTCGGATGAATATCGTTCTGGTTCTTGATGAAGATCATAGGTTGATGGTGGATAAGATAGAGAATATGGTTCAGTGAAATATGCTGGTTCATCATACTATGAAGGATTCTGATAGTTCCACCACCATGAATTGTAGTTTTATGAGCAATGATCGCTAGGGTTGTTACCATCACATATCCCACATCTGATCATTGTGTTCTGAAATGGTTGAGAAAATGTTGTGTTGAATGGCTCTGACATCCATGGATAGTTGTTGGGCTGGACAACAGGCCTCAGAACACCGGACTGCTGCTCCATGATATGGGTTGTATCTTTTCTTTGTAAAGTTTCATAATTCTTCCATCGCCCAATAATGTTCTATTTCAACCACCTGAAAATAAAAGAAAGAAACAAAAATTAAAAAACAAATAAAGAAAATTAGATACACATAAAATAGATAGCTTCAAAATTATTAACGCAAGAAAAATAAGTCCCTGGCAACGGCGCCAAAAACTTAATCGGTGAAATAACACACGTTACGCTAGTGCACATATCGCTCAAGTAGTATAAAAATATCGATTCCACGAAGACTTAATTTTTACTGTTGTTATTAATTATTGATGCTAAATGTTTACATGTATCTAATTGAGGTGAGAAGGGAATGATTGCTTGATTGGTTGGATGAATGTGGATTTGCTATATAAATAAATAAATAAATACACAAAAGGAACTACTAATGAAAATAAACAAAAGACAAAAATATATAGGGTTGTGATTCCACATAATATTATTCTAATTATGAATTGATTCTCTTACATATGTGTAATAAATTAGTTTGCTAACCTGAAACACGAAGATATGTAAAAGCCTATGTCGATGGTCAGATGCAAACACCCAAAGTAACCCAATTAATCATATGTCTATGTTAACCAAATTACCTAAATTCATTAAGATGAAGTTCCAATTATGACTACCCCCGCTCGACATGTGTATGTCTATCCTGTAAGGAAATCTACCTAAGGGACATCTACCCTAAGGTGAGATCGTGAGCTATTGAATCTAAGGCTGAAACCTAAAATCCTTTTTCCAAGTTCATTTTAAGTTTACCACATCAATCTTATTGGTGATCAGACAACAAGAAGTATTAAGCTTAAGCTTCAATAAACAAACCAAAGCATTAAAAATAATATAATTAAATCAAGTATTAAACATATAAATATTGTGCTTCATCACTTCCCTAGAATAAAAATAAAATACTAGGGTTATGGGATCCACCTTTACTATTTCTAATGTAGAAATCTCCCTTATTATAATATAAATTTACATGATATTACCAACTGACCATATAGGCGGTATCCTGATTTAGTCATGTTATAATTAATTCCAACCAACCATAAATGCGGTATCCAATTTAGTCAGGTTTTAAGATCAATTTAATTAAGTCCAACCGACCATAAAGGCGGTATCCAATTAAGTCAGGTTTTAAGATAATTTATATATTATAATTTAAGAGAGATTGATGAGCGGAAAATATATCAATATTTACCGCCCATTTGACCCAATATTTTGTATAATTTCTCGAGTTTTATGAACGTTTTGATGTGTTTTAGTTTATTTTGCAGATAAAATAAAATCGGGACTCAATGGAATCAATCAGGACGAAATATGGAACAAATAAGGGCAAAAACTGGACTTGACATTTGGATTTTAGAGGTTGGAAACTTGAAATGGCGTTCTAACGAAGTACAATTTTGGAAATTTCAGCTTTGCATAATTGTCGTATTTTGGCCATAACTGTCTACACCGATATCAGATTGAGGTGATTCAAGTTTCCGATTAAAGAAGACTCAAAGATATACAACTTTGAAGTTCATAATAATTTCGAATTCTGAAGTTTTCATGACCGAAATTGATAAAACATCCAGAAGTATGTTATGTGTAAATATTAAAGTCATTTTCAAAACAAAAATAAAATAAAAAATGGCAATTTTTAAACTTCCACCAAACATGCTTGCATATTTGGTGCCATGTTTTGTGGCATGTTTGGTGGAGAAATTGTTGGAGGCAAAATTTTTCCTATAAATACTAAGTCATTTCATTTATAAATTTCATACTTTCCTTGGTTTCTTGAATAAGAATTAAGGATTTTATCTTGTGTGTTTTATTTTTTTTAGTTTTGTAATGTATTTTTATTTTTATTTTTAGTAGTAATAATAGTTTGTGTGTTTTTACTTTCTTTTATGTTTAGTAGTTAATTTCCGCTGGGGGAAGGTTGAAACCTTTAATATGATAAGGTAGATTAATCTCACTTAATTTATAATATGGAAATTATAATTTAATAATATGGATTAAAGTTCATACTGCCTTAATGGCTGGTTTTATTTATTTGACATAATGTGACAACGCCTATATGGTCGGTCTTTAGGTGACAGATGATTACCGCCTATATGGCTGGTTTATGGACAAATAATAACACCTCCTTTATGGCTGGTTTGACTTAATTAGGTAATATTGATAATTTCTATATTATAGTAAAATGAGATTTCTACATTTGAAATATTAAAGGTGGATCCTCTAACCCCAGCATTTTATTTTTTCTAGGGAAGTGATGAAGCACAATATTCAAGAGTTTAATAATTGATTTGATTATTATGGGTAATGCTTTGGTTTGTTTATGAAATTTTAAGCTTAATGCTTCTTGTTAACTGGTCATTAATAAGATTGATGTGGTAAACTTAAAATGAACTTGGAAAAGAGATTTTTCGTTTCAGACTTAGATTCAATTGCTCACGATCTCATCTTGGGGCATGGTGACCCTTAGGTAGATTTCCTTCCAGGATAGATATATACATGTCGGGCGGGGGTAGCCACAATTGGAATTTGAACTTAATGAATTCAGGTAACTTGGTTAACATAAACATATGATTAATTGAGTTATACTGGATGTTTGCATCTGACCATCGGAAGAGGCTTTTGCATATCTTTGTGTTCCAGGTTCGTAGACTGATTTATTACACATATATAAGAGAATCAATTCATCATTAGAATAATATTGTGTGGAATCACAACCCTAGATATTTGTGTCTTTTGTTTATTTTCCTTAATATTTTCTTTTGTGTTTTTATTTATTTAGCAAATCCACAAGCAACAAATCAATCGAGCAATCATTCCATTCTCCATTTAATTAGATACTTGTAAATAAATAGTATCAATAATTAATAACAACAGTAGAAATTAAGTCATCGTGGGATCCATATTTTTGTACTACTTGAGCGATACGTGCGCTTGCGTTACGTGTGATTTCAGCGATCAAGTTTTTGGCGCCGTTTCCGGGGACTTATTTTTCTTGCGTTATTAATTTTGAAGCTATCTATTTTACTTGTATCTAATTTTCTTTATCTGTAATTTTTATTTCTTTCTTTTATTTTTCTGGTGGTTGAAAATGGAACATTATTGGGAGATGGAAGCATTACAAGCTTTACAAAGAGAAGTTACACCCCAAATCAGGGAGCAACAATCCGGTTTTCTAAGGCCTGTTGTCCAGCCCAACAACTATCCATGGATGTCAGAGCCATTCAACACAACATTTGCTCAACCATTTCAGAACACAATGATCATATGTGAGATATGCAATGGTAACCACAGTAGCAATCATTGCGAGTACAACTATAATTCACAGTGGCAGAACTATCAGAGACCTTCATATAATGAACCAACATATTTCACTGAACCACATTTTCCATCTTATCCACCATCAACCTACAATCTTCAAGGACCAGAACCATCAGTAGAAAGACAGTTGATAAACAGGCTCGAGAAACGGGAAGCTGAACAAGATGCAACATTTCTGGATCAAATCAAAACCTTACAGAGGATGGTAAATAAATTGAGACAAATAATCAACAACCAGAACTACATACCTCACGGAACAAATTCAAATAACACTGACGAATCTTTCGAGTACCAAGAATTTCATGATGATACCTTAACAGAGGAAGAGGCTGAGCAGTGTCAAGAATCTGAGGTATCAGTTCAGGAGCCCGAACCATCAGAATCTCAATTTTATCTTTATTATTCATCGGACTCTGACGAAGAACAAGTAGCAGAATTATTTGTACCAACTACACCAACAAGTGAGGATGAAACTCTGCATCCTCAAAATGAAGATCTTGGAGCATGAATTGCATAAATGTTTGAAGAAGAGCTACCCGATCCGTTCATACCAACCACAGAGGATAAAAACCTACAATCAAACATATCTTTACATCATCAGGCTAACACATATGGAGCATGTATTTTACAAATGATAGATGAAGAGCTGAACAATGAAATTCTGAAATACATCTGTGACAAAAAAGTGGAGCAAGAAGCAAAATAAATGGAGGAGCAAATGTCTGACTATATTAAAGATCTCATGCATTCAGGAGAAACATCACTTTTTTGGGGAGTACAAATCAAAGACACTGCCCAGAAGCTTGATAGAATGGAACTCCCATTCAAAGTTAAACACCATACTAGACCTCCTGATTTTCTTTCTTTCTTTTCAGGAACCACTGAAGCGACAAAGTTTAAAAAGGTGGCACAAGCACTGAATGAGACAAAATTCTTTTTGCCACTTTACTGTTGGAATAGATCATTCAAAAGCAACGCTCATGGGATTGTCTTTAATCGGACATCCAAAACCACGCTGAAACCTACTTGATGGATGAACTTCAGTAATATCTGGCTGAAGATGAAAAATTTAGCTCTAGCATAAAGGCAACCCATGTAATTTTTATTATTGTAATTTATGTTTTATTTTGTGTATACATGTTGTAGAGTTTTTAATTTTGTGTGATATTTTCAGGGAAAAACACAAATGGAGCATTTAAGGCAGAGCAAGATAGAAGGAATGGTGTTTGGCAATCACAAGGATGAGAGTTAATTCATTAGTGATGGCTGAGTAAGGAATGGATTCTTAAGACGCATCCTAATGGATTTATATACCAAGCGAGTGGCGTATTATGTACACAATTCTGTTGCCTTAAATAATTGCTTTCATTTACTTTTCGGTTGTGATTTTCTTAATTTTCGCTGACAAGATCCAGACTTTTTGACTTTCACGATATATTTTACTGTTTAGCTAATAATTATCATTTGGCAGGTACAAGAGCTATTATTACTCATCCTTTTTCAGGTTCTATAAATTCAGCTCGTTATTGCACTCTTGAAGACACCAGATTTGAGAAAGAAATATATAAATAAAAAATAAAAAATAAAATAAAAAAATGGAAGCAACTTCAAGAAGACGAGTTCTAAGCCAGAATTCGTTATGGCAGCATAAGAATTGGGTAGAGTCATAGCTGAAAGGAATATGCACTTAGTATATGGCAATGACAATCTTGGACTAATGGGATACGTTTCAAGGGCCGTACATGAATGAGGTAGTCAAGTTTTGGGAATCATCCCAAAACCATTGGCGGAGGCGAATCTTATAAGACCATCAAACAGAGAGGAACTTATCGTGCCAGGTATGTCTGAACGACTGGTTGAAATGATTAATCGTGCTGATGCATTAATTGCTTTGCCAGGAGGCTTGGGTACGATTGAGGAAATTTTTACAGTACTATCTTGGGTGAATTTAAACATACACCAGAAACCAATTGGATTGTTTAATGCTGATGAATTTTATGATTTTCTTTATGTGTTTCTTGATGATGCCCGGAGAAATGGGTCGTATCAAAACCTGTAAAAGATATCATCTTCACTGCCAGAACTGCCCATGATTTAATTGACCAACTTTTAGCTTTTGAACCAAAAATTGACCCTATCCTTTCCAAGATAAACTGGTCCGATAATGATCATGGTAAGAAGCGTCGGATAAATCTGGATCTTAACCTTTAATTTTCTTTTTAAATGTAGAACTTTCAGCCAACCAGGTATTGTCTTCTAAACTCTTCTTCTACTTTTTAGACATTGGGGACAATGTCTCAATTAGGTTTGGGGGAGGGGAATTGTTGACTAGTATCTTTTTTTTTCGTTGTATTGTTTTTGCTTGGTTTTTAGTCAAAATATTTTCAAAAATTCGAAAAAATTAAAAAAAAATTAAAACAAATTTTGTTTTTGTGTTTTTAACTTGACTAATCAGGTGAAATTGGTGTGAGATAGCTGTGTAAGGAATTTCCAATCCTGAGACGTATCTCAACCCATTTCGTAACAAGTTAATTTTTGTTTATTTCCTTTTGAATTATTTAATTTGTGAATTCTCCATAAAATTGATTAAATTGGATCTTCATATGCTCAGTTGACAGATATTATCAACATACATGATAACATACGGCCATGAGTTGTAATTGAAAAGTTTGTAATATTCAGTGCTCTAGTTTAGTTAGAGGAAGCATCTAAAAAGTGATGGAATAATAATGCAAAAAAAAAATTACATCTGAGATCCGAGCAATTAAGTCCGTAGGGGTGTTTTAACACCTAGTGCTCTAAAACCAACTGGTTTGGGAGTCACTGGCCCAAAGCTCGTTACATGGATTGAAGATGTTATAAAAAAAGATATCTGAAATCCGAGTAATTAAGTTTGTAAGGGTGTCTTAACACCTAGTGCCCTAAAGCCAACTGGATTGGGAGTTACTGGCCCAAAGCTCGCTACATGGATTGAAGATATTGTAAATAAATAAAAAAAAATCAAAAAAATCAAAAAAAAAATCCATTGCTAAAAAGGTGTGAATTCTGATATAACTTTAGGAAAAAAATATTACTCTCTTTTCAACTGCACTTATGAATATTGTGGGCATAATGATTTGATTAATACCTTGTTGGTTGTGTATATAAAGAATGGTAAAAAATAATAGGAGAATTTACTTATTTGGTAATTTAGAAAGAAAGAAAACAACTACTAACTTGGATAAGAAGTTTCAATTGTTTAGTCACTAACTTGTTTATTCTCTTTTCTTTTGTCTTTTTGCTTTTGTGTGCATTAGATTGACGTTTGTGGGTATCGTCACTGTATGCCCTCACGAGACTGCAACTCGTCCACTAGAGACACTTAGGGGTTTAAAGGCTTGTTGCATACGCTAAATGCAACCGTGATCCCTACGAAAGTGGCTTAGTTTAATTTAATTCATGTTGTTTATTTCATTTTCTGTTTGATTTGCTTGAGGACTAGCAAAATGTTAGGTTTGGGGGTGTGATGAGCGGAAAATATATCAATATTTACCGCCGCTTTGACCTAATATTTTGTATAGTTTCTCGAGTCTTATGAATGTTTTGATGAGTTTTAGTTTATTTTGCGGATAAAATAAAATTAGGACTCAATGGAATTAATCATGACGAAATATGGAACAAATAATGGCAAAAATTGGACTTGACATTTGGATTTTAGAGGTTGGAAACTTGAAATGGGGTTCTAACGACGTACAATTTCGAAAATTTCAACTTTGCGTAATTTTCATATATTGGCCATAACTTTCTACTCCGATATCGGATTGAGGTGATTCAAGTTCCAGATTAACGAAGACTCAAAGATCTACAATTTTGACGCTCATAATAATTTGGAATTCTGAATTTTTCATGACGGAAATTGATAAAACATCCAGAAGTATGTTATGTGTAATTATTAAAGTCATTTTCAAAACAAAAAAAAATGGCAATTGTCAAACTTGCCATTTTAGTGGAGGATTTGATGCCATGTTTGGTGGCATGTTTGGTGGAGGAAAAATTTTGCCTATAAATACCAAGCCATTTCATTTGTAAATTTCATACTTTCCTTGGTTTCTTGAATAAGAATTAAGGATTGTATCTTGTGGGTTTTATTTTTTTAATTTTGTAATGTATTTTTTTTTTTTTTAGTAGTAATAATAGTTTGTGTTATTACTTTCTTTTATGTTTAGTAGTTAATTTCCGTTGAGGGAAGGGTGAAACCTTTAATATGATAAGGTAGATTTAATCTCACCTAATTTAAAATATGAAAATTATAATTTAATAATATGGATTAAAGTTGATACCGTCTTAATGTCTAATTTTATTTATTTGACATAATGTGACACTGCCTATATGGTCGGTCTTTAGGTGACAGATGATTACCGCCTATATGGCTGGTTTATGGACAAATAATAACACCGCCTTTATGGCTGGTTTGACTTAATTTGATAATACTGATAATTTCTATATTATAATAAAGTTAGATTTCTACATTTGAAATATTAAAGGTGGATCCCCTAACCCCATAATTTTATTTTTATTCTAGGGAAGTGATGAAGCACAATATTCAAGAGTTTAATAATTGATTTGATTATTATGGGTAATGCTTTGGTTTGTTTATTGAATCTTAAGCTTAAAGCTTCTTGTTAACTGGCCATTAATAAGATTGATGTGGTAAACTTAAAATGAACTTGGAAAAGGGATTTTATGTTTCAGCCTTAGATTCAATAGCTCACGATCTTACCTTGGGGCATGGTGACCCTTAGGTAGATTTTCTTCCACGATAGACATATACCTGTCGGGCGGGGGTAGCCATAATTGGAACTTGAACTTAATGAATTCAGGTAACTTGGTTAACATAAACATATGATTAATTGGGTTATACTGGGTGTTTGCATCTGACCACCGGAATAAGCTTTTGCATATCTTCGTGTTCCAGGTTAGTAGACTGATTTATTACACATATATAAGAGAATAAATTCATCATTAGAATAATATTGTGTGGAATCACAACCCTAGATATTTGTGTCTTTTGTTTATTTTCCTTAATATTTTCTTTTGTGTTTTTATTTATTTATTTATTTAGCAAATCCACATTCAACCAATTAATCGAGCAATCATTCTCTTCTCCCTTTAATTAGATACATGTAAATAAATAGTATCAATAATTAATAACAACAGTAGAAATTAAGTCCTCGTGGGATCGATATTTTTATACTATACGTGCGCTTGTGTTACGTGTGTGATTTCACCGATCAGAGATTAATCTAAATTACCATAATAAAAGCTTCACCCTTCCCCCGGCAGAAATTAACTACAAAACATAAAAGAGATAAAGAGTAAATAAACTAGTGTTACTACTGCTAAAAATAAAAATACATAATTAAAATACTAATTAAAACTAAACAAACAAGATACAGTCATTAATCCCCTATTAGCAACCTCAGGAAAGTATGAAAATTCTAAATGAAATCAGCTTCAATTTATCGGCAAAATTATGCCTTGCGCATCGCGACGCGTGGAACTTAGAGCGTTGCGACGCACTGTTGATTTGTGACGCGTGTACGCGGTTTGACGAGATGATGACACGTGGCTGTCGGTAGAAATTATTGGCTCGGCATCGCGACGCGTGAAGGCTTGCGCGTCGCGCCGCTGACGTCATGCTGACGTAAGCAATGACGTGTGTCAGCAGAGTGAATAATTATGCTGACGTCATGCTGACATAAGTGATGACACGGCATCAGGTTGAATTATTGGCTGACGTCATGATGATGTAATGATGATGCAGGTGATAAGCGGAAAATATATCAATATTTACCGCCCCTTTTACTTCAAATTTTGTATAGTTTCTTGAGATTTGTGAATATTTTGATGTGTTTTGTGTATTTTATAGATAAATAAGGTTTCAGGACTCACTGAAATTTCACGTTGTGACGCGCACTACTTCTGCGTCGCGACGCACTGACGTAATCAGCCTCCCAACACGCATCATCATGACGTCAACCGAGGTTACTATTCTTCCGACACGCGTCATCACCACGTCATCACATGCTTCAGTACTTGCGTCATCGCCACATCATCATGACGTCAGCACAATAATTTAGCCTGGCGACACGCGTCATTGCTTATGTTAGCATGACGTCAGCATCACGACGCGCAAGACTTCATGCATCACGACGCCGAGCCAATAATTTTTGTCGATAGCCATGTGTCATCATCTTGTCAAACCACGTACATGTGTCAAGCATCAATGGCGCGTCGTGACGTGCAAAGTTTCACCCGTCGTGACGCGCAGGGTAAAATTTTATCTATAAATTAAGGCCGAAATCAGAAGAAAAATTCATACATTCTTCTGGGGATTTCCTTAAGAATACTTAAAAGATTGTATCTTATTTGTTTTTTTAAAATTTTCTTGTATTTAATTTTTATTTTAAGCAATAGATCTTTCTTTATTTTACTTTTCTGTATGAGTAGGTAACTTTCCTCTGCTGGGGTGAAAGGTAAAGCTTTTATTATTATAATTTAGATTAATCTCCCTTAATTATAATTTATAAACTATCTTAAAACATGACTTAATGGGATACCGTCTTTTTGGTCGGTTGGACTTAAATAAATTGATTTTAACTTGACTTAATGGGATACCGCCTTTATGGTCGGTTGGAATTAATCATAAATTTGACTTAATCAGGATACCGCATATATGGTCGGTTGATAATGTCATGTAATTTATATATTATAATATAGGTGATATCTAAATTATAAATAATAAAAGTGGATCCTCTAACCCCCAACATTTTCTTTTATTGTTAATTTATCTTTTTAATTTGCAAGTTTACTTTATGTCATTTACTTTATTTAAGTTTTTACTAGTCCTAAATATGTGTTTTAACTAAATATCATATCTAGGGTTGTGATGAATTCCAATATCACCATTTTATAAGTTGGTTATTTTATGTTTTGGGTAGTATATTGGTATTTTTATTGAGCCTTAGTCTTAATGCTTCTTGTTAACAAGTCATTAATAAGATTGATTTGGTAAACTTAAAATGATTTTGGAAAAAGGATTTTAGGTTTAGTCTTAGACTCAATAGCTCACGATCTCACATTGGGGTAAATGTCTCTTAAGTAGATTTCCTTACAGGAAAGGAATATATATGTCGGGCGGGGATAGCCATAATTGGAACTTAATCTTAATTAATTCAGGTAACTTGGTTAACATATGAATATAGTTAATTGGGATATTTTGAGTATTTGCATCTAACCATCAAAAGAGGTTTTTGCATAACTTCATGTTCCAGGTTAATAAACCGATATATTACACAAACATGAGATAATCACTTCATCTTTAAAAGATATTGGAAGGATTCACAACCCTATATAGTTTCATGATATTGAATTTTCCTTAAATTTACTTTCGCACTGTTTTATTTACTTGTTTTAGATAAAAATCACCATCCAATCAACAATCAATCTATTAGATACTTGTAAACATTTAGCTTCATAAATTAATAGCTTAGGTATTAAGTCCTCGTGGGGTCGATATATTTTATACTACTTGAGCGATACGTGCGCTTGCGTAACGTGTGTGTTTACCACCGATCAGCAGGTGCTGATGTGGCGCTGACGTGGCGATTATGGGTGTCAGCAGCATAGTAACCGCTGCGCGTCGTGACACAGAAGTTGTGCACGTCGCGATAAGAAATTTCAATTTTGCCTTTTTTGTCTGTTTTTCGTTGTTTTGGCCCTGATTTGATTCCATTAAGTCTCAAATCTTTATTTATCTGTAAAATAACACAAAACACATCAAAACATTCATAAAACCCGAGAAACTATACAAAATATTAGGTAAAAGGGGCGGTAAATAGTGATATATTTTCCGCTCATCAGTCACCCACCAATATTATTTTGTTTATCATTTTGTTCCTCACTATTTTTCTATCAACTCTTGAGAGAAAAATCAAGAAACAAGGTGGCTAGGGTTTCTTAGAATGAGATTAGGGTAAAAAGGAAAATATTTTTTCTATTTATATTTAGGGTTTAAGTTGTCTAAAATTAACCAAAACCCTTCCCCTCCCCATTTGTAAATTTCGGCCATTTGGCCATTTTGTTACAAAAAATATTTTATGATAAATGTCATCATAATGACATTTAACATGTTACTAAATAAAAGAATGTAACTTCCATTCTAAATCAAGAGTTTCCAAAACATATTTTAGAAATCCATTAATTCAAAATCTTCATTAAATTATATAATATAATTTAATAATAAAATTTAAAATAAATAATTATCATATAATCATTTATTATGAAAACTATATATTAAAATTAATATATAGTTTTAGCTATGATAAATGTATTATTAATCATAACATATGTGAGTTTATAATTGGACTATCCAATTATATTTAATTTGCTACAATATAACGAGCTAGCACATGGATCAAATGGACCTACAGTTCCGATCTCCAATAATCCCAGAATATTAATTAAATTCTTAAATTAAATATTCTGAATTATTAACTTTAGGTTATTCCACTAAAAATCTAAAGCTGTACTCTCGTTGTCATAGATGTAGGCACTGCATTTTTGCATATAAGTCCCTATGATGAGTCTCATTTGGAGACACTACCTTTTAAGTCACGGAGGTCACGGAAAACAGACATCGGATGAGGAAATTCAGAATAAACAAGGTTCACTGTTTTCATTCGTGCTGCGTTCGTGTATACGTTCGAACGCCAAACAGATTGCGGGCGTTCCTGCCGCGTTCGAGGAGGCGTTCGAACGGTGTCGGTAATTCTGGTTTTGCTGCTAGCCTCACATCAAGCCCAATTCGCCCAAGCCCACTTAAAACACATATTTAACACATGGTGAAATTAAAACAAATCTAAAAATCACATACCAAATTAAAATAAACATTAAAATCAGTCAAATATTTTTAACTCCCTAATTAAGATATTCACCCACCAATTGCACAAGATCCCTTCCTTTCATAAACCAATCAAAATATATCCATTATTTACTTGATTCCCTTCCTTACCTAGAAACCATAGCCTTTGCCTATAAAAAGAACCATTCACTACCCTCCTAGGGGCTAGCTCATACACACAACTCACACGAAAATCACAGCAAGAAACCCTAGAAGTTCACGCATACTACAAAGAAATAACACAAAATTTTCCTCTCCTCCTCCTCCCTTTCCACCGAAAACAACACTCCCCCTAAACACTCTCCATAACTGAAAATCACAGCCCCTATACAGCCCCCATAACCTCCAAAAATCGCAGCCCTTTAGCCCTTAAAGACACCCAAGAACAGTAGCCTAAATTCAGCAAACATAGTGACCAGAAAACGTCACTGGAAGAGCAGCGAAATACAGTAAAAATAGCAGCAAAAGATGGAGAACGACGACTCAAAACAGTAAGACAACGAACGAGAGCAGTGAACCAGTGAGCCGGAAGAGTTGCGGAGCATCCACCCTTCCGACGATCGTGTACCGTACATCCGAGAGGTGATTTAAAAGCCATCAAAAGATTCCCGTTGGGTTAGGGAAGAGGGAAGACTCACCAAAAGACCGGTAACAGATATGAGTACATCTGATAATGAGGTTTCCCGGATAGATTAGTTGGAAAATGGTTTCGCCAAGATTACCGAACAGTTGCAAGCCTTGACTACCGCCATGGCAAATATGGTTGTACCCCGTGCTGGGGGGAATTCTGAGAATGTGAGGCGTGAGGAGCCTTCGAATGGGTTGGGGGATGATGTCCACTTTTGATGATGACATGGCAGATTATGCAACAGGTAGAGTGATTGGGTCTCAGGCAGAATTTCAGAAGCTTCAAGATCAGGTTGAGTCAGTTACCCGCAAAATGAGGGGTAAAAATGAAGAGTTGTTAGATTATGAGGCAATGACCTTCGGAGAACAGCTGCCAGCTCAGTTTAAAATGCCCGACATGGCCAAGTTTAATGGTAATGGAGACCCGAGAGTCCATCTGCAGCAATATGTCTCAGTCATGAGTTCAGTAGGCCTATCACAGCACCAAGTCCAAAAGATGTTTGGGATGTCACTCGAGGGGGCACCTGTGGTTTGGTATCATAGCCTTGAGAAGAATGTTAAGGAATACTGGAGAGAACTAGCTGATGCTTTTCTGAAGCAATATGTTACAGACTTAGAGATTGACTTGTTACTCCGTGATTTGGAGAACACTAAGCAGAAGCCAGAGGAAAGTTTCAAATAGTATGTGGATCGCTGGAGAAGCCAGCTTTTGAAAATGCAGACTCGGCCTTCAGAGAAAGACCAAATTAAAATGATCATCAAGGGCACCAAGCCCTCTATTTATAGTAAGCTGAGGAGGATGACCTCCATGATTACTGATTTCCGACAGTTGAGAGAGACTGTTATGGATATTGAAGAAGAAGAGGCTGAAAACAGAAAGTTCTATGGCCAGAATAGGAGGACTTTTGGGGGGCATTCTGAGACTAAGCCTGCTACTGCCGAGGTTGCTGCCATCAGGAACAGACAATTCTCCAACCTTGGTAGACCTTTGTCGAAGGTATTTGAAAAGTTACAGGGACAAGGAATATTGAAACCCTTAGAAGGCAAGCCACTTCCACACCCCCCACCGCCACACATAAATGTGAACCTTTATTGTCACTTCCACCAGCTACATGGCCATGACACCGACAACTGCACCCGCCTCAGGCATGAAATTCAAGATCTCATAGATTCCCATAAAATACCCGACCAAGGAAAAGAACAACCCAACACACACAGAAACCCTCTACCAAACTACCACTCTGTTCCACCACCCACCTACATGATCAACTCTGGATCGCCTGAAACTTTTGTCCTCCAAGCTCTCAACCACTCAGCTTCTTTCATGGGGATATGGAACGATAGCAGTGGGGGAACATAGGCCAAGGAAGAAGACAATGCTGTGAATGATGAAGCTGTTACTCCTGGTTTATTTGATCTTGCATTTTCAAAGACATTGAGTTTATCTACTTGTTTGAACCGTTTCATAATGATAATAAAGACGTTCATTTCGCTTACTTACCTGAGGCTCTTCCTTTCAACCTGTAACATGAGTATATTTGGCAAAAGCATTCAACCCTGGTACTATGATACTCAACGATGTTTAGAACATAGGGAATTCCCGAAAGAAGTAAGCAGAAAAGATAAGATAGACATTCAGAAATTGGGAAATAGAGGCAGTGAAAATATCAGACTTGGAAGGGAATTAGTTCACCGAGCCGATCAACGTAGACAGATTGAAGCAGTAGCTTGCCTGAGGAAAAGAAGACTGAGCAGTCGCCAAGAGAATTAGTAGAAGACCTAACCCAACGGGATGGGAAACACACTCATGCATGCATGCATACATGTAACACATTTTGGCATTCGTTTTGTGTTTGTTTTGTATTCGCAGGTTTTGAAGAAGAAAAGAGAAAGCGGCAAAGAACAAGATAATCAGAAACGGTGAAAAGCACAGTATCGGATTCGGGTAGTAATCTGAGGGTTGAGGCCCACATTAGTATCAGTCTGGGGGCGAGGCCCACTTCAATACCAGTCTGGGGGCGAGGCCCACGTCAGTATCAGTTTGGGAATGAGTCCTAGGGCCGAGGCCCACATCAGCATCAGTTTGAGGATGAGTCACAGGGCCGAGGCCCACATCCGTATCAGTTTGGGGATGAGTCCTGAGGGTCGAGGCCCACATCAGTATCAGCTGGGGGCGAGGCCCACTTCAATACCAGTCTGGGGGCGAGGCCCACTTCAATACCAGTCTGGGGGCGAGGCCCACGTCAGTATCAGTTTGGGAATGAGTCCTAGGGCCGAGGCCCACATCAGCATCAGTTTGAGGATGAGTCACAGGGCCGAGGCCCACATCCGTATCAGTTTGGGGATGAGTCCTGAGGGTCGAGGCCCACATCAGTATCAGCTGGGGGCGAGGCCCACTTCAATACCAGTCTGGGGGCGAGGCCCACGTCAGTATCAGTTTGGGAATGAGTCCTAGGGCCGAGGCCCACATCAGCATCAATTTGGGGATGAGTCCCAGGGCCTAGGCCCACATCCGTATCAGTTTGGGGATGAGTCCTGAGGGTCGAGGCCCACATCAGTATCAGCTAGGGGCAAGGTCCATATCAGTATCAGTGGGGGCGAGGCCCACGTCAGTATCAGTTAGGGGGCGAGGCCTACATCAGTACCAGTTTGGGGCGAGGCCCACATCAGTAACAGTGTTGGGGCGAGGCCCACATCAGTTTGAGGGCAATGCCCACATCAGCATCAATCTTGGGGCGAAGCCCACATCAGTACCAGTTTGGGGGCGAAGCCCACATCAGTACCAGTTTGGGGTGAGGCCCACATCATTATCAACATCAGTTTTGCCGGATATGACACTCTGGGGGCGAGGCCCATATCATTATCAGAATCAGTCAAGCCAAGAATGGCACTCCAAGAATGGAAACACAGTTCGAGAATGAACAAGCTGGGAATGGCACTCCAAGAATGGAAACACAATTCGAGAATGAACAAGTCGGGAATGGCACTCCAAGAATGGAAACACAGCTCGAGAATGAACAAGTCGGGAATGGCACTCCAAGAATGGAAACACAGTTCGAGAATGAACAAGCCGGGAATGGCACTCCAAGAATGTAAACACAGTTCGAGAATGAACAAGCCGGGAATGGCACTCCAAGAATGGAAACACAGTTCGAGAATGAACAAGCCGGGAATGGCACTCCAAGAATGGAGCAAGGTTCGGGAATGGACCGCATCACAGTAACGGTTCGAGAATGGACCACCTCTCATCGAAACGGTCCGAGAATGGACCACCTCTCCTCAACTTGGTTCGAGAATGGACCACCTCATCAGTATCAGTTTGGGGCAAGGCCCACATCAGTATCATTTTAGGGCGAGGCCCACATCAGTACCATTTTAGGGTCGAGGACCCACTACATCATCAGTTCAAGGGCAAGGTCCCTATTGTCAGCGGTGTTGGGTCGAGGTGCCCAGGGTCGAGGTGCCCACTACATCATCAGTTCGAGGGTGAGGTCCCTATTGTCAGCGGTGTTGGGTTGAGGTGCCCCCGTTGTCGGTTGCAGTTATTGGGATGTGTCTCAGGGTCGCGGCCCACTGCGCCATCAGAACAGTTTTGCCAGGTACGGCGTGTGGACTATGTGAATTATGTGGACTGCCGTGGACTATCTTGAAGTGTTGTGGATTATGTGGACGTCCGAGGACTATCGTGAAATGTTATGGACTACCGTGGACTATCATGAAATATTGTGGACTACCGTGGACTATCATGGATTATGTGGACTACCGTGGACTATCGTGAAATATTGTGGACTACCGTGGACTATCATGAAGTATTGTGGAGTATTGTGGACTATGTGGACTACCATGGATTATGTGGACTACGTGGATTCCATGGACTATAGTGGACTAGTGTGGACTATTGTGGACTTCCGCGACACCCTAAGTACGGGGTTTAGCACGCCAAGAATGGCACGTCATCAAATTCAGGTCGAGGCAGCAGGCAAGTCAGGAGGCCGCTGGAGAGCCAGGTAAGTGAAAATGCATTGCATAACTTTGATAGGATTGTCACTGTTACACATTACACAAGTCCCATCAAAGTGGGGGCGACTGTAGGCACTGCATTTTTGCATATAAGTCCATATGATCAGTCTCATTTGGAGACATTACCTTTTAAGTCACGGAGGTCACAGAAAACGGACATCGGATGGGGAAATTCAGAATAACCAAGGTTCACTATTTTCGTTCGTGCTGCGTTTGTGTATACGTTCGAACGCCAAACAGATTGCGGGCGTTCGTGCCGCGTTCGAGGAGGCGTTCGAACGGTGTCGGTAATTCTGGTTTTGCTGCTAGCCTCACATCAAGCCCAATTCGCCCAAGCCCACTTAAAACACATATTTAACACATGGTGAAACTAAAACAAATCTAAAAATCACATACCAAATTAAAATAAACATTAAAATCAGTCAAATATTTTTAACTCCCTAATTAAGATATTCACCCACCAATTGCACAAGATCCCTTCCTTTCATAAACCAATCAAAATATCTCCCTTATTTACTTGATTCCCTTCCTTACCTAGAAACCCTAGCCTTTGCCTATAAAGAAAAGAAGAAAATTTTTGTGTTATTTCTTTGTAGTATGCGTGAACTTCTAGGGTTTCTTGCTGTGATTTTCGTGTGAGTTGTGTGTATGAGCTAGCCCCTATGAGGGTAGTGAATGGTTCTTTTTATAGGCAAAGGCTAGGGTTTCTAGGTAAGGAAGGGAATCAAGTAAATAAGGGAGATATTTTGATTGGTTTATGAAAGGAAGGGATCTTGTGCAATTGGTGGGTGAATATCTTAATTAGGGAGTTAAAAATATTTGACTGATTTTAATGTTTATTTTAATTTGGTATGTGATTTTTAGATTTGTTTTAATTTCACCATGTGTTAAATATGTGTTTTAAGTGGGCTTGGGCGAATTGGGCTTGATGTGAGGCTAGCAGCAAAACCAGAATTACCGACACCGTTCAAACGCCTCCTCAAACGCGGCACGAACGCCCGCAATCTGTTTGGCGTTCGAACGTATACACGAACGCAGCACGAATGAAAACAGTGAACCTTGTTTATTCTGAATTTCCCCATCCGATGTCCGTTTTCCGTGACCTCCGTGGCTTAAAAGGTAGTGTCTCCAAATGAGACTCATCATAGGCACTTATATGCAAAAATACAGTGCCTACAATAGATATATATAAAATAAGATGAACTACGTCGGTGTCCATCGATATAGTCATTACATACGGATTGACCCTTCACGAGTATCTCATAATTAGAGCTAGGTCAAAATATCCGTTAGACCCCTTTAATTATTTTTACCTTAAGTACCGTTGATTCTCTAATGAACGATTTATTCATAACTATTATGAATGTTAATCTTTCTATTAATAATGGAAAGACTTGAGCGCTCTAATCGTTCATGTACCAAATAAACCCTTAAGGAAGATACTCTCATACTTCTCGCAACAAGGAGCGAACTCTATATCTATGTAAAACATCCACAGCTACAAACAAAACCATGTCCCCAAAGTACGTAGCTATTGGTCGAGATTTCTACACCAACCTAACCTTTGTAAATCAAATGACATAGTTTGACATGCAGGAGTTCGTAGTACACTTAGGAATCAGATTAATCCATATATGACTTAATACTAGGTTAGACTGAAACCTATTGACTACTCCCACTGTAAAATAGATGCTCGATCTCGTGCATAACATAGCATACATGAGACTACCCATTGCTGAGGCATATGTGATATGTCTCATTTCCTCAACTCGTTGAGGTGTCTTAGGAGATTGTTCATTTGACAAATGAATTCCATATTGGAAAGGCAAATTGCCTTTCTTGTAATTCTGCATCCCAAATCGTACAAGGATTTTGTCGATATAAGATGCCTGAGACATAGCTAACAGTCGTCTCTTGCGATCCCGAAGAATCTAGATCCCAAGTACATAACTGGTTTCTCCCAAATATTTCATTTGAAATTGATTAGCTAGCCAAGATTTCACGTCCAATTATATATTTAGATCATTCCCAATGAGTAAAATATCATTGACGTACAAAATGAGAAAAATCACCTTACCGTCAAAGACGCACTTGTATACACAAGGCTCATCGATGTTCTGCTCAAAATCATTTGACTTGATTGTGGTATCAAATCTTATGTTTCAAGATCGGGATGCTTCATTTAGTCCATAGATGGACCTTTGCAGCTTGCAAAACTTTTGCCCTTGACCTTGGGCTATGAACTCCTCTGGTTATACCATATAGATACACTCATCAAGATTTCCATTCAAGAATGCAGTCTTGAAGTCCATTTACCAAATCTCATAGTCATAATATGCAACAAATGAGTGAATAGTGCATATGGATTTGAGCATTACTACTGGCGAGAAAGTCTGCTCGTAGTCGACTCCCTCTTTTTGGGTATAACCATTGGCCACTAGCCTAGCCTTGAAGGTTTGTACATTCCCATCTACTCTCATATTTCTCTTATAAATCCACTTGCAACCTATAGGTTTTACCTTATCAGGTTGGTCTATAAGTTCCCAGACTGAGTTGGAGTACATAGACTCAATTTCGAGGTTCATAGCTTAGAGTCATTTATCTTTATCAAAATCATCTATTACACTACGATAGGTCAACAAATCATTTACACCATCACTGGATGCAATAAATTATGCCTTTCCAACTCCTATATACTATTTTTGACGATGGCGTTCTGGTAGAACCAACAAGTCACTCTTCGAGTAACAAATTACTTTGAGGTTTGAACTCCCTCATATAGTCCTCCTCAATAAATGTAGTGTTTGTCGATACAAACACTTTATTATCTTCACGCCTATAGAAGAACCCACCTGTAGTCTCCTTAGGATAGCCTACATATAAGCATACCTTAGAGCGTGGCTCCAACTTTGTAGTCTTATTTTTCAGCACATATGTTGGACACCCCCATATACGGAAATGTCGTAAACTAGCTTTATGACCATTCCGCATCTCTAAGGGAGTCTTAGGACTAGACTTAGATGGAACTATCCAACTCTCCACAAAGAATTCCTCGAAAAAGTCTCCTTTTCATCTTTCCTTCTAGACAAGATTCACAGACTGGTAAAATTCCATGCTTTAACTAATTTAAAGCTTCGTTCTTTATCAGCTTATCTATCCGGTCAAGGCTAATATGACCAAGTCTAAGATGCCACATATGTTGGACAATTATGACCCATATCATCACTATTTGTACAGAACATGGTGTTGTTGTACAAATTAACTATGTGACAAAGGAAATTGCTCTTTTATCATTTGTAATTGGATAATCTGGATATATAAATGATAAAAGTCATTATGATTAGTTCCAGATTAATAAGATATGAGACAATATTAATCCAAAAAGGTTTAATCATTAAATATCCCTAGTCGTAGTATTATCGAGACTGGACATTAATAATGCATAATAGACTAGTATTACACTTGTGCGTGTTATGGAAGCATAACAACATAGTTCTCATATATTTGGGTATTGGATACTCATGCAAGTGTAATAGGAGGTTCTGTTTACCGATGGTATGAAAACAGCTTCGCTCTGGATAGACCCCTCGGAATCCCATTGGTAGTATGACTATGTGTCTATGGGAATATGAATCAGGGTAGGTGTATTTGGTCTTAACCTGAGACTTGCATTGCTAATACTTGCAACAATCAGTATACTTTGGTTTTGATCATCCAGGGCTTTAACATGTTCTGTGTACGCCTCTTCTGGGTATACTGAGAATCGTAGTGTATTGGGTGTGATGTCAAGATGGAAGTATCACTTCAGTCATATGGAGATGATGATCACGCAGGGATACAGAACTGGTACTCTAAGTGTTATAGCTATCGGGGTAGTATGACTAGATCATGACTTTTCGATCATAAAGAGACTAGTTGCTAGTGATCCGATATATGCTTCATACGGGGCAGACACAAAGCCCCAGGCCTAGCATGTGACATCCGATACTGGATCGTAATGCGCAATACTACGTATACTACGCCTGACAAAGATCATATATTCCGTAGAAGAATATTTCTGGAGAATTGGGTAGGCACGGTGCTTTGCTAGAAGCCAACCATGTCTTGTAAATCGGTAAGAACGTGGTACCGGGTACGCACGTATTCAGATAGTCTGATGACCGTATTTACTGCCAACATATCTAGGGATCTCTTGGGTCGCATCCCAAAGATTCACCGATGATATTTGACTCGAACAATATTAATCTGGGATTAATTAAGAGAGAGAGAAATTAATCTGGGATTAATTACGGGAAGAATTAATCTGGGATTAATTATCAGAGAAAGAATTAATCTGGGATTAATTGCGTCGAGAATTTATCTGGGATTAAATTCGTCGAGAGGAGAGAACGTGATTAATTTTGAATTAATCAGCAAAATAAATTTAATAGTTAAATTGGATTTTACTATTTCATTTATTTAATTGGGTTAAAATAATATATTAGATATATTAATTGAAATTAGATTTCAATGCGGAATTAAAATTGGATTTTAATTTGCGCGAACGAATTGATTTGGAATTAATTCGCAAGCGACTTTAATAATAATTTTGCTAGGCATTATTATTTAATTAAATTAGATTTAATTATGCCGCAATGGAAAATTCGTTTAATCGGATTAAACGAATCCAAGCCCGAAGTGTATTGAGCAAGCCCACTTGAATTTTGAATTTAAAGTGGGGCCCACTTCACTTACATCATTAGTCACCTTTGGTGATTGAAGTGGATGATGGGTTTTGGTGGAAACTTGTAAAACACTCTTTGCCTTTTGAAAAAGAAAAAATACAATTAATGAATTTTGAAAAATCATTATGTTCTCTCTCATTGGCCGAAATGTGAAGGCCACTATCTTTCTTTTTTATTCATTTTTTTTTTTTGGCCGAATTGGCCTTTGAAATAAAAAATTAATTGGCTTCTTTCAAAAGAAAAATAAAAGGCCACTGACTTTTATTCATCATTGGCAAAAAAAAAAGTAAAAAGCCATTGGCTTCTCTCTGACTTGGCCGAAAAATGGCCTTTTTGTTTTTGAAGCATTGGCCGTTTGACCTTTGATAAACTTTTTGGCCGAATAGGCAATTTGCTTAAAAGAAAATGGCCGAATGAAAGAAGCAAAAATGACAGTGTGGCCATTAAAATTCAAGAAAGAATTGGCCACTGTTTCTTTTAGAAAGAAAGCAAATGCCCTTGGTTCAACATGGCCGATTGTTTCCCTCTCTCTTGGGCACAAAATTTGTTCCATTTTGTTCTTGCTAGCACATATGGGAGTCATTTGAAGGTGATTGAGATACTCACCCATGAGCTTGGAAGCTTCAATATCCATAAAAATTTTGAACTCAACCGATCAATGTAAGTCCTCCGCAACTTATTTTTGATTTTATTCACACACGAATCACGCTTAAAGATCTCGTGGCATGTTTAGGACACTAACAACATATATGTGTCATCCTGAGAAATCTTCTACCGTTTTGTTTTAGGTTTTTCAAACTTAAACATCTCAGTGTTGAGCAGTGAACTATGCGTTAACGATCTTAACACATAAAAGTTTTTCTCTGAGATTCCTGTGCATATAGTTAATCCAATTCTAGCAATAATAACTGAATTATTATTAAACAAAATTGAAAAATGATCATCCAAAAATTTTGAAATAGAAATCAAATTCATGCGAAAACTAGGAATAAATAACACATTGTTCAAATTTAAATAACTATTATTTAAAAAATTTAAAATGGAAACTCCCACTGATCTAGCTGAAACGGCCTCATTGAAGCTTCTATTGTTATTCTTCATGGGCTTTGCCTTAGCCTTCCCAGAGTTTTTCTTCTTCTTTTTTTCTTCTTCTTCTTCTTCTTCTTCTTCTTCTTCTTCTTCTTCTTCTTTGCTGATTTGGAAGATTCAGTAATATTTTCCTCTCCACTGGACTTATGAGGATCCACCAGCATGGGCTCGTAATGGGTGAGCTCATTAAGCAATTGAGTCAAAGTAAAAGTCAACTTGTTTATAACATAGTTGCTTTTAAACTGTAAAAAACTCTTCGGAAGAGTTTTCATGATCATGGTCACCTGGTTACACTCGTCAATACGAGCTCCATAAGTTTTGACTGTGCTGAGATAGGTCAACATCCTCAAGGCATGTTATTGCTGAGACCATAGCCTCATGACGTTGCCACTATAAAGGTTTCCTAAACATGCCCTGTAACGACTCAATCATCAAATATTTGTAGCCATTAGCTCATGTTTTGTAGAATGAACCTCTGACATCCCTACTAGAAAGTAGCAGTGGGCTTTCTCATTGGCTGTGACCCATTTTTTAAGGACATTGCGCACAGCTTGGCTATAATTTCTTGTCGGCTCGGGAGGACATTCCTCCGTCAGGATAAACTTAAAGTCTTCACAGACCAAGATGGCGTTTATGTTACTTTTCAATTATATATAGTTTTCTCTAGTTAATTTATCTTTTGAAAGTATTGAAATGATAGGAGATACCATGACTGAAAATAAAAATAGGCATGCATTTCAATATTCATTCGTCGTATATTAAAATCATCAAAAAATATTTAGGCATAAAATTAAACATGATACATGTACCATGTATAATGAATCATAAATCTAAAACCAATTACAATGCCACAAAAATCTATCATCCCATAAATAAACACCGCCGTAGGGCAGGTCAAGTATTTGCATGATAGATTGAGAAAATCTCAATTGATTAATTTATGCGGGAACAACTCTTATTCATATATTAATCAACCATCGTTTGATTCGATCAAGGAATTTTGAGTAATGTTTAATCATTCCTTTGTGATATTAACCCGTTGTTTCGGAACCCTTGGACTTAACTAGTGAAGTGCCGCCAAATGGTAGGTTAGTTCACTAGATACATCTAGAATTCCTATCATCTCGGAATTCAAACTTGTATTGACCTAAAATGGACATCATCCTTATGGGGATGAAAACAAAGTCGTCTCGAGACGCCTTTTTAATATTACATTTTCAGACTAACAACAGATATCGCGAATGGCCGAATGAAAGAAGCAAAAATGACAGTGTGGCCATTAAAATTCAAGAAAGAATTGGCCACTGTTTCTTTTAGAAAGAAAGCAAATGCCATTGGTTCAACATGGATGATTGCTTCCCTCTCTCTCTTGGGCACAAAATTTGTTCCATTTTGTTCTTGCTAGTATATATGGGAGTTATTTGAAGGTGATAGGGATACTCACCCATGAGCTTGGAAGCTTTAATATCCATAAAAGTTTTGAACTCAACCGATCAATGTAAGTCCTCCGCAACTTATTTTTGATTTTATTCACACACAAATCACACTTAGAGATCTCGTGGCATGTCTAGGACACTAACAATGGTATCAGAGTGAGATCTAAGCTTGATTTAATTTCTAGGGTTTATGGACTTTAATTTGGGATTTTGGCTTGGAGCTTGATTTTGCCTAAATTGATTGTTGGGATATGTTTATATGATGTTCAATTGGATTTGTGCATTGTTAGAATTGTGTAAAATTGATTAGATTAATTTTCCCCAATTCCTACCCCTTGGCCGAAAATTACCCTAGGAAGCTCATGGTCAATTTTTGAATTAGACAATTGGATATGATGATACACATGAAATTGAATGTTAATTGTTGATTTAATTAGATTGAAATCAAACTTGGATGTTAATTTCATGTATTTCTGTGAGTGTGAAGCATGTTGGAAAGATTGATTTTGATTAATTTGTTTTGGACATAAATTAGATGTTAAGCATGATTAATTAGTGTTTTGAAAATACTAGATTAATTAATTAATTGTGTTAATTGCACTTTAATTGAATTAATATTTAATTTGGAATGATATATTAATTTAATTTGTTATATTTGGGCTAATGGACTTGGTTGGGCTAAATTTTAGTCTTGGATTATATTTGGGCCTAAACCATTTCCATAAAGTCCAAAATATGACTATTGGGCCTTTAATAATTTAATTGGGCCTAATTGGCCAAAATTGATTCTATGGCATATGGTGATTCCTATTGGGCCTAGGCATTATGGGTTAGATCTATTTTGGCCAAAAGCCAAAGCCGAAAGAATTAATTAAATGTCCATTGGACTTTAATTTAATAGTATTTGATACTTATTGGGCCTTTGAGACCCATTAAGATTGGATTTGGAATCCAAGTCTTTAAGGCACATAAATAAGTGTAATTATTTAATTTGGAATTAAATATGAATAAGTATTGGATACAATTTAAATTGGATTTAAAATTGTAGTTCGATATAATTCAAGAATACTTACTTTGAGTATTTATTTTTAAACGAGTTTGACTCGAGCAAATCAAATCATTGTATGAACATTGGATGGTCATTAATCAAAGATTAATTAATTAGATTAGATTGATTGAATAACATGCTTTGTGTGAATACTTGGATGTATGTATAAATAATATATATCAGATGGATATTAGAAGGGTGATGACAATTTTGGAAATTGTTGTAATAAATTTAGAATTTATTAAATTAGACCTGCGTGTCCAGCCTATTATCTCATTATCTCATTGTATTTCTCTTCTCACCAATTCCCCTCAATGTAAATGAGGTTTCCTTAGAAGTATTATGTAATTGGGTATAAGTATGAATAGTGCTAGCGGGAGAGAGGAAATGGAGAGATTTGTTCTAGGAATAAAATGTATTATATATCCATCCGCATATCATTATTAATTTTCTTTCGCGCCTTATTATGCTTTTAGAATGCATGCTTAAGGGTGTATTATGAGACCTAATTAAAGATAATAAATTGGTTGCCAAATCCCGACAAAAACCCTCATTTTATTAAGCGTTTTTCCATCCATTGAGTGATTCTCTCTCAAGATCCAAGATTCGCATTGGTTTGTTGGCCAAAGTCAAGACCTTTGTCCATCGCAGATGTGTTTGAATCACGAAAGCTTTGTTCTATATCGTACGTCTTGGGCAAGTTGTGATTTGTTGGCCAAAGTCAAGGTCACTTCTTGTTCATCGACCTCGATTACGAAGCTTTCCCACTGTCAATGGGTCGCGCTTAATTAGAATCATTAAGCTTGTTGAGCCAAAGCCAAGACTTAGTTGATTTAGAGGAAAAAGGCTAGGAAATATATTGGATATATTGGCATATATTGGATATATGTTTCGAACTTGGAGGTTCACCTACTAGATCTAGGAATTGAATGGGATCCAATTGATCTTAGAGACCTACCCAGTTAAGTTTCATACAACTTGTTGGCCAAAGTCAAGGTTGTGTGTCATTTAACGGGATCTTAGCCCACTAGGAAACTAGGTTTCCCGAGTACTCCACAAAGGGTTAGAGGCTCGCCGAAAAATAGTGGAAGGCAAGTATTAAATTTGTAATTTCGTTTAGATACTTACCAATACGCGCTCATTTCATTTTTCGTCATTAATTTTATATATATTAGTTGGACTAATATTCAATTGTTGTATTAATTAAACAGTTAGACTGTATTCAAACTACTTCATTTGTATGAAGTAGTTGGTTAGATAATTAGATTATGGTAATCAATACATTTGAATGTAATCGATAAATTGTAGTTGATTATATAGTTAGACTATAGTAATCATTATATTTAATTGTACCTGAAATCGTTGATTGGATAGTTGGACTATAGCAATCAAGATGACTGAAAGATTAGCGTCAAAGGACATAATCCTGGGGAAAATGTCTTTAACGGTTTTAATTTTCAGATTGGGAATTGAACCTCACGATAGTCCTGGGAGCTGAGAAATTATTCTATTTGATAGAAAAACCTTTCGGTCCTGAGCCCGGAGTTGAGCGAATAGTAGAGCATGAGCTTAAGAAGACTCATTGTGATGATAACCTTAGTGCTCAGTCCGTTATGCACAGCCAGAGCTTCTTAAAATGACATATCCCAAGTTGTCTGCCTAAACTGTGGCAAACGGGGTCACTGGAAGTGTGATTGCCGTATGGACAAGGCAAACATGAAGGAAGTGAAGGCGGGATAAGGTTCCGGCTTCAAGTATGTTTGTTATAAACATGTTCACTACTGGTTTTAAAAATTAGATTTTTGATACTAGATGTGGTACATAAATATATGTACTGATGTGCGGGATCTGCTGATAAGCAGGATACATGCTTCAGATGAGATCGACCTACAAGTCAGAAACATGACGAGAGTCGCTGTTTTGGCCGTAGAAACCAAAGTTTTGGAACTGCCCTTAGGGCATGTACTTAAATTAAGAGACTGTTATAATGTATCCAGTTTGACTAGGAACATTATCTTTGTATCTAGTTTAACCCGTTGCGGGTATACCTTCATATTCCGAAACACCGGGTGTTTTGTTTATAAAGATGATATTGAGATATCCACATTAGATGTGAATAACAATATTTATATTTAGAATATAAATGAATCTCAAACATATAATATGACAAACAAAAGCTCAAACTAAATAAATCTATTGAGACTTAAAAATGGCATTGTTGTCTGGGACACTTTAACAAGACTCGTATATCCACACTTTCGAATAGTGGATATTAGAACGGATTTGATTCTAATTCAAATGATGTCTAAGAATCTAGTTTATTAGGCAAAGTTCCTAAAACACCTTTTACTTGGTAAAAGTGCAAGTGCCACCGATCTGTTAGCCCTCGTTCATAGTGACGTAAGTAGGCCAATGTCTAGCTAGGCTAGAGGTGGATATGAATACTTCGCAACCTTTATGGATGTGGCATCGCGTTATGGTTATTTGTACCTTATGAAACACAAGTCAAAAACTTTTTGAGTAATTCAAAAATTTTGACACGAAGTATAAAAACAGACCGGGAAAGTATTAGAACATTACGGTCAGACCGTGATGGACAATACTTAAACATATAAGTTTCTCTCTGAGCTACCAATTTCCTTCTAGGGATACGCATTAAACAGTGTAATATTTATTTTGAATAAGGTTCCGTCAAAAGTCTGTTGGACAGACTCTATATTAGATATGAACATGAAAGAAACCAGGTTTCCCATTCCTGAAGATTTGGGAATGTTGGGCATACGTTTGGATGATACCAAACTAGAACCTAAATCGGATAAGTGTCTATTTGTAGGTTGTCCTAGGGAAACCAAAGTATAGTACTTATACAACTAACAAGAGAACAATGTAATTGTTGCTCTCCATGCGGTTTTCCTAAGAGGAACGCCGATATGCAGTGGTAAGTGGGAGGAAAGTAAAACTCGATGAAAATCAGAGTAATACTGTTCTAGGCACCGAGTCCTCACGGAACACCAACAGTTCATCAGCAATGAAACTGTACCACAATCTTCGAATACACAAGAACCGCGTAAGTCGAAGAGAGTCAGAAAACAACCTGGGAGGTATGGGCTTCTGATCTCATCTCATATAGATATCAATCTTATTGAGGAAGACGAACCGGCTACGTATGAGGAAGTGATACAAGGTATCGACTCCTTTTATGGAAAAGTGCCATGAAGTCCGAAATGGATTTCATATAAACCAACCAAGTTTGGACACTGGTTGATGTACCAGAAGGCATTGTGCCTAATTGTACTAAATGAGTCTTCAAGGAAGACATACATGGATGGAAACATACAAATGTACACAACTAGGCTTGTACAGAAATGGTACCGTCAACGACATAGTGTCGACTACGATGAAACTTTTTCCACTTGTTGCCATGATTAAATCCATTTGGATAATGCTTGCTAATGCTACGTATTTCATTTATGAAATATGACAGCTAGACGCCAAAGCCGCTTTCCTTAACGGAAACCTTTTGGAGGATGTAAAGAACATCCTGACGATTTTGTCGGGCCAAAACATGCAAACAAGGTTTGTAAGTTAAAATCGATCCATTTATGGATTGAAGCAAGCATTGCGTAATTGGAACCATCATTTTGATGCAATCATAATGGTATATGATTTAATTCAAAACGAATATGATTCTTGTGTATATAAGAGGGTTAGTGGGAGCGCACTGACAATGAATGTCCTATAAGTTGATGATGTATTGCTTATTAGCAATAATATTCCCATAATATAATCGGTGAAAGCTTGGCTTTCATTAAAATTCTCCATGGAATACCTTGGAGAAGCAGGCTTTATTCTAGGAATAAAAATCTTCTGGGAAAGATCTAGAAAACTGCTGACACTCTCTCAGTGTTCGTAGGTTTTGAAATGTACGTGACCTGATGTCTCATAAGCTTTGAGCATATGTAGACGCAATCAGGCCAATCCAAGTGATGGACACTGGATTGATGTTAAGAACATCCTTAAGTATCTTAGACGAACTAAGTATGCTTTCTTAAGTTATGGAGATGGAGAACTTGAGGTGACTGGGTTCACCGCTGTAAGTTTCCAAACCGATAAAAATGATTGTAAGTCGTAATAAGAGTACGTATATAGTTTGAATAACGGAACAGTGAGCTGGAAATTTTCCAAGCAAGATACTGTTGCCAAATAAACAATAAGAGCGGAACATTGCTGCAGCTGAGGCAGCAAAAGAAGAATTTTGGATCTATAAAATTCCTAATTAGATTAGGAATAGTTCGGTTAGCAGCTGGGTTAGGCTACAGCACAGGCTAAGGAATCGCGGTCTCATCAATGATCCAAGTATGTACTTCAACTAATTCATCTGATTCGTTCGATCATACATCGTGGCGATGTGATGATCGAATAAAACGCATCAGATGATAATCTTGCAAATCCGCTGACGAAAGCTGTTTCTCAGCAGAAGTTTGAGCGATCCGTACAAATTTCAAGTATTAAACACTTCAGTGATTGGCTATAGGCCAAATGGGAGATTGTTGGACAATTATGACCCATAGCATCACTATTTGTACAGAACATGGTGTTGTTGTACAAATTAACTATGTGACAAAGGAAATTGCTCTTTTATCATTTGTAATTGGATTACCTGGATATATAAATGATAAAAGTCCTTATGATTAGTTCCGGATTAATAATATATGAGACAATATTAATCCACAAAGGTTTAATCATTAAACATCCCTAGTCGTAGTATTATCGAGACTGGACATCGATAATGCAGAATAGACTACTATTACATTTGTGCGTGTTATGGAAGGGTAGCGGCATAGTTCTCATATATTAGGGTATTGGATACTCATGCAAGTGTAATAGGAGGTTCTGTTTACCGATGGTACGAAAACAGCTTCGCTCTGGATAGACCCATTGGAATCCAATTGGTAGTAGACTATGTGTCTATGGGAATATGAATCAGGGTAGGTGTATTTGGTCTTAACTTGAGACTTTCATCGCTAATACTTGCGACAATTAGTATACTTTGGTTTTGGTCGTCCAGGGCTTTAACAGGTTCTGTGTACGCCTCTTCTGGGTATACTGAGAATCGTAGTGTATTTGCTGTGATGTCAAGATGGAAGTATCACTTCAGTCATATGGAGATGATGATCACGCAGGGATACAGAACTGGTACTCTAAATGCTATAGCCATCGGGGAAGTATGACTAGGTCATGAATTTCCGATCATAAAGAGACTAGTTGCTAGTGATCTGATATATGCTTCGTAAGGGGCAGACACAACTCCAGCCCCAGGCCTAGCATGACATCCGATACTGGATCGAAATGCGCAATACTACGTATACTACACCTGACAAAGATCATATATTTCGTAGAAGAATATTTTTGGAGAATTGGGTAGGCACGGTGCTTTGCTAGAAGTCAACCATGTCTTGTAAATCGGTAAGAATGTGGTATCGGGTACACACGTATTCGAATAGTCTGATGACCGTATTTACTGCCAACATATCCAGGGATCTCTTGGGTTGCATCCCAAAGATTCACCGATGATATTTGACTCGAAAAATTTAATCTGGGATTAATTAAGAGAGAGAGAATTAATCTGGGATTAATTACGGAAGAATTAATCTGGGATTAATTATCAGAGAAATAATTAATCTGGGATTAATTGCGTCGAGAATTTATATGGGATTAAATTCGTCGAGAGGAGAGAACGTGATTAATTTGGAATTAATCGGCGAAATAAATTTAATAGTTTAATTGGATTTTACTATTTAATTTATTTAATTGGGCTAAAATAATATATTAGATATATTAATTGAAATTAGATTTCAATGCGGAATTAAAATTGGATTTTAATTTGCGCGAACGAATTGATTTGGAATTAATTTGCAAGCGACTTTAATAATAATTTTGCTAGGCATTATTATTTAATTAAATTAGATTTAATTATGCCGCGACGGAAAATTCGTTTAATCGGATTAAACGAATCCGAGCCCGAAGTGTGTTGAGCAAGCCCACTTCACTTACATCATTAGTCACCTTTGGTGATTGAAGTGGATGATAGGTTTTGGTGGAAACTTGTAAAACACTCTTTGCCTTTTGAAAAAGAAAAAAATACAATTAATGAATTTTGAAAAATCATTATTTGCTCTCTCTCCTTGGCCGTAATGTGAAGGCCACTGTCTTTCCTTTTTATTCATTTGTTTTTTTTTGCCGAATTGGCCTTTGAAATAAAAAATGAATTGGCTTTTTTGAAAAGAAAAATAAAAGGCCACTGACTTTTATTCATCATTGGCCAAAAAAAGTAAAAAGCCATTGGCTTCTCTCTGACTTGGCCGAAAAATGGCCTTTTTACTTTTGAAGCATTGGCCGTTTGACCTTTGATACACTTTTTGGCCGAATAGGCAATTTGCTTCTCTTTTGGCCGAGAAGCCAATAACCTATGTTTTGGAAACAAAGGCCAAAAGCAAATGGCCGAATGAAAGAAGCAAAAATGACAGTGTGGCCATTAAAATTCAAGAAGTTTCTTTTTAAGAAAGAAAGCAAATGCCCTCGGTTCAACATGGCCGATTGCTTCCCTCTCTCTCTTGGGCACAAAATTTGTTCCATTTTGTTCTTGCTAGCACATATGGGAGTCATTTGAAGGTGATATGGATACTCACCCATAAGTTTGGAAGCTTCAATATCCATAAAAGTTTTGAACTCAACCGATCAATGTAAGTCATCTGCAACTTATTTTTGATTTTATTCACACACGAATCACGCTTATAGATCCCGTGGCATGTCTAGGACACTAACAATGGTATCAGAGCAAGATCTAAGCTTGATTTAATTTCTAGAATTTATAGACTTTAATTTGGGATTTTGGCTTGGAGCTTGATTTCTCCGAGATTCATGTGCATATAGTTAATCCAATTCTAGCAATAATAACTGAATTATTATAAAAAGAAATTGAAAAATGATTGTAACGACCGATAGTTCTTATTACTGCCTACAAAGATAACCGTTATATACGAAGCGAAGGCATGTAAAATAAATTATGATGGGACTCAAGTATATTTATAAAATAAATTTGGAGACGATCGGTAAACCTCTCGAAGTCCCGTCCCGGGACTGTATCGTGCTTATTTTGACCGGCCATAGTATTTTGGGCATAACGTTCTCATGCGATCTCCGATTTTTATGAATTTTATATCATTGGAAAGCTTAGCCTGAGACCTACAACTTTCACGTTTAACAGTTTTCCAAATTTGGACTAGAACCAGGTCAAAAACGCAAGTCAAATTCTGGATGAATAGTGATTTCGGGTCTAAATGGAAATTTCTCAAATTTTCCCCAAGTTTCTACACTTTTCTTCACTTTGCAAAATATCTATTGAGCCCACTATATAAATGAGCCACTATTTAGCAATTTCATAAAATTAAGAAAAAATAAAAAAATTAGAAAGAAGAGAGGAATACCGTGAGAAGAAAGAGAGGGAAGAATAGGAAGAAGAAGAAGAAGAAGAAGAAAAGAAAGAAAGGAAGAAGAGAACAGAAGGAAAGGGTAGAAAAGCTTGGCATCCATGGAAGACTTGGAGACCAAAGGAAAATCAAGAAAATGGAGGTAAGAATCCATGACCCAAATCTTGAATTTTTGATTTTTTGTAGTATGAATGATTCAATGATGAAAATATCATGTTTTGGGTTCAAATTGATGAAATTATGAGTTTAAGGGTTGATGATTTGGTGATTAGATATTTGGGTTAAAGAATGTTCAGTTTTGGGTTTAAATATGTTATGAATTATATGTATAAATTGAAATTGATTCTTGATTAATGGAAGGATAAAGCATGTTTAATGAGGTATTGAATGATATATAGATATTGGTTTGTGGTTTGGAAGTGTTCGAAATGAGTAGAGATTGAATAAATGGAGTTTTGAAGAGTTTGGAGAAGAAACCAGAAACTTGGAAATCAGCAGCGCGTCGCGACGCAAAGGATCTGTGCGTCGCGACGCAAGAGTGAAGACTAGGGTGGGAAGCGGGCGTCGCGCGTCGCGACGCGAGACAGAAATTTTCCAAATAAGTTTTAAGTCCCCAATTTCATCCTTACGCGTTAGGAACCACTTTAGGGACTCTTATCAATTTATCCTCATGTCATACACCAAATTATGACCATTACAAGTCTTAAGTATATGATTTTCAAGTAAATCTTTAAAGTATCAAAGTTATTTGATTTCGTTGATTCTAATTAAGTTCCTAGGTTAACCACATGAATCACAGTTCTTTTTTATCAAGGATCCAGTGCCATCCAGACTTGATCACTGTGAGTGGACACTTTCCCTTTTTCTTGATTTTCATTTTGCATTTTCTTCAATCAGACTTACTTTTCAGTAACTCGGCGTTAGCCAAGTTTGTTTTATATCATATATGGTTTAGCATGATTTGAGAAGTTTTATGGAAAATAGATGTTTCAGTTTGAGATTTATGTTTTCAGTACATGTTTTATGTTCTTTTCTTTCGGGGCATGAGGTAAAACCTCACCCCAGTATGTAACTTGATACAGTGTAATTGACGGATTCAGAGGCATGTGCACATGTGGAGGACTGAGGGGACGCTCTCAGATCCTCAAGCAGGACTAGGGTTGACAGATCCCCGAAATCCTGGTTTCAGAGCTTGGGCAGTAACATTGATCCGCACCCCCAGTTATAGTGGTGGCTACACTGCCAGTTGAGCTGTTGTCCTGGATGTAGAGCTCTACGTTGCCAATTGAGCTGTTGTCCTGGACGTAGGGCACCACCAGCCTCAGAGATGCCCTTTTGAGTTGTGGTCCTGTGCATATAGTACATCCAGTTAAGTTGTGGTCCTGGATGTATAGCAGTTTTTAGTTTTTAGATTTTCAGTATAAGACTATCAGATTTTCAGTTATTAGTTTTCAGAAATCAGATTTAGTAAACAGTTTTCAGAAATCAGACTTTAGTAATCAGTTTTCAGAAACCAGAGTTTTAAAGGCAGTTTTCCGAAATACAAAGTCTTGGAAAACAAGTTTTCATATAAAGATGTTTTGAAAATATGGTTTTAAAGCTAAAAGATTTTTATATCAGTTTCCAGTGTTTAGTCCACTCACTTAGATCGTATAACGATCTAACCCCCCTCCAGTCTTTATGTTTTGCAGGATTATCAGAGGACGAGCTCGGGAGGATTGCAACTGATGCAGTCACTAGGGTTGGTGTCCACCAGCATTGAGTCATATAGAATAAGAGTCTAGTCAGTGTCAAAGTATAAGTTTATGGTATGCATTAGTATAGTATGAGTAATTAAGAACATATGTTAATTTGTAAAGTAAAGTATATTAAATTCACAGATGCGAGAAATAAGTATATTTCAAGTTGAGTATGGTTTATGTACATGACATTGCATTAGAACATATTAGAATGCAGTCAGTTAGTCAGAGGTTTATGGGGTTAGTATAGCTATCCTCTGCTGGTAACATCTCCCAGATCAAGGATGTTATAAAGATGGTATCAGAGCATGGTCTAGGGAGTCAGTGACTGCAGTGGGCAGAGTGCGGGGATCTTGTATACGTAGTATGTCCGGGATACCCATATATGAGGAACTACCTCTCCAGTATCCGATCCTCGAGTACGTCATCAAAGCTTCATAAACAAGTTAGTAAGTATTCCTATATCCTTCGAATTCTTTTTCCTCACTCTAAAAAGAAATCATTCCATAATCATCTTTGATTATTTCCCAAGTTCAGTGTGAGTTAGGGAACTCGATAGTAAGTTCCAAGGAAAGTTATTCTAGAGAGAAAAAGAGAAAAGAGGAAACTATAAGAAAAGATACCTAGAAGCTTGAACCAGTTAGAGACAGAGATTTGTAGAGATAGAGTGAAACAGAAAAGCTTAAGGATATCCACCCAGGAAAGTAGAAAAAGAAAGATAAGGCTAGAAGAGAAGTAAGATAAAGTAGAGGATATGAAACTAGAACATTAGGTAAAATACAAGAACCCATGGCAGTAAGAGAAAGTAACGAAAGCCCCAACAAGTATTAGAGTGCCTAGTAAAATTAAGATTTCATATCCACTCAAGAAATCCTTCTAAGTAAATTCAATAGTCTCCAAGATCCTCTCATAGCTAGTGAATCCTACGAGTATCGGAGAATAGCCAGAGAGAGACAACAGAAGTAAGAAACCCAGACCAAATTTGAGATCCCCAATGAAGGACTTAGAAAATTCTAGATACCCAAACTCCGATTGCGATTCACAAGCAAGCAGTAGAAACGGCTAGTTACTTTATTCCAGTAAATTTGATAAAGACAAGACCTTGAAATATTTAGCCTTCTGACCCTCCAATGACATAAGATACAAGAGTAGTCGTGATATAGCCTACCTCATACCTATTTTACATGAGGAATCGACTCTACCAGGACGCAGAACATCAGAATAGGGATACCAAAACTAGTTGAGGCATAAAGATGTTTATCCTAGTCCCTACCAGCATAGGCAAAGACGATCATAAGCAATTTGATGAAAGTTCATGTAAGATCGCAAAATATTGATCACCTAGAAAGAGATTAAGGAAGTTTCGAGGATATTAAGAAAAGAATCCAGTATAGCCTAGAGAATAAGATAAATGAGCCCAAGGTTTGTAACATTAGTAAAAGTCCGCAGGATAGACCAACACGGTAAAATCTAAGGAATGGCCGACAGTTAGTAGAAAACCATGGAGGTATAAAGGAACATAACTGTAAGGTTGGGAATATTTGGAAATAAGGAAGGTGCTAGTACAAACCATTCACGAAATGATAAAGTAGCAATTTATGGCAGGAGCAAGAGTGGAAGTTTAGAAAATAACTATAAGAGTGAACTACTACTAGCTTCAGTAGCATAATGGAAAACCAAGGGATATAATATTAAGATACGAAGAAAATAAACAGAAGTGGTATGAAGATTTAGTACAAATAGTGGAATAAGAAAAGAAGTGGAAGACAATTAAAGGGTTAGACAAGAAACATGAGAAAGGAATATTCAACGTTACAATAAGTGAAGATAATGTAGGAAACTTTATAAAAGACCTAGTACCTAAAGGAAGTAAGGAAGTCAGAGACGATTGTGCAACCTTCAGTGGATATGGAATGCCATAGAGAAAGAGAGACCTTAGATCTTCAGAATTCAGACTGGTAGGTAAATGGAATGAGTGGTGAATGAAACAATAGACAGTCTTCCATATCCAAAAGATCTAATAGATAAGGTTTCGACTTACCCAAATTTTCACCTCTTCGAGATACCAGTTAAGGCAGCTATCCTGACAGAGTCTATCTCATACCTATCCTACATGAGCAATAGACTCCATCAGGACATAAAGTACGAAGAACAAGGACGAAGAAGCTTCCCGAGCCATAAAGAAAAAAGACCGTAAGAAGACTCAATGAAAGTACACTTCAAGAAATAAAAAGAGTCTTGAGAGGTAGACCACCTAGAAGAAAGATTAAGAAATTTTGAGGATAAAAAGAATGAAACCTAGAATTGCGCAAAGGCAATGTAATTCAAATAATGCTTGTTAGATTAGTAGAAGTTCGCAAACAGATTAAGGGCCGTAAGCCCCACAGGGAAGCCCGAGATAGTAGAGATTCATAGAAGGATGGGAAATTAGACCAATGAAGTTAGAGATAATTAAAATGATGAGAGTACTACTATGGATGATAGAATAGAAAAAGTGATCAAATCAAGAATTTTTAGAAAGAACAGGAGGTTGAGATTTAAGAAACAAATAGAGAAATGACTCGCAGTTAGTCTTAAATAGTAAAGAATATAGTAAGGAAATAAAATTTCCAATGGTATGGGAATTGTGATGAGTGACAAGGAAATTAGTATATTTTTTTAGCCAATAACATAATAAAGAAGTGATAGCATAAAGAATCGATAATAGTTATGAAACCCTGAAACTTAGTAAGGAAAAGAACTAATGAAGGGGAGCAAACGATAAGATTAGACAAACCATGAAATGGCTTATGGAATTGGGTTAAAAGAAAATTTTAGGAAAGAAGAATAATACTTGAATTAAAGATTTAGTAGAAAATGTCCTTAAGAATCGAAGTAATTAGAGTTTCCAAGAAAGTAAAGGAGTGAAGAGTTGAGAAACTAGAATGAGAAAGAATCCCCACAACAGAATGAGTCCTTTAGGAAAGAACATGGTAACCGCAGAAAGTTAAGTAATAGAAAGGAGTAAAGACACAGTATAAGGAAAATCATTAAGGAATATGCTCCTAGAAGAATCTAGTTCGAGATGCAGAGTAATTGATTGATAAGTGATTTGGAGTAAGGATAGAAGAGGTAAATCGGAAAAGCTTTAATGATGAAAACCCAGTGTAAGAAAAGACAAGACAGGTATCTACGAGAGCTCCAAGCAAATGACGCGTGTCATCGAAACACCAAGAGTTTTGAAATTAACTTCCACCCTCCCAACCCTCGATTGATGCCAGTAACAAAGGTGAACCTGAAGTGTAACCTTGAGATACTCCAGAAGCAAGTATAGGTATAGAGATGGACGAAACGAAATATGTAATTCTGTAAGAACAGTAACAATTAGAAAATGAAAGAAGAAGGCAAAATAGCCTAAGCAAGAGAAATAGAAGGAAAACTTGAAAGCAGGGTAACAAAGAAAATGACCACTAGATAAGCATACAATAAGAATGTAAAGTGCAGCGTTAAGGATAACCTATGGTAGATAATGATGAGTATCCTTCGAGTAAAGAAACAAGAGGTATGACCTATAGTGAATTTAGACATAAAACGAAATGAAAGAGTAAAGCAAAAGGTTACTTGATACTAGTATTGTAAGTTTAAAATGTCAAGATGTTATAACAAAATTAAGAGGAAATGTTAATTAAGAGTCGATAAGAGGTGTAGTATTATGAAGGATCAAGAAAATAAATTCATCAGGGTATAGAAATTAATAAAAAGAAGATATTCTAGAGTACAAGGAAAAGATTAAAAGAAAGGAATCGATGAGATACAACCAAGGTATGAAATAATGTTAAGGCTAAGTTAAACAAGTGGAATGGAGAAATACTAGGTATAGGTGCTAGATATTAGAATCCTCGGTGAGAGCCAAGAAACTAGCTATTAAGAGTTTGCTCATGTTAAGGAATCATGAGGCATAAGTGAAAGTCTATAAGGAAGGACTCTTAGAGATAAGGAGTATAAGGTACAACACACAAAAAAAAAAAACAGAGGGACAATAGTCAAAAGTACTCAGCAAAAAGTGTTTCAGAACGAGGACTTAGGAAAGGGAAAAGAGGAAAGACCTAGTAGTCAACAGAGGTTAGCGGCAAATAGATTAAGTTCAGTAGCATCTTTGGATAGTCACGAAGTTAAGAAGATCACGAGTAGACGCCAGAGAGGATTCGAGGACGAATCCTATTTAAGGGGGGAGAATTTGTAACGACCGGTAGTTCTTATTAATGCCTACAAAGATAACTGTTACGTACGAAGTGAATGCATGTAAAATACAGTATGATGGGACTCAAGTATATTTATAAAATAAATTTGGAGACGATCGGTAAACCTCTAGAAGTCCCGGGACAAGACTGTATCGTGCTTATTTTGACCGCCCATAGTATTTTGGGCATAACTTTTTCATGCAATCTCCAATTTTTATAATTTTATATCGTTGGAAAGCTTAGCCCGAGACCTACAACTTTCACGTAAAACATTTTACCAAATTCGGATCAGAACCAGGTCAAAAACGCAAGTCAAGTTCTGGATGAATAGTGATTTCGGGTCTAAATGGAAATTTCTCAAATTTTCCCCAAGTTTCTACACTTTTCTTCACTTTTCAAAATATCTATTGAGCCCACTATATAAATGTGCCACTATTTAGCAATTTCATAAAATTAAGAAAAAATAAAAAAAAAATAGAAAGAAGAGAGGAATACCGTGAGAACAAAGAGAGGGAAGAAGATGAAGAAGAAGAAAAAGAAGAAGAAGAAGAAGAAAGGAAGAAGAGAAGAGAAGGAAAGGGTAGAAAAGCTTGGCATCCATGGAAGACTTGGAGACTAAAGGAAAATCAAGAAAATGGAGGTAAGAATCCATGACCCAAATCTTGAATTTTTGATTTTTGGTAGTATGAATGATTCAATGATGATAATATCATGTTTTGGGTTCAAATTGATGAAATTATGAGTTTAAGGGTTGATAATTTGGTGATTAGATATTTGGGTTAAAGAATGTTCAGTTTTGGGTTTAAACATGTTATGAATTATATGTATAAATTGAAATTGATTCTTGATTAATGGAAGGATAAAGCATGTTTAATGAGGTATTGAATGATATATAGATATTGGTTTATGGTTTGGAAGTGTTGGAAATGAGTAGAGATTGAATAAATGGAGTTTTGAAGAGTTTGGAGAAGAAACCAGAAACCTGGAAATCGGCAGCGCGTCGCGACGCAAAGGATCTGTGCGTCGCAACGCAAGAGTGAAGACTAGGGTGGGAAGCGGGCGTCGCGCGTCACGACGCAGAAGGACTGCACGTCGCGACGCGAGACAGAAATTTTCCAAATAAGTTTTAAGTCCCCAATTTCATCCTTACGCGTTAGGAACCACTTTTAGGGACTCGTATCAATTTATCCTCATGTCCTACACCAAATTATGACCATTACAAGTCTTAAGTATATGATTTTCAAGTAAATCTTTAAAGTATCAAAGTTATTTGATTTCGTTAATTCTAATTATGTTCCTACCATAGGTTAACCACAGGAATCACAGTTCTTTTTTATCAAGGATCCAGTGCCATCCAGACTTGATCACTGTGAGTGGACACTTTCCCTTTTTCTTGATTTTCATTTTGCATTTTCTTCAATCAGACTTACTTTTCAGTAACTAGGGTGTTAGCCAAGTTTGTTTTATATCATATATGGTTTAGCATGATTTGAGAAGTTTTATGGAAAATAGATGTTTCAGTTTGAGATTTATGTTTTCAGTACATGTTTTATGTTCTTTTCTTTCGGGGCATGAGGTAAAACCTCACCCCAGTATGTAACTTGATACAGTGGAATTGACAGATTCAGAGGCATGTGCACATGTGGAGGACTGAGGGGACGCTCTCAGATCCTCAAGCCGGACTAGGGTTGACAGATCCTCGAAATCCTGGTTTCAGTGCTTGGGCGATAGCATTGATCCGCACCTCCAGTTATAGTGGTGGCTACACTGCCAGTTGAGCTGTTGTCCTGGGTGTAGAGCTCTACTTTGCCAATTGAGCTGTTGTCCTGGACGTAGGGCACCACCAGCCTCAGAGATTCCCAGTTGAGTTGGAAAACAAGTTTTCATATAAAGATGTTTTGAAAATATCAGTTTCCAGTTTTTAGTCCACTCACTTAGATCGTATAACGATCTAACCCCCCCTCCAGTCTTTATGTTTTGCAGGATTCTCGGAGGACGAGCTCGGGAGGAAGGATACTGATGCAGTCACTAGGGTTGGAGTCCACCAGCATTGAGTCATATAGAATAAGAGTCTAGTCAGTGTCAAAGTATAAGTTTATGGTATGCATTATTAGTATGAGTATTAAGAACATATGTTAATTTGTAAAGTAAAGTATATTAAATTCACAGATGCGAGAAATAAATGTATTTCAAGTTGAGTATGGTTTATGTACATGACATTGCATTAGAACATATTAGAATACAGTCAGTTAGTCAGAGGCTTATGGGGTTAGTATAGCTATCCTCTGCCGGTAACATCTCCTAGATCGGGGATTTACAATGATCATCCAAAAATTTTGAAATAGAAATGAAATTTATGCGAAAACTAGGAATAAATAACACATTGTTCAAATTTAAATAACTATTATTTAAAAAATTTAAAATGGAAACTCCCATTAATCTAGCTGAAACGGCCTTCTTGAAGCTTCTATTGTTATTCTTCATGGGCTTTGCCTTAGCCTTCCCAGAGTTTTTCTTCTTCTTCTTCTTCTTTGCTGATTTGGAAGATTCAGTAATATTTTCCTCTCCACTGGACTTATGAGGATCCACCAGCGTGGGCTCATAATGGATGAGCTCATTAAGCAATTGATTCAAAGTAAAAGTCAACTTGTTTATAACATAGTTGCTTTTAAACTGCAAAAAACTCTTCGGAATAGTTTTCATTATCATGGTCATCTGGCTACGCTCGTCAATACGAGCTCTATAAGTTTTGACCGTGCTGAGATAGGTCAACATCCTCAAGGCGTGTTATTGCTGAGACCATAGCCTCATGACGTTGCCACTATAAAGGTTTCCTAAACATGCCATGCAACGACTCAATCATCAAATATTTGTAGCCATTAGCTCATGTTTTGTAGAATGAACCTCTGACATCCCTACTAGAAAGTAGCAGTGGGCTTTCTCATTGGTCGTGACCCATTTTTTATGGACATTGCGCACAGCTTGGCTACAATTTCTTGTCGGCTCGGGAGGACATTCCTCCGTCAGGACAAACTTAAGGTTTTCACAGACCAAGATGGTGTTTATGTTACTTTTCCATTATATATAGTTTTCTCTCGTTAATTTATCTTTCGAGAGGATTGAAATGATAGGACATACCATGGCTGAAAATAAAAATAGGCATGCATTTCAATATTCATTCGTCGTATATTAAAATCATCAAAAAAATATTTAGGCATAAAATTAAACATGATACATGTACCATGTATAATGAATCATAAATCTAAAACCAATTACAATGCCACGAAAATCTATCATCCCACAAATAAATACCGCCGTAGGGCAGGTCAAGTATTTGCATGATAGATTGAGACAATCTCAATTGATTAATTTATGCGGGAACAACTCTTATTCCTATATTAATCAACCATCGTTTGATTCGATCAAGGAATTTTGAATAATGTTTAATCATTCATTTGTGATTGTAACCCATTATTTCGGAACCCTTGGACTTAACTAGTGAAGTGCCGCCAAATGGTAGGTCATTTCACTAGATACATCTAGAATTCCTATCATCTCGGAATTCAAACTTGTATTGACCTAAAATGGACATCATCATTTGGGGGACGAAAACAAAGCCGTCTCGAGACGCCTTTTTAATCTCACATTTTCAAACTAACAACAGATATCGCGAGATATATTGTCGTATATCCATATCCACTCAATATTTTAAAATTAAAGGTTTCTACTTAAAATATCTAATATTTTAATCCACCAGTGTCTACAAATTCATGTGTGGCTAAAACATAACTCTATTTACACTAGTGTAAAATTAGTGACAATTCCAATTTTAACTTTTAAAATTTTACCCACTAATTCTTGTTAATCCAAACTAATATTTCACTTAATTAAACTAATTTAACTAAGTGTGCTTTAGTGACCTAATTAATTTTAACTCTTAAAATTTTACCACACTAACAAGTTTAAAAATTTGATATTCAGATAAGGGATAAAAAAATTTTAATTAAACCTTTTAATTAATATAAATGAATTCCAATGGTACATGAAATTATATCCCGAGAACAGACCACATTACCATCCATTCGGAATCGTCTATGAAATTTACGTCTGGGTTTCCATCCGATATACCAAAGGAAAATATAATGCACTTATTTAACCCATTATTTATTAAATCAAACTTTCCAATTTACTAAGTGGATCTGCTAGGTATTCCTTCGATTTAACATAATTTATTGAAATTAAACCTTAAGTAAGTGGATCCGCTAGGTATTCATTCGATCTAAAATAATTTATTGAAATTATGCCGCTTGAGAGCAGTTGTCTTATGGTTTTGTGTCTTCGACGAATGTGTCGAGACTTACCATTATACATTATATTTTGTGCTATCCCAATAGCTGGTTGGCTATCACAATGTATATGTATAGCTGGCACAGGTTTTGGCAAGTTAAGAATATCCTCCAAGAAGTTTTGAAGTTATTATGTTTCTTCTCCGGCTTTGTCTAATGCTATGAACTTAGACTCCATAGTAGACCGGACAATACATGTTTGTCTCAAGGATTTCCATGACACGACTGCACCCCTAACGTGAAAACAAATCCACTCGTGGACTTGGAATCCGCTATATCAAATATCTAGTTATCATCGATGTATCCTTCTAAAATAGCATGATATCTTGTATAATGCATAACATATTTTGAAGTTTCTTTTAGATACCTGAAAACTCTTACTATGACCTTCTAGTGGTTATGTCCTGGATTACTTGTATATCTATTAAGCCGGTTTACAGCTTGAGCGATATTTGATCATGTGTAATTGGTGAGATATATCAGACTTCCAAATTTCTCGAATACTCTAATTATGATGAAGAGTTAGGTCCACATTCTCAAGTATTTTCTCAATATAATAAGTTCGAGATAATATTTATCCCTCTGAAGTGCTGGAAATTTTAATTTCTATAATCAAATCAGACACTAATAAATCTTTCATATCACATTTGTTGGTCAAAATTTTCTTGGTAGACTAAATCATTTCAAGATTACTACCAATTATCAGCATATCGTCTACATAGAAACACACAATGACATATCCATTTTGAGTTAATTTAGTATACATACACTTATCACGCTTATTGATTTTAAATCCACTAGACAACATCTATATGTCAAATTTCTCATGTCATTGTTCAGGTGATTGTTTTAATCCATAAAATGATTTTATAAGTATTAAAACCTTCTCATTGTTCCATGTAAATCTCATAATCCAATTCACCATTTAAGAATGTCGTCTTTACATCCATTTGATGTATTTCAAGACCAAATATAGTTGCTATGGCTATAAACATTCTTATTGAAGTGATACGAGTCACTAGTGAATAAGTATCAAAATAACAAAGGCATTCCTTTTGTTTATAACCTTTTATGACAAGTCTTCCCTTATACTCGTCCATTGATCCATCCAGCTTCATCTTCTGTATGAAAATTGATTTGTAGCCCAACGGCTTACAACCTGGAGGAAGATCAACCAACTTCTAAGTATGGTTTTATATGGTTAAATCAATCTCAGTATTGATAGCTTTTTTCCATAAAGAAGCATTCGAAGAAGACATCGGTTTTCTATAGCTTTGAGGTTTATTTTCTAACAGGTATTTCAAAAAATCATGTCCAAATGACTTATATGTTCTTGCTCTCTTGCTACGTCTAGGTTTATTTTCCTCAATATTTTCAAGTTCATCTGATTTTTGGTTAACTTGATCACTACTTGTAACAGTCTCAATAGTTCATTTGAGAAACTATGTTTTTTATTTTTATTTACATAGAAATGTCTCTTCAAAGAATGCTGTATTTTTTGACTCAATTATTATGTTTGGATTGATGTCAAGAATCGATACGTGCTACTATTGTGAGAATATCTAATGAAAATACAGTCAACCGTTTATGGTCTTATTATTTCCTTTTTATGTTTATGTACCATTACTTTGACGAGACACCACGACACTTTCAAGTATTTATAGGAATGTGTGCAACCTTTCTATAATTCATATGGTGTTTTATCCAATATTTTGTGAGGTAACTTATTTAGAATATATTTAACGGAAAGTAAGGCTTCCCCCATAATTTCTAGGGTAAACCAGAACTTGTCAACATGACATTCATCATTTTCTTCAACGTTCGAGTTTTGCATTTCCATTTTGTTGAGACGATGAAAGGGTAGTAGTTTCATGAATAATTCACTTGTTGGAACAATATGCACCAAATGGTGACACATATTCACCTCCCCGATCACTCCTGATTTTTTTGGTTCTCTTTCCAAGTTGATTTTCAACTTTATTCTTATAGTGTATGAAACTCTTAATAGCTTCATTTTGCTTCTCATCAAATACACATAACATAATCTTATACTATCATCGATAAAAGTGACAAAATATTTTTACTGTCTCTAGATTGCATAATATTCATATCACATATATGAGTGTGAACAAGTTCCAATGGTTCAAAACTTCGTTATATGGAAAGAAATGATGTTCTACTCAATTTCGCTTCAACACATGCTTCATTTTTATGTTGGTTATAAAATATAAATTTAGGTATAAGGTCATGTTAATTAATCTACACATTATATCATAATTAACATGTCCCAACCTACCATGCCATATATTTTGTGACTCAATAATATAAGCAGAAGATGTGACTTTATTATTATTAATAGCACTGTGGACATTGAATTTGAAAAGGCCATCAATGAGGTATTATTTTCCTATATAAACATCATTTTTTATAAGAACAAACTTGTCAGAAACAAAAACTAACTTGAAACCATTCTTGCTGAGAAGGGATCCCAAAACTAGATTCTTCCTGATGTCCGGAACATGCAACACATCTTTCAACGTCAGTTTTTTCGGAAGTCATCTTCAGAATCAATGTGCCTTATCCTACCACTTTGGAGGTGGAAGAATTTCCCATGGTCAAATGATCTCCATTGTCAACCTTTTGTTATGTAGAAAATATCTTACAATCAGCACATATATAATGAGTAGCTTCAGTGTCTATCCACAATTCTCTCAGGTTTCCAACCAAGTTAGCTTAAGTTATGAAAGCTAAAATGTTCATCTCTGAAGTTTCATCAGTCACCAACTCATCTTCAGTGACATAAGCCTCATTTTTCTTTTTCTTACATTTGTCTTGAGACTTCTTAATTCTGCAGTCCTTAACCATGTGACCGCTTTTCCTATAGACGCAGCACTTTCCATTAAACTTTTTATTTCCTTAGAAAGAATCAGCTTCATTGTTCTATCTCTTTGTACTACCTTTTCCAACCTCAATGATGTTGGCCTTAGAGTTCATGGTCTTATAGCTAGCCTTCTCGGACTTTTTGTTGTCCTCTTCGATTCGCAATCGAACTCCTAAATCCTCAAGACTCAGCTGTTTCTTCTTGTGTTTCAAGTAACTCATAAAGTCATTTAATGATGGAAGAAACTTCTCAATGAGTGTGGAAACCTGAAATGTCTCATAGAATTTCATTTCTTCATATAATATTTCATCAATGATTAGCTGTAGTTCACCCAACTGAGATATTATTGTCCTTAAATCTACCATTTTATGTTAATACATACATATTCTATTTGCTTCACACGTGAAAATCATCATTAGACATGAAGTGCCATTGCCAATAATACCAAGTATATGTTAATCATTCATAGATTTTTCAACACAAAGATAATAAGTTTGTTGGCGGAATATGTTAAATATCATTTAATCATGCATAATTCATAAGCAAAGGCCAGAAACAACATTCATGTAATTCTTTATTTCTAAATAACCAAATGGATAGAAGAACCTGTAAATGTGTAGATGAATGTAAATCAAAATCAAGTCTAGTGTTCACTCTTTCCTTCCGAACTTATTAGCTATGTCTCGGTGCATTACAAATCTTATGGTTAACGTTCACCCAAGATTCTTAGTTATTTCTTGATTAAGAGGCACTTCTTTAACTCAATAAAGCTACTTGAAAGTGATGGAAACTCTTTAAAGTTAGAATTTCTCTTTTTATTCCTAAGGATAAATGAAATAATTGAATTATGAATGAAAACTCAAGGGTCTAGTTATAAATATGGAAAATTCCATTTGAAAAGAGATCTTTAGATTTGAGGATGCAATCCTTTAAAGGGTTGTAACTCTTCAATGTACCCTTTGAACTCAAAATGTTACATCTTTCTACTCCAAGGGACATATCCCTTCAACCCTATAAATACACCTATTATTTAGAAAATTTCGTGAAAAATACTTTTATGAGAGAAACTGGCAATGCATACTCTTAGAACTGTGACTTAACATAACATATATACTTTTCCTTTTAGAAGCAACCTTAATATGAGTCCACCCTAAAGGAATACCCAGATATTTCCGAAGGAATCGGCTTTGATTCAAAGATAGGAACTATGTGCATTTAATATGCCGTCAACAGAAGAGCGGTTGAACGTTGTGTTCAAGAGATGCGACATGGACGGAGATGATTGCCTTAGCAATCAAGAGCTTAAGTAGGCCTTTGAAAGTCTTAGTTCAAGATTCGCAGCATTGAGTGCTTGGTGAGAGCGGTGCCGTGTCGATGCTAACCGAGACGGATACATAAATGAGGGAGACAACGGTGATATCACGTCACTCATATAAAAATAATATATTTTTATGTGTTTTATTCTTTTAACATATTATTAAATAAATGACAATTGAATTACAATAAATGTCATTTATTTATTAATTGATAGTATCATATTACTCATGTCTCAGTTGCATCAAAAAATTACATGTATATTTGTACTTGTAAGTTAACTAATATTCGCAACTAAAATTATTTCTTCATTAGTTAGATTCAAAGATTTCATTGAAAAGAATTTGGGGATTTATTAATCATGTTTTTATTTTTTTGGCAGGTGTGATAGATGTGTCAAAGTTGAAGATTTTAAAAATATACATCTTGCATAAACAAAAACTATTGGTAGTCTCAATAGGTAGAAACTATAAAAGAAGAATAGGTTTGAGTTGGTAAAAAATAATGCTACACAATCAGAAATTGTTTTTCTTATAAATAGTGAAATTTTTTTTTTTTTTTTTTAAATAAAAATATTATGGAAGTATCTTTTATAGGAATTTTATAATACGGTTAACTATGTCAATATGTCAATTTTCAACTAAAGTTAAGTCTTTGGTCTATGATCACGATTTTGTATAACACACAAAGTACACGTATCGCTAAAAATAATATAAAAAGATTGAATCCACATGAACTTACTATCAATCTTATTAAATATTGGGACTATATTTTACTAAAATAAAGCAATAAGTTTGAATGATTTAAAGCTGATTTTAACTAAATTAAAACAGAATTTAAATTTATTTGAAAAACTTTATGCAAGAGAAAAACTTAGGGTTGTAATTTCACCAAACACGCTAATAATTATATGCACTTTTTTTATTCAATTGGGTAATTATTATGGATTACAAACCTAGAATACGAAATTATCTACAAGCCTCTTCCGACGGTCAGATAGAAACGCCCAACTTAGGTCAATTACCTATATTCCTATGATAATTAATGTAAGTCAAACTCATTAAGTTCAGGTTCCAATATTGGCTACGCATGCCCTACAAGTATATTCTTATCATATACGTAAATCAATTCACGAATATAATCACACATTAATAATTCCCAAGGTGTAGGACACAGAACTTGACGACGCTGTTCTAGGCTCGCGGCCTAGTTGGGAGTACGGAGTAGCCCACGGGGGAACTAAACCGGAGAAATAACATGGAGTCGCCACCCAGTGTGAACTGGGAAAATGATTTAAGGCCGCACTCACCCCTCGCAAGGGAAGACCTCAAATCGTTGGGTTGAGAATGGTCCCTTACTTATGCCACTTGTAATGAAAGGATTTTTGCAATAATTTAACCAAGTCTACGCAACATACATGCTCAAAAATAATTTATATCTAGATTCGCATTCATGAAAATAACTCATATATCTAAGTTTGCATGCATAAAAGTAAGTCGTCATAACGGCAAACACCCAATAATCTCATGAACATATTGAATTATTCAACACAAAAATAAATAACAACCTAAATATAAACATAAATTAAATTCCTAATGTAAAAGAAATAACTAATCATGCTTGGAAATAACCAACTCAATCATGCATAAAAAAGGAAAATAACATGCTAAACGACTAAATCATGCTTAAGAAAATAAATAACATACTAAAAGACTAAATCATGCGTAAACACAAGGTTGGATGAAACGAAATATGTGTGTCTCTCAAGTGGTACGTGGAGTTGTTTCCCAAGTACAGACCGCATTACCATCCATTCAGATTCGGCTACGGAATTTACATCTGGGTTTTCATCCGATATACCGCAAGAGAGAACACATATTCCATTCATCCGAAAGTCATAGCATACACCAATCAATAATACTCATGCGAATTAAAATAATAAAATAAATAAAAATAAAGGAGAATAAATAAAAAGGGTGTCCTCAGGTCTAACCTCTTAAGTCGTCTTTTGGAAGTGCACTACGCGGTTGTCGGAAGGGTTGATGCTCCGCAACTCCTCCGGTTCACTGGTTCGACGTTTTCCTTCGTTGCCTCGCTGTTTGGGCTGCTGTTTTACTCTATTTTGCTACTGTTTCTGGTCACGATTTTGGCTTACTGTTTTGCGGTAATGAGGGTGTGTCGGGGCTGCGGTTTGTGCGATTTTAATGGGCAATTTCTGCGGTAATATAAGGCAGTTTCTGGGTGCAGTTTTTCGGTGTTTTCAGGGACTGTTCCAGTGATGATTTTCGGTAAGGGCTGTGCAGTTTTTTTGGGACTGTTTTACGGTATTCGGGGGCTGTTTTGGGTGCAGTTATTTGTGTGAATTGAAGCAGTTTATGGAGGGTTTATTTGCGTGAATTGAAGTGCAGTGGCGTGAAAGGGGCTGGTTGAAGGCTATGTGAGTGGTGTAGGCTGTTTGCTTACGTGATGAAGAGGCTGTTGCAATGAGGACTGTGGCGTGAAGGTTTGTGACGTGAATGGGCAGTGTGAGGGCTGTTATTTGTGTTGAATGGAGGGCTTATGTAAGGGGTTTTGTGCGGCAATGCAAGGGAATTTTGGAGTGTTTTTTGGTTGCGGCAATGATGGATTCTTGGAGACTATAGGTGTGAATCCACTAGGGTTTTGAAGAGTTAGTTTTGACTTCTTTTTATAGGCAAAGGTTGGGGTTAATTTTATGCGAATAGGGAAAGGATTTTATGTAATTATTGGGATATCTTCTAATTAGTGTGCTATAAGGAAAAATCTATTTAATTAGGGATGTGATTTAATTTGATTTGATTTCTTCTCTTTTGATTAGGGATATGATTTAATTGAATTAGGAAAGTGTTTGATGAGATTTGATTTGAATCTTTTAATTTGGGAAGGTGATTTGTCTTGATTTTAGCATGTGTTTAATGTGTGATTTTGTTATTTTGGAATGCTTTGGGCGTGGCTTTGGTCTTCTTGGGCGTGAGTTTGGTCCATTTTGGTGGGCTTGGTGTGTAGCTTGGTGATGTGTGGGCTTGGTGAGTGACTTGCGGGGGTTTGGGCCAAGGATAAGTTTAAAACAGAGATCTAACGAGCAAACCCGAAGCTAAGCAAACGAATTAAATCCAACAAGGTGTCAATTTCTGACTCTTCCATTCCGAAATCCGTTTCCCGCGACTTCCACAACTTAAAGAGGTAGTGTCTCCATGTGAGACTCATCATCGGGACTTATATGCAAAAATATTGTGCCTACACAAGGCTAAACTAAGATTCCAGTTTCCAAGTTCTTCTAGGTTTACCGCAACTATCCTAAGGTTGGCCAAGTATTAGAATGCATTACGCATAGAGAATATTAAATAATCCAAAACAACACTCAAGAGAATTCAAAGATGTAATTAATAATAAAATCTATGCATTGGCTCTATTACAACTCCATATCAATGAATTAGTTACACATAAGTGCCAAGTTAAGCATATAATTCATTGTTACAAAATAAGAACTCATAATTAAAATTCAAAAAATTAAAGGGAATAGAAAAACTCTTTTGAGATTCTCTACTTCAGTCTTCAGTTCCTGGTTAAGTTTTGGGTTCTCGCCTTATTTTGGGTATTTTTTTTACTTTGAGTTGTCCAAAAGTGTGATAATTTATGTTAAGGTCGGGCTTATTTTTTTATAGGGGTTGTTGGAGACTTTCTTTCTTGAAAAAATTACAATTCTAATTATGTCTGGAAACGGGCTTGTTGCGCACCACAAACTAAATTGTGTCATGCCACATTCCTGGCATGAAGTTTTGTCTTGAATCTGGCCTTGGCTGTGGCATACCAAAAGTCGGTATTGTCGCATCATAAATCTGTTTATTTTTTTGTCGCGCCATAAAATAAGTTGTGTTGCGCCACCGAAAAAATTATATTCTGACTCAAATTTACAATGCAGAGTGGCATGCCACACTCAAGTCGTATCATGCCACAATTCCTAAAATCTAGATGATGGCCACTTAAGCACCAAATTTTTCGAACCTTTGCTCAATGCAATCCGACTTCATATTTCTACAATCCCAACCTGCAAATCACATGAAAAACATATCAAAGTGTTCACAATGCTTGATTTAATTCACAAAATGTATCGTAATATGGTGATAAATATAGATATATTAACTACTTATTTCACCCACAAACTTAATATTTTTGCTAGTTCTCGAGCAAAAATTAAAATAAATAAAAAAAAAATAAATTACGCTAAACCATTTTTATAAGAATAACGACAAACGTCTATTATGTTGGACAATTATGACTCATAGCATCACTATTTGTACAGATCATGGTGTTGTTGTACAAATTAACTATGTGACAAATGAAATTGCCCTTCTATCATTTGTAATTAGATTACCAAGATGTATAAATGATAGAAGGTCCATATGATTAGTTTCGGATTGAGATGATATGAGACAGTATCAATCCACGAATGTTTAATCATTAAATATCCCTAGTCAGAGTATTATCGAGATTAAACATCGATAATGCGTAAAAGACTAGTATTACACTTGTGCGCGTTGTGGGAGCATAACGTCATAATTCTCATGTATTTAAGTATTGGATACTTATGCAAGTGTGATAGGAGGTTGTGTTTTACCGATGGTACGGAAAACAGCTTCTCTCTGGATAGACCCCCTCGGAATTCCATTGGTAGTATGACTATGTGTCTATGGAAGTTCGAATCAGGGTAGGTGTATTTGGTCTTAACTTGAGACTTGCACCGCTAATACTTGCGACAATCAATATACTTTGGTTTTGGTCATCCAAGGCTTTAACCGGTTCTGTGTACGCCTCTTCTGGGTATATTGAGAATCGTAGTGTATTGGGTGTGATGTCGAGATGGAAGTATCACTCCAGTCATAGTGGAGATGATGATCACGTATGATATAGAACTGGTTCTCTTATGAACTGCAGTCATCGGGATAATATGACTAGGTCATGATTATCCGATTATAGAGACTAGTTACCAGAGATCCGATATGTGCTTCATACGGGGCAGACACAATTCCAGCCCCAGGCCTTGCACGTGACATCCGATACTAGATCGAAATACGCAATACTATGTATACTACGCCTGATATAGATCACATATTCCAGTAAGAATATTTCTGGAGAATTGGGTAGGCACGGTGCTTTGCTAGAAGCCAACAATGTCTTGTAAATCGGTAAAAACGTAGTACTAGGTACATACGTGTTCGGATAGTCCGACGACCGGATTTACTGCCACATATCCGGGGATCTCATGGGTCGCTTCCCGAAGATTCACCGATGACGTATGACTCGCACTTAATTAATCTGGGATTAATTATAAGAGAGAGAAAATTAATCTGGGATTAATTACGGAGATATTTTATCTGGGATAAAATATTAATTAAAGAGAGAGAATGATTAATTTGGAATTAATCGATAATATAATATATTCGATATATTATACGAAATTGGATTCCGACTCGGAATTGAAATTGGATTTTAATTTGGGCAAACGAGTTAATTTAGAATTAATTTGTTAGCGACGTGAATAGTAATTTTGCTTGGCATAATTAAATTTGATTTAATTACGTCGCGACAGAAGTTCGTTAATTTGGAATTAGCGAACCCAAGCCCGGGAGTGTTTGCGGGCCCACTCGTATTTGTAATCGAATGGGGCCCATATGTCACATCAACTAGTCAACTTTATTACTTTATGGTGATGGAAGTTGGTGGTTGCTTTTGGTACACTCTTTGTCATTTGGAATGACTTATACCAAATTTTTGGTTTTGGTAAATTAAATGACATATACCAAAATTTGGTATATCATTTAATTGATTTTTGAAATCAAAAAAACCAACTCACTCTCTCTCACTTCTCTTCTCCTCTCACGCCCAATGGGCATTTTCTTCTTCTCTTTTCTGGTATTACCGAGAATGAAGAAGAAGATACATAGGGAATTTTGTGGCAAAATTCCAAGGTGCTAGCACACATTCGGGGTCTTGCGTAGGTGATAGGAAAACCCACTCGTGGGCATGGAATGCACACTCAAGCTTGGAGCTTGAAGGACTGAAAATTGGAGCAAAAATGGAGCTAAAGCCGAGAGCCTCTTGGAGTTAAAAGCTTGAAGATTTTGATGTTCCTCGCGTCGCAAAAGCCGATCGTTGTAAGTATGATTCCACCATGCTTTTACGAGTATTCACATATATGTTTCATTGCTTGAAATCGATCCCGGGACTATAGTAGAAACCCAACAATGGTATCTTGAGCCATTTTGAGCATGAAACTTTATTAGGGTAATATTTGGGTAAATTGAATTTGAGCATGTTTGAGTGAAATTAATTGTTTGAGCATGCTTGTAAATAAATGACTTGGAGTTATTTGTGATCAATTTTATGAAAATTGGATTGGATCATTTTTCCCCAAAATATGAGGCTTGGCCGAGACATATACATGCCCTAAAGTCATGGTATTTTTTTGATTTTGATCATTAGATGAGTTGAAATGATTTGGGTAATGTTGATTGTGGATTTAATTTGATTGAAACCGAATTGGACATGTAAAACCCCAAAATACCGAGACTTGATTAGCATGGAAAATGATTGATTTTTGATTCAAATGTGTTGGACATGTTTTGATGATAATGAGCATAATTAATTGTACAAATTTGTGTTTTGGAAATGTTAATTTGGGTAATTAATTATGACATAGACTTTAGGTTAATTAAGTTATGAAATTTGGAATTTGGTAATTTAATTAATTGGGCCTATTTTGGAAATTGGGCTTGAAAAGTTGTAATTGGGCTTAATGGGCTTGGTTGTACCAAGTTTGGTTTAGGCTAATTGGTTGGATCCAATTGGGCCCAAAACCATTTTCATAAAGTCCAATTATGACTTAATGGACCTTTAATATTAATTGGGCCTAATGGGCCTAAATTGGTTTCTTGGCAAATAAGGGTGATTCCTTAAATGGGCTTTGGTATTTGGGTTTGACCCATATTGACCAAAAGTCCATGCCTTAGAAATTAATTGAAAGCTCATTGGACTTTAAATTAAATTGACATTGGATGTTAATCAAGCTTTGAGACCCGTAACGATTAGATTTAGAATCTAAGTCGTAAAGGGACATTAAAAAGTGTAATATTTAATTTGGAATTAAATAAATGAATTAGTATTAAATACAAATTAAATTGGATTTAATTTTGTAGTTTAATATAATTCAAGAATTCGTACTTTGAGTAGTTATTCGCAAAACGAGTTTGACTCGCGCAAAATCAAATCATTGTTTGAACATTGGATGGTCATTGATATTCAGATTAATTAATTGGATTAGATTGATTGATAACATGCTTGTGTGAATACATGGTTGCGATGTATGAATAATGTATATCGGATGTATATTAGATGGGTGAGGGCAATTTTGGAAATTGTTGTAATAAATTTAGAATTTATTAATTGGACCTGCGTGTCCAGCCTATTACCTCCTCACTATGTGTATTTCTCTTCTCACCTATTCCCCTCAATGTAAATGAGGTTTCTTTAGAAGTGTTATGTAATCGGGTAGAAGTAATACTTGTGCTAGCGGGAGAGATTTGTTCTAGGAACAATGTGTTTAAGTATCCATCCGCATATCATTATTATATTTATTTATACGCGCCTTATTATGTGTTTAGAATGCATGCTTAAGGGTGTATGATGATGAGACCTTAACAAAGATAATTAATTGGTTGCCAATTACGCGAAAAACCCTCACTACATATTAAGCGTTTTTCCTTCCATTGAGTGATTCTTACTCAAGATCCAAGACTGGCATTGGTTTGTTAGCTAAAGTCAAGACATTTGTTCATCGAGGATGTGTTTGAATCATGAAGGCTTTGTTCCATATTGGTGTCTTGTCCAAGTTGTGATTTGTTGGCAAAAGTCAAGATCACTTCTTGTCCATCGATATTGATTACGGAGCTTTCCAAGGTCAATGGGTTCCGCTTAACTAGGATCACTAAGTTTGTTGTGCCAAAGCCAAGGCTTAGTTGATTCAGAGGAAAAAGGTTAGGAAATATATTGGATATATTTACATATATAAGATATATATTTCGGACTTGGATGTCCACCTACTGGATCTAGGAATTGGATGGGATCCAATTGATCTTAGAGATCTACCTAGTTAATTATCATACAATTTGTTAGCCAAAGTCAAGATTGTGTGTTATTTAACGAGATCCTAGCCCACTAAGAAACAAGGTTTCCCGAGTACTCGACAGAGGGTTAGAGGCTCGCCGAAAAATAGTGGGAGGCAAGTATTAAATTTGCAAATTTGTTTAGTTACTTGCCATACGCGCTCATTTCAAATATTTCATCAAATAAATTAATATATTAGTTGGACTAATATTTAATCGTTGTTTTAATTAAACAGTTGGACTGTAATCAAACTATTCAATTAATAGTTGATTTTATAATTAGATTATAGAAATCGTTATAATTGAATTAACCCATTTAAATTATAGTTGATTATATAGTTGGACTATAGTAATCATTATAATAAATAGTACCTAAAAATCGTTGATTAAATAGTTGGACTATTAGAATCAAGATAAATTGAAAGATTAGTGTTTAAAACATAATCCTGGGTGAAAATGTATTTAAACGACTTTAATTTTCAAATTGTGAATAATGAATCAGGATAGTCCTGAAAACTAAGAAGTTACTTTATTTGATAAAATAACATCTTAGGCCTAAGCCCGAAGTTAAGCAAATAGTAGAGCATGATCTTTAGAAGATTCATGTGATGATAACTTTAGTGCTTAATCCATTAAGCTTGCCGAATAGACTCCTTAATTTCTTAATCAGAACTAAGGATTAGATCCTTATAGTATGATAATGAAATTGAAGGATCTTCATAGATCTATTCTTAGATCTTAGAAGAATAAATTGCAATAGAAAACTCTTGGAGAGTTAATGGCTATACTCAAGGAGACAAAGCCAAAGTTTGCAATAGGGCAAGAAGCGCAAGGCGCACCTTACTTCGACATTCCAGAAGGCCAAGGCTTGGCCAAAGGCTTATGGAGTATTTAAGAGGGGGCAAAGGCAAAGTCATTATAATCTTCTGGGAAGACAAAGGACATATCCCAAGATGTTTGCCTAAACTGTGGCAAACTGGGTCAATGAATAGTGACTGCCATATGGACAAGGCAGACATGAAGGAATTAAAGACGGTGCAAGGCTCCAGCTTCAACCATGTTTGTTATAAACATGTTCACTACTAGTATTAAAATTGGATTTTAGATACTAAGTATGGTACATATATATATACTGGTGTGCAGAATCTGCTGAAAAGCAGGATACTGACTTTAGTTGAGATTTATCTGCAAGTCGAAAATGGGACGATAGTCGCTGTTTTAACCGTAGATACCTAAGCTTAGGAACTACCCATCGGGTGTCTACTTAAATTAGGAAACTGTTACAATGTAACTAGTTTGACTAGAAACATTATCTCTATATCAGGGTTTAACCCGTTGCGGGTATACCTTTATATTCTAGAACACTAAAGTGTTTTATTATAAAAAGATGATATTGAGATAAACACATTAGATGTGAATAACAGTATTTATATTTTGAATATAAATAAATCTCAAACATATGACATGACAAACAAATAGCTCAAACTGAGTAAATCAGTTGAGACTTATAAGTGGCATTGTTGTCTGGGACACAATTAACAAGACTCGTATATCCACACTTTTGAAGAGTGGATACTAGGACGGATTTGATTCTATTCAAATAATGTCTACGAATCTAGTTTATTAGGCAAAGTGTCTAAAACACCTTTTACTTGGTAAAAGTACAAATGACACCGATCTGTTAGCCCTCGTTCATAGTGACGTAAATGGGCCCATGTCTAGCTAGGCTAGAGGTGGATATGAATGTTTCGTGACCTTTACAGATGTGGCATCGCGTTATGGTTATGTGTTTTTTTTGAAACACGAATCTTTGATTAATTCAAAGAGTTTCGACACCAAGTAGACAAACAGATCGGCTATAGTATTGAAACCGTCACGGTTAGACCATGATGAAAATGATTAAGCAATAAGTTTCTCAAATACTTGAAAGAGTATAGTATTTTTTCAATGAGGACTCCTCCCGGAACACGTCAGTCTGACGGTGTGTCCGAACAAAGAAACCGAATTTTGTTGGACATAATAAGGTTAATCATGAGTCGCTCTGAGCTACCATTTCCTTCAACGGATACGCATTAACAGTGCAGAACTTATTTTGAATAAGGTTCCATAAAAATCTGTTAGACAAACTTCATATTAGATATGAACATGAAAGAAACCGGGTTTTCTAATTCCTGAAGATTTGGGAATGCTGGGCATATGTTTGGATGATACCAAACTAAAACCCAAATCGGATAAGTGCCTAAGTTATGGGTTATCTTAGGGAAACCAATGTATAGTACTTATACAACTCACTAGAGAACAATGTAATTGTTGCTCGCCATGCGGTTTTCCTAAAAGAAATACCTATATGCAGTGGTAAGTAGGAGGAAAGTAAAACTCGATGAAAATCGGAGTAATACTGTTCCAGGCACTGATTCCTTAATGGAACACAAATAGTTCATCAAGGATGGAACTATACCAATAATCTTCGAATACACAATAACCGCGTAAGTCGGAGAGAGTCATAAAATAACCTGGGGTATGGGTTTCTGATCTCACCTCATAAAGATGTCAATCTTATTGAGGGATACGAACTGACTACGTATGAGGAAGTGATACAAGGTATCGACTCTCTATTATGGCAAAGTGCCATAATATCCGAAATGGATTCTATGTATATCAATCAAGTTTAGATACTAGTTGATGTACCGCAAGGCATTATGCCTACTGTTACTATATGAGTCTTCAAGGAAGACATACATGGAAGGCAACATACCAACGTACTAAGCTGGGCTTATAGCGAAAAGGTATCGTTATCAACATTGTGTCGATTACGACGAAACCTTTTACTCGTTGCCAATGTTAAATCCATTTGGATAATGCTTGCTAATACTGCATGTTTCATTCATGAAATATTGCAGCTGAATGCCAAAATCGCTTTCCTTAAAAGGAAACCTTTTGGAGGATGTTTACAACATCCTGACGGTTTTGTCGTACCAAAACTAACAAACAAGGTTTGTGGGTTATTCGATCCATGGATGGATTGAAGCAAACATAGTGTTCTTGGAATTATCGTTTTGATGTAATCATAATGGTATATGATTTAATTCAAAACAAAAATAATTCTTGTGTATATAAGGAGATTAGTGGGAGCGCACTGACAGTGAATGTCCTAAATAAATGATGACATGTCATTTCTTGAAAATGATATTCCCATAATAAAATCGGTGAAAGCTTGGCTTTCATAAAAATTCTCCGTAGAATTCTTGGGAGAAACAACCTTTATTCCAGGAATAAAGATCAACCGGGATAGATTTAAAGTTGTTAATACTCTTCGAGAACTCGTACATTGAAATAAATGTACGCGACCTGATGTCTCATACGCTTTGAGCATATGGAGTCACAATCGGGCCAATCCAAGTGATAGTCATTGGATTGAAGTTAAGATTATCTGTTAGTATCTTAGATGATCTAAGGATGCTGTCTTATACTATGGAGAAGGAGAACTTGAAGTGACTGGGTCCATTACTGCAAGTTTCCAAACCGAAAATAACGACTGTAAGTCGTAACAAAGGTGTTATACAGTTTGAATAACGGAATAGTGAGCTGGAAATCTTCCTAGCAAGATACTGTTACCGAATAAACAAAAAAGTGGATTATTGCTGCAGCTGAGGCAGCAATAGAAGCCTTCTGGATTAATAATAATCCTAATTAGATTAGGAGTAGTTCTTTTAGCAGCTGAGCTAGGCTACAATAAAGAATTAATGGTCTCATCAACGATCCAGATAAATACTTCAAATATTCATCTAATTCGTTCGGATCATACATCGTGGCGATGTGATGATCGAATAAATCGTATCAGATGATAATCATGTAAATCCGCTGACGAAAGCCTTTCCTCAGCAGAAGTTTGAGTGAACCGTACATAGTTCAGGTGTAGGAAACTTGAGTGATTGGCTATAGGCCAAGTGGGAGATTGTTGGACAATTATGACCCATAGCATCACTATTTGTACAGATCATGGTGTTGTTGTACAAATTAACTATGTGACAAATGAAATTGCCCTTCTATCATTTTTAATTAGATTACCAAGATGTATAAATGATAGAAGGTTCATATGATTAGTTCCAGATTGAGATGATATGAGAAAATATCAATCCACGAAGGTTTAATCATTAAATATCCCTAGTCAGAGTATTATCGAGATTGGACATCGATAATGCGTAAAAGACTAGTATTACACTTGTGCGCGTTGTGGGAGCATAACGTCATAATTCTCATGTATTTAAATATTGGATACTTATGCAAGTGTGATAGGAGGTTGTATTTTACCGATGGTACGGAAATAACTTCGCTCTGGATAGACCCCTCGGAATTCCATTGGTTGTATGACTATGTGTCTATGGAAGTCTGAATCAGGGTAGGTGTATTTGGTCTTAACCTGAGACTTGCACCGCTAATACTTGTAACAATCAATATACTTTGGTTTTGGTCGTCCAAGGCTTTAACCGGTTCTGTGTACGCCAATTCTGGGTATATTGAGAATCGTAGTGTATTGGGTGTGATGTCAAGATGGAAGTATCACTCCAGTCATAGTGGAGATGATGATCACGTATGATACAGAACTGGTTCTCTTATGTACTGCAGTCATCGGGATAATATGACTAGGTCATGATTATCCGATTATAGAGACTAGTTACTAGAGATCCGATATGTGCTTCGTACGGGGCAAACACAATTCCAGCCCCAGGCCTTGCACGTGACATCCGATACTAGATCGAAATACGCAATACTATTTATACTACGCCTGATATAGATCACATATTCCAGTAAGAATATTTCTGGAGAATTGGGTAGGCACGGTGCTTTGCTAGAAGCCAACCATGTCTTGTAAATCGGTAAAAACGTATTACTAGGTACATATGTGTTTGGATAGTCCGACGACCGGATTTACTGCCAACATATCCAGGGATCTCATGGGTCGCTTCCCAAAGATTCACCGATGACGTATGACTCGCTTATAATTAATCTGGGATTAATTATAAGAGAGAGAAAATTAATCTGGGATAAAATATTAATTAAAGAGTGAGAACGATTAATTTGGAATTAATCGATATTATAATATATTCGATATATTATACGAAATTGGATTTCGATGCGGAATTGAAATTGGATTTTAATTCGGGCAAACGAGTTAATTTAGAATTAATTTGTTATCGACGTGAATAGTAATTTTGCTAGGTATAATTATTTAATTAAATTTGATTTAATTACGTCGCGATGGAAGTTCGTTAATTCGAAATTAGCGAACCGAGCCCGGGAGTGTTTGCGGGCCCACTCGCATTTGGAATCGAGTGGGGCCCACATGTCACATCAACTAGTCAACTTTATTACTTTATGGTGATGGAAGTTGGTGGTTGCTTTTGATACACTCTTTGTCATTTGGAATGACTTATACCAAATTTTTGGTTTTGGTAAATTAAATGACATATACCAAAATTTGGTATATCATTTAATTGATTTTTGAAATCAAAACAAGCAACTCACTCTCTCTCACTTCTCTTCTCCTCTCACGCCCAATGGGCATTTTCTTCTTCTCTTTTCTGGTATTGCCGAGAATGAAGAAGAAGATACATAGGGAATTTTGTGGCAAAATTCCAAGGTGCTAGCACACATGGAATGCACACTCAAGCTTGGAGCTTGAAGGACCGAAAATTGGAGCAAAAATGGAGCTAAAGCCGAGAGCCTCTTGGAATTAAAAGCTTGAAGATTTTGATGTTCCTCGCGTCGCAAAAACCGATCGTTGTAAGTATGATTCCGCCATGCTTTTACGAGTATTCACATATATGTTTCATTGCTTGAAATCGATCCCGGGACTATAGTAGAAACCTAACATATTAAGCAAACACAATCTTGAAAAGAGAACAATTAAGACAAATGAAATAGTCTTGGTAAGTTATACATAATGGTGTCCTTAGAGAATGCTTAGTAACGAAGTCAAAGAAACTTTCAAAGTACCCAACTCAAACTTAAATCCAACTTCTTGAATAAATCATCTAAATTAGGCTCACAGCGTGTGTAAAGATCCAGTCACAGTTCGTTCCCCAATGAAGTCAACTAGGTGATTTCGTCTCAAAAATTAAAATCTGATGAGTCAAACCAACTTAAATATCTCAAAAAGCTTTGTGTCCGACTATTTGTGCTCAATTTGATTCGACTTTACCAACTTTTTTCATTTTCACACTACCATTTAAGGTAGCGTTTCTCCTCATGGTAGTTCTTACACTTGTCCATGAATAGCTTCACGGTTAAAGGTTATAGGTATTTTTTTAAGCTGCATCACACGTCATAAAAAATGACAGATAGAGACAGATATATATCAAAGTTAACGGTCATTTATTTTCAAGTAATTTTCTTAACTAGCCAACTTATTGACTACTTAGGCTATTACTACTAAGAATTTTCTTTTAAGTGCTTTACCTGTCTAACTTATATCACTTACTCAGGTAGATAGAGACATATACCTAAATTTCAATCAGTCCTGACCAATTGCTAACAAATTAGAGTGCATAATGTCTAAGAAACAAGTGGTTTAAGCTCACTTTAATGGATTTTCGCTAGTGTTGCTGACTATCCGACCAATTTGAAGTTTTGTTGTGATGGTTTATCTTGCTGGCATCGTGATCCAAATGGCTTTCCTAATATAGGTCCTATTGATTTTATTTTGCTTGGTTTTTAGCTTTCTATAAGAGCTTGTCTCTTTTGTGAGTTTTCTGCTTTGATTTTGCTTAGGAAGGCTCATATTGTCCTCTCCTAGTTAATTATTTCTTTCTTATATTTTCATAAATTTGCCCCAGTTGAGGTTCATCTTCAAAATATTATCGTATTATTGTTTGGAAATTATTAAAATAAAAGACAATAATTTAATGAGTTTGTTAGGTAAAAAGGATAAAACAGTATTTTAGGGTAATACTTTTATTAATGGCATAATCACTAAATCTTTAAAAAGCAAAGATAGAAATTTTCAACCAAAAAAAGGATAAAGAAAAAAGAAAAAAGTAGTAGAATCCAATTCCTTATTAGAACATGTATATAAATAGATTCTGAACAATATTTGTATTGACGAGAATTGAAAGCAGTCATGAATCTTCAGTATCAATATTTTAATATTTTATGTATGACGTGATACTATTAATCATTAAGTATTATATAAAGTTGTATGGAGTTGTATTAAATATACATAAATTTATTTAAATATTTTTTATTATTTACATCTGTGCGAGATATTATTATTTTGTTAGATAGGTGTGTGATATCACCATTATGTAGTAGAATTTTTTTCATTTAATGAAACCTTTTTCATGCTCTCAATTATTAATGCATAATTTTTGTTCATACTTTATATGGGACTAGGTCACTGAAGTGATTAACTTTTTTCTGGTAACCCACAACAAACATTTTGCGTGGCCAAAATGGATGATGATAGCATATTCTGTTTATCTATTATTGCTTCGAATCCCACCGATCATGGAAAGATATGAAGATACATACATGTTACTCTGATACGTTTTTGGGAACATATCAACTGCTCTCCTTTTATTACCCGAACATTTGGAAGTGTTCATTGCATCTTATCTAAAATTCAAACGATTCTCTTGGACCAAGAATAAAGAAAATCCCATTGATTTATCAAGAAGATCTAGATCACTATGAATGCCAAATGCATGAACTGCTGTCTTCTCTATAAATAAATATTAAAATTACAGTACTAAATAAAGTAAACAACACTGAATAGTTGTAACTCCTCTGTTGCACTGACAAAACCCCAAAAACAAAATGATCCCTAGCCACTGCAATAAAGGCATACCTAAAGACTGCACAAGGACTTGGGCTCGGACAAGTGATAGTAAGAATGCAAAACTGAGCTTAACTGAAGAACAGTTGAAGTGTATGCTTAAGCGATATGATACGGACGGAGATGGTTGCCTGAGCAAAAAAGAGCTTCATGACGCATTCAAAAGCCTTGGTTCAAGCTTCCCAGCTTGGAGAGCTTGGCGAGCTCTACGCAATACGGATGCTAACAGAGATGGACGCGTAAACGAGGACGAGTTAGACGCTCTTGTCAAGTATGTTATCAAACGTGGCTATGCCTTGAATTAGGGATCTCCACGTACCCACAGCTGTCTTGAGTTTTGTAACAAAGTTATAAACTGCCTAGTAGCCATGTAGCTCAATCTTGTTAAATTAATATCACACACCCCCCCTCCCTTCTTTTCAGAGAAAGTCTCGAAGAGTACCATCACATAGAATCTTGTCTGTACATTTTTTTTTGGGCCTCTCCTAAAGTGCATGCATATATGAAGTACACAAAGTATATATGGGAAGTACACAAAGCATAGTCTCACAACCTTAACTTATCGAGCATATGTGTGGCCTTAAACAGTGAATTTACTCACTTTGTGCTTAAGAAGCCCTTTATGTGTGTATTCTGTTTAGGGCGAGAGAGAGGATAATATGTTGAATAACTTCTTTTATTACCTCTAATGAAGCTTTGTTTATATACACATCAAGTAAACCTACTGTTATAATATAACAAAGCAATTAATGCTAGTAATCCTACTATAATAAGAAAGAATCTAGCTAGTAAAGGAAATAAAATACATGGAACTCCTTTATATTATTTATGAGACAAATATACTTTCCTAAATATGGCCACAAGACATCCCTAAGAGCTTAAATCCCGAAATAAGACAAAAACGTCTAAAATAAGGCATCCTAGTAAGTTCTATACTGCAACTTATGAGCTGAAATACTCCCTAAAGGTTGGCCCAATACTTGGCCATATTGTTGGGCCGTCAAAATATAGGTGTGTTGCCACACCAAGAGTCTTCACATATTGAGCAAATAAGTCGGGGCATGACACTCTGCCCCACCCAATTCACGCAAAGCCCTTATTATGTCTTCATTGAAGAATCTCACTCCTTACCGCGACTCTCCACAACCTTGAGCAAACTTCACACTTGAACCAAGCTCTCACGACCCAACCATTGGTCGGTGTCCCCAATGATACATACCACGCGAACGAGCTCCACCGCTATGTCGTAGACCATACTGAAAGTTTGTAATTATCCTAGGTTCTAACCTTATGCAGAATTAAACACAATAATCAAGACAAGTGCTAACTATTGCTACTATGGATTTCCTAACAAGCACCCTTAATTCTAACAACAATAATTTATCAATGTAAAATATTAAATCAATATAGGAAATAAATTCAATCACACAAAATCAACACAAATATTTTGATGACGAAATTGAAAACTCGTGCGAGTAAAAAACCACTCCGGGTATCTCGGCTACCAGCCCAAATCCACTATAAAGAGAAAAACTTACAGTGATGGTAAAAGATATATGGTGACAACTCCACCGACTTTAGTACCTCTAAACTACAAGAACTCGAAGAACTCCTCAAGCGCGTACCCCACGGTTTCTTCAGAACGTCTGAAGTCTCTGAACAGATCAACTCTGCAAGCACGCCAGAACTCCAACTATCAATCTTCCTCCCTGAGATCTTTGAAGGATTATGAAATTAGGCTTGGTTGTGTTGATGGTAAATCAAAGATCTCAATCACCAAGGAAACGAAGACATAAAATTCAAAAGAGTCTTCAAGGTGATGAACAATAAGGTTGAAAAATCTATGAAGGTATTTAGGCTCAATACAATATATTTTCAACATTGGGGGAAGGTGGCTATATGTTTTTTATATAGGTAGGGTAAAAAGAGAGGCTTCTCAATGCCAAATTAGGTTAAAAACGTGTCCAAAATAACTCAGTTCCGCATAGGCGTTCGAATGCCACTCTAACGCGTGCTCTCTGGAATGGTTCGTTTGAATGCTTACTCGAACGCACCACGAATGTTTGTTCTCTGCAATATTTCATTTGAAGGCTTACTCGAACATACCTCGAACGTTTGCTCTCTGGAATATTTCGTTCGAACCCAACAGCAAACGTGCCACTAACACTACTCGTTCAAACGTCTATACGAACACGACACTAACGAAATTGCTCTAGCTTTTCCAAATACCAGTCCAATTGCTCCAAGGTCTTCAAGATTTATTACAACTTAATTGAACTTGTTTTGTTACGGACACTGTAAATAAAAATGGAACTAACAATCTCCCCATTTGGCATTCCGTGTCAAAACACTACCTAATACAAAGATTACAGTAAACGACCCAAAAATAAAAATAGCTAACTGCAAACCATCAAGACAGTGACTTATTACAATAAGACTCGATCTAATACCTAACCAAGTAGTCTTAAAATCAATGCCACCTCAGCAAATAACCTGTTTACTTGAAACATTCATAAACAAGAATATACCGTGAAAAGCACAGAGATTATAAAGAACAGATAAAGCAACGATAAAACTCATGCATGTACAAATAGATGGTAGATATCCTACTCCCCCTTAATCTTACTCCCTTTAAAATGGAGATATCAAATGGAAATACTACGACTCTCCAAATGGATATACTACGACTCTCATATATTACTACTCTCATACGCTACTCTCCTCATTTTATCATGAAATGATAAAGGGTGAAGGTACCAGGATAAACAACACATGCAAAATTATATGCAAACATGACTTACTCCCCCTCACTAACAAGCCCTCTCAATTAGAAAAAATAACACTAGAGAAGTAAAAAACAAGACTCAGAAATATGCCGCAAAAGAAATGGTATGCAATAACATGAAGCACACACAAGCACACATTGAGAAAAAAATCAAAATGGACTTAAACATCACTTCAAGCAAGTACAATGATGCCCAATCAATATTCAGCTGTTTATGACATGATATAATATGCATCACTTAAAATTTTGCTAAATACTATACACATGCATATGACATAAACACCAAAGTAGAGCAAGTATTTGCGTGAAAAATAAGTGCACAACAAATCAAGGCTTAAGACCTTATTTTATGTACGGGACACAGCCAAATAAATCCCATCTCTAATCACACCAAGTCCACAAAATAGATTGTCAAACTCAGCACCACTATGACCTGAAAATAAGAAACATTGGTTGCATGCTATAACATTTTCCCTATAAATATGATAAGCCCACGAATAAAAACTCTTTCGAGTGAAGGGTTTTTGCCCTTATCTTTTAAATTTGGCACATTGACACTTTTGCAAGTGAGTCTCATATTTTTTTTTAATATATAATCATTTTATTACAATGGGATAGCAAGGTCATCTAGTCAAAGGTCACATTATTTAGTGAACGAAGTATGATAAAGATTGCACTGCCAGTCTAAAAATTCATACATGCGACCAAGCCTTGACAATAATAAAACTGTGTATGTGAAGTGGAAGCACAAGATATACCAAAGGTTTTTATCACACACACTCATGCATATAGAGCATCAAGAAAAATAAAAGCATATTACACATGCATAAACATATATCCTACACATCAGGATCAAATGCAATACGTTTTTCATGCTCTAACAAGACAGTAAAAATATTTTTGGTCTTTTTCATTTTATAATTTTTTTTTTATTTTTCAAAAAAAAAAAGACAAAAAAGGCTTGTAAATATCTAATGGTACGTGGAGTTGTATCCTGAGTACAAATCACACTACCATCCATTCAAAATCGGCTATGAAATTTATGTTCGGGTTTCCATCCTATAAACCAAGGAATATATAACAAAAACAAGACACACACCTATATGTAGTGAAAAAAATAAACGTGTAAAAATGCAAAACACACGCACACACACATGCAATGGGAAAATAAAATATAACTTCTAACATGAGTTACACCGAAGTGCACTCACATCATGCATTTTATGATCAAGGCACTCAGAAGTTGATGGGAAGTCATTTTACTTCCTCACCCAAACTTTCTTATGAATCTCTTCCACTTGAGAGTTCCTAGTTAATACAACAAGTTTCTTATTAAGGGATTGCGTCAGTTTTGTTAGCGTAGAAACTTGAGAAACTAGATTTGAAAATTCAAATATAGATGGAATAGTCCTAGACCTTTTCTTGTGTCTACGTAACAAGAAGCAAATTGACCTAATATGTCCTACCTTGCCACAGTGATGGCATGCAGGCACAAACCTCTGATGAGAGCGAGGTTTCCCCTTCACACCTCTAGATTGAGGTTGGGACAAAGGATGAAGAATACGATGAGGAATCACGTGATTATAATAAACATGTTTTTTACCTAAGTCATGTGGAGGAGGGGTCAACGTATTATGTCTGAAATTGGACTGAACTGTGACAAACACAGTTTTGGAAGTTGACGTCTTATCATAACTCGACTCAATGAAGCCTAATCCTTTTTCGCACAAGGAGACATACCAATCCCAAACATATGATCTAGTTTTTCAGTCCCATTAGAAAATACAGACAACTGGGTTCTAGCATCTTTAAGTTCAATTTCTAAGGAATTGACTCTATCAACTAGATTCTTATTCCTCTCATCGAGGTCATCTACCATTATTAGGCTTTGCTCAAACTTAGCTTGATCTTCATTCTTTTCTAGTTCTACATCTTTCAGCCACTTATTGACCTATATGTTCATCTTTTTGATAGCTAAACTCTCATTAAACAGTTCAACATAAGCTACCTGAAGACTATCCTCATCTACAAACTCATCATGAGAGAAATCTGATCTAGCATCCCCATCACTAACAATATCCTTTCTCTCACCAGACACACTAGCAGCAAAAGTCAAAAAATTGTTCTTATCTTTAGGAGACTCATCAGAAGTATAGCCACCTTCTGAATCACTAAGATAGACTACATGGCTTTCTTGCCTTTAGCCTTAAGGTACGTGGGACACTCATATCTAATGTACCCATACCCTTCACACTTGTGGCATTGAATACCACGAGGTTTGCTACCCCTATCCTCTCTAGACTCTCTCTCCTACTATGCTTACTCTCTCTAGGCATATTATCCATATCTCTATCACTGCTATGGCCATTCTTCTTAAGCTTAATAAATTTCTTAAAGTTCGTTACAAACATGGCCAAATCATGATCCGTGAGGCTATCATCATCATCACTTAACGGATAATGAACAACTTCTTTCGCGATCTTCATCGCAATAGTTTTTGGCTTTTTATAACCAGGAAGTTTCTTCTCATAAACCTGCAGCTTTCCTACGAGGTCTTCTAATTTAAGCTGATCGCGGTCATTGATTTCCTCGATGGCGGTGATCTTGGGTAGAAACTTGTCAGAGAGGGATCTAAGGATTTTCCTAACTATCTTACTGGTAGGGATAGTCTCATTTAGGTTGAAGCTTGAGTTAACTATGTCATTAATCTCAACATAGAACTCATCAAATGTCTCATTATCTTTCATTCTGGCGACCTCAAACCTAGTAGCAAGATCCTGAAGTCTATTATTTTTAATAGACAATGTGTCCTCATGCACAGTCTGAAGGATGTCCAGAACATCCTTAGCTATCTTACACATAGAGATTCTCATAAATCCAGCCGAGCAAACAGCACCATGAAAGGAATTAATTGCCTTGTTGTTTATATTGCTAGCGTCAAATTCATCTTTGGTTCAAGTCAGTTTATCCTTAGGGGAAGAGACTCTATCAACCATAACCACCGGAGATTTCCACCCGTATTCTACTATCATCTAGACCCTATCATCTAAGGATTTAAGGAACACTCTCATGAAAACTTTCCAATATAAATATTCAGTCCTGTCAAAGAGTAGGGGACAATTTAAGGGTTGAATACGTTCCATAGCTAAACGGGTCAAGGATCGCGGTAAGGCTTTGATACCAATTGAAAGTTCATAATTATCATAGGTTCTGACCCTATACGAAATTAAACACAATAATCAAGACAAGTCCTAACTATTGCTAATATGGATTTCCTAACAAGCACCCTTAATCTTAACAGTAGTAATTTATCAATGTAAAATATTAAATTATTGTAGAAAATAAATTCAATCACACAAAATAAACACAGTTATTTTGATGACGAAGTGAAAAACTCGTGCGAGTAAAAATCTACTCTGGGTATCTCGACTACCAGCCCAAATCCACTATAAAGAGAAAACATTACGTTGATGGTAAAAGACCTATGGTGGCAACTTCACTGACTCTAGTACCTATAGATTGTAAGAACTCGAAGAACTAATCGAGACCGTACCCCATAGTTGCTTCAGAACCTATGAAGTCTCTGAGCATATCAAATCTACAAGCACGCCGAAACTCTGACTACCAATCTATTAATGAAATACTATATTCTATTACGAGTGTATAGGAAACAATCAGAGCTGAATCGGAGTCTGGAACCTCAAAAATGAGAGAAAATAAAATCAGCCCACGTAACGCATATGCGAGCGCTACAGTGCGCGTGCGCACTGTGCGCGCTACAGTACGCACGTGCACTATATCGCTCAATGCTATTTTTTTTGTTTCAAAAATTACATTTCCTTCAGCTCTCTAGAATGAGAGCTTAAGGAATTAGGGTCTATTACCCTAATTGCTTCTAACTCTTCCTAAACACTTCAAAAATACCAAAATTAATATTTAACATCAAAACGAACATCAACACATGTTATAGAATGAAAATCAAGTTTTTCAAAATATAATATTTTTACAAAAACATAAATTTATTCTAAATACGCACTTATGAAAATTTTGAATCCAATACACAAACCAAATTAGAATCCCAATTCTAGGTCATCCATAGGTGGTCAAGTGATTCTAGAATGGTAGCCATAGCTCTAAGCTTTAATTTAGAGTTCCAAACACTAATTTTATGTTTATGTCTAACATAAATATTTTGACCCAATTACAAGCATATTGTGTTTATACTTCCAAAGTATCCTAACACAATTAATTAGCCTAATTTCAATATTTTATATCTAATACATAATTCAATACTACATGTCTCACTAATGAAAAATATAGTTTTTGGAGAAGATCAAACTTACCTAATAAGGTTGATTCAAAGATCAAATCTACTTCTCTTTGTTGAAATGTTTGGAGAACTTCCAATGATTAGCAAGCTTGACTCCAAGATCCAATCTTGATTCCAATGCTAACAAGCTTCACCCCAAGATCCAATCTTGATTTCTCATAATTGAAATGTTGTAGAGACCTCACAAAACTTCTCTAAACACTTCTCTAACTTAGGCTAATTTCTCTAATTCTTGCTTGTATTTAGCTTTCTCAAGCTTTTGCTTTGCTTAATTAAAACCTTCTTAAAGCTTGCTATTTATAGCAAAACTTAGGTAATATTTAATTAATAAAAATTGTAATAAACTTTTAGGTGGCCTTAATCTAATTTGTCCAAATATGTATAATTAGGTGTGATTAATCTCCATTGTCTACCACTTCGATTTAATCCAATTAAATTAAGACAAAGATTAGGAAATAAATTAGTTAAATGTTTACCATTTTGATTTAATCCAATTAAATCAAGCCAAAACCAACTATTATTACATTCTTTCAATTACCATAATATCCTCAAATGGTAGAGATAATTATGATTTTTCAATTAAGCCCTTGTGTAATTATTGAATTAATCCAATTAGGTCAAAGTAAATAATCAATGTTATTCAATAACACTTGATTATCTTAATCTTAGTTGATAATTATAATATCGAATATTATCTTTTATCAAAATTAATCGGCTACCCAAGTGTTCAACGAGTACACTTCATATTGGGATTCTCTAAGTTTAGACACATTTGTCATATAAGCCTAACTAATATGTAGGCAATTCGGCCACCTCCGAATTCGCGAAGAACACAAACGACCTTTCTGAACTATATAAGTGGAGGTCATCATATATGTTTAACAATCCTTCTATCGTAGGCTATCTGAGTTATGCTTAGCAAACATAGAATACTCTGTCAATTTTTTGAGGCGCACATCTCATGTCGTCATGTCCACGATTCTTTATAACTGATGCGATCCACCCTAGGTCATCGACTTTGGCCAAATCTTTAAGAATCGTGACTTCACTCATATGGATACGTTAAATCCCTTATGGTACACATATGGGCCGATAGATCCTATCTTGCTTCACACTTGATTATTTAGTATATCGGTCCATACCCAACGAACTTCTAGAGGCCAGACCATGAAAGATTTATGACATACATGACATCAAAGTGTGGAGGATATCACACAAAATTAATGCTATCCTATAGTCAAAGAATTTCATATACTACTCGACTCGATGAGATTCCCATTGACGATGGTGTGTACTTCCAACTATTAGAAATCACATGTGAGTCATTTAGTATTCGATCCAACCAATACCCATACATCTATACGAGTTTCCAAAACTCATGGTACATCAGGTTAAACCATTGGAACTCCAATTCCAATATACGACATGTGCTAGTCTTCTAATTTATAAGAATTCGACCGTATTCCAAAACCAATGATTAGGAATAAATATGTACTTTGTGAATAATTTACAATAGTAATACTTATCCCAATATCGGACCACATAGTATCCAGTATTACTAAAAGACTATTCTAAGGTCGATGTCATTCATAACATATCATACATCAATTTAATACGCATAATGACAATATCATTAATAAGGTATGAAATGAAAATATAGTTATTTTATTATTAAATAATAAAATGTACAATTCGGATTGGCACTCCAAGCACCAACTCCAACAAACTCCCACTTGCATAGTGTCATTCAGGATGGTACCGCAGTCCCATCTCCTCCACATGTTTATCGAATAACTTAGAAGGTAATTGTAGGCATCGCATTTTCGCATGTGAAACCCGATGATGAGTCTCAGTTGGAGGCACCACTTTTTTAGCTAAGGATATTGCGGGAAACGGAGGTCGGAAGGGGAAATTCAGAATAAGTACGTCATCAAGTTCATTTCATAAGTTCACTGTCTTCGTTAGTGCTGCGTTCGTTACTTCATTCGAACGTCAGACAGATTGCGAACGTTCGTGTAGCGTTCTAATTGGCGTTCGAACGGCGTCAGTGTTTCTGGTTTTGCTGCTAGCCTCGCACCCCAGCCCAATTAGCTCCCCAAAGCCCATAAAACACATCCCAATTTAATTAAATTAAACATTAAATATTAACTAAAATATTTAAACCATTTACCAATTAAATAAAACATAAAATATAATCATACCTAATAAAGATAAATCAAATATATTAACTTCCTAACTAAACAAATCACATACTAAGTTAAAAAAGATGTCATGACTAATTAAAATCAATCATAACAAATTAAATATTTTGTATTCCTAATCTAGCCAAGATTTGTTCCCCCTCAATCTTTGACTTTCCTTGCTCAACACCAAATCAAATCCTCATTTTAATGCCAAAATCCCTTCCTTGTGAGACAAGGTGAAGCCCTAGCCCTTCGCTATATAAACAACCCCTAACCAAGACATGCATCCTCTAGCTCATACAGATAACTCACACAAAAATCACAACACAAAGAACCTTAGCCACTCACGGCAATAGCAACAAGAAGAACATAAACAATTCCCTTCATCTCCTCCACTCCATAACCGAAAATTTCCCCCATACAGCAGCCCTCCATCACCTAAAATATACCTCCAAACAGCAGCCCAAACACACCCCAAACAGCCCTTGAAACACGCCTGGACAGCAGCCCAAACCACTCCCAAAACAGTCCCTAAAATCCCTTAAAACAGTAACATAAACTGCACTTATAACCCTTGAAATAACCACACTAAACTACACTAAAAAACCACGAAAAACACTCGAAACAGTTCGTTGAAACGTCAAAACAGGTGACCTGAACAGTGAGTAGCAAAGCAGAGACCGAACAGCAGCAGAACGGAGACCGAACAGCAGCAGAACAGAGACCGAACGGTAAGCAAAACAGCAAAACAGTGAGCTAGGATGCTAAACCAGTGACCGGAGAAGTACCCTTTCCGACGTCCGTGAAACGCAAGCCCGAAAGTTGGCAAAAGGGTTAAACCTTAGGGTACTTTCCACACTCACCTTTATTTGATTTTTGTTATTTATTTTGACTGTATTTTAATTATTTGTTGAATCTTGAGTGTGTATGATGCGTGTTGTGGGTATTGGATGAATGAAAGAGTGTTGTCTCTTGCGGTATATAGGATGGAAACCCAGACGTAAATTCCGTAGCCGAATCCGAATGGACGGTAGTGCGGTCTGTACTTGGGATACAACTCCACGTACCGCTTGAGTAAACGACACCCTCTTTTGTTTTGTGTTGCTTTGGTTTATTTATTTTTTCGTCAATTGAATTCTGCATGTTGCTTATTTATGCATGATCCAATCGAGCGCATGGGCTTAGTAAGTGGAATGAAAGATCCCCTACGGGGAGGGGTTAAAGCCCTTTACCACGATGCTTTGCCGCGCCAGTTGATGTGTGTTCGGTTGAATGCAAGATATGTTCAATCGGGCATACTAAGTTTGATATTATTGCTTTTAATTCTATATATGCATGATTCAATCGAGCGCATGAGCTTAGTAAGTGCAATGAAAGATCCCCTATGGGGAGGGGTTAAAGCCCTTTACCATGATGCTTTGCCGCGCTGGTTGATGTGTGTTCGGTTGAATGCAAGATACGTTCAATCAGGCATACTAAGTCTGATATTATTGTTTTTTTAATTCTTTGTATGCGTGACTCAATCGAGCGCATGGGCTTAGTAAGTGCAATGAAAGATCCCCTATGGGGAGGGGTTAAAGCCATTTACCATGATGCTTTGCCGCGCCAGTTGATGTGTGTTCGGTTGAATGCAAGATACGTTTAATCGGACATACTGAGCTTGACATTGTTGTCTTTATTCTTTGTGTTGCATGCATCAGGTCTGGTTCCGTTCGAACGCGTTCTCAAACGCTACACGAATGTGAACCTTCTGTTTACCGTTCGAACGTGTTCTCGAACGCTATGCGAATGCACACGCACTTTCTTAGTCTCATAATGCATCAGGTCTGGTTCCGTTCGAACGCGTTCTCGAACGCTATACGAACGCGAACCTTCTGTTTACCGTTCGAACGCATTCTCGAACGCTACGTGAACGCACATGCACTTTCTTAGTCTTATCATGCATCAGGTCTGGTTCCGTTCGAACGCGTTCTCGAACGCTACACGAATGCGAACCTTCTGCTTACTGTTCAAACGCGTTTTCAAACGCTACGCGAACGCGCACCCACTGAACTGAGTCATTTTCATCAGATTTCATACATAGTTTTCCTAGTAGCTATCCCCACATGTATGAATACAATGTGTTTAATGTATTACAATTCATATACCTATGTCATGATAACATTTGAGTATTATTTCTTGTGGTATATCGGATGGAAACCCAGACGTAAATTCCGTAGCCGAATCCGAATGGACGGTAGTGCGGTCTGTACTTGGGAGATAATTCCACGTACCACTTGAGAAGGTGCTCACATGTGTGCTTGTGTGGTTAGTATGTGTGCTTGTGTTTTCTTGAATATAATATGCCAATGAAGTTGTATGTTTGTCGCTCATTTGATGTACTTCCAAGCATGCAATCTTAGATGTGAAATATATGTGTAAGTTTTATTTTGTACATGTGAATTTAGAAGCATGATACTCTTGGAAATAAGTGCTACTTAAGCCTGATTAAATTATTACATAAATCCTTTCATTACAAATGGCATGAGTAAGGGACCATTCCGAACCCAACGATTTGAGGTCTTCCCTTGCGAGGGGTGAGTGCGGCCTTAAATCTGATTTTCCCGGTTCACACCGGGTGGTGACTCCATTATTCTCCGGTTTAGTCCCCTGTGGCTACTCCGTACTCCCGACCGGGCCGCGAGCCCGGGACAGCATCCGTCGCCCAGTTCCTGTGTCCCACAGTCAGGCCTTTGTAAGCGGGTCTACTATGTCGTCTAGTCCTTGAACCTACCAGACCACTATGTCTTTTCGTTCAATATCTCTCTAATTATGCAGTATTTCCTTTCCACATGTTTAGACTTGGAATGCTCTCTCGGCTCCTTAGACTGCACAATGGCTCCGCCATTATCACGGTACAATGGGATCAAATCTGTAATACTAGGCACAATACCAAGTTCTGTGATAAAATTTCTAATCCATACAACTTCTTTAGCAGCTTTTGAAGCTGCTATAAATTCCGCCTCTGTGGTGGAATCAGTTGTTGAGCCTTGCTTTGAACATCGCCAACTAACCGCACCACCGTTAAGGGTAAATATGTATCTTGATGTCGATTTTCTATCATCTGGATCTCCTTGGAAGTCAGAGTCTGTATATGTCACACATGTCCCCTTAGGTAGGGTAGGGGTGAGACAGAGACTTGAAACGGACAGAGTTTCCCCTGTAAAATGGACTAATCCTCCAAATACAATAAAAAAATCTAAACTGAATAATTCCATCATTAAATAGGATCTCCATGATCCAACTTAAAAAAATATCTATAATGAAATGTAAATACTACATGTATCAAAAGTAGGCCCAGTGCCTAAAATCAAAGAATAATCCACATTAGAAAGATGTTTAAAATCTAAATCTCAAAAATATAACAAACGACACTCTATTGTTGGCACAACCTTTCTCTACTGGCAGGAAATTGATGAAGAAACAGCAGATGAAAAAAAGAATGATCTACTAATCTGCTTAACCTGTAAAATTAAGAAAGGGGTAAACTCACGCTTAGTGCAATGGATCACAGCTTAGAGCCGTGGATAAACAAGTAACAAGGTGGATCGAATAAGTCTTTCATAATATAAATAAATACATAAAGTTGTAAATCGATATATCAAAAATTTATTAGAAATCATAAATCTCATTTCTCATAAATCTCATTCTGCTCAAGAATACTCTGTAAAAATAAAGATGTTCATTCATCGATATGCACATTCGTGACAATACGGCAAAGCTGGCAACATGGGGCATCCCCACGGAAATAATTTGCATCTGGAGCAAAACTGGCAACATGAGACCTCGTCTCACGACAAATAATCTGGCACGTATAAGTACACTGAATGCATCCTAGCATAAAAATCTTGCTCATATATTTCAAATCATGCAAATTTCTCATACATCACAAATCATGATTTCAACATATCCAATATTCGATCCATACTTTCATAGAAAAATATAATCTTTAAAAAAAAAAATCATTTAATGCATTACCTTAGAAATTCATTTAAGAAAACATACATACTATATACTTTGGAAAACATCAATGTTACAAGCTTATCCACGCACCTGGCGAGCTGTCTACAGAGAAAAGAACTATGCAGCAGGACAGTCCCCGCTTATGGTATCACGATCACCTAAAGAGACAAAAGAATTAACGAAAATTAAGAATCGAAGGTCCGTTAGTACTCGAAATGGTCTAGAAATCACGGAGGAATACTCGGGAAGTCAGCGGCCACATTATGTCTGACGCGTGTGAGCCACACGCCGCTCGTCCAGGCCTCTCTCTCCCATTCTCTCGATGGCTGCTGGAAAAATAAGGGTTTTAGGCAATGTTTTTATTATATACAAGCTGGCAATTAACATTTGCCTCCCTCAACTTGTCTCTAGCTTCATTTTTAATTCCAACTTTTACAACCTAGCAATTTAATCCCTAAATTTCCAATACACCCAATTTAATATATTAAAATATAGGTAAAAATAAATTGGGGCTGTAATACAAACATTCATCAAACATGGTTGTTAATCCGGGTTCAGTATAATTGTGGGTTGAAACCAATAGGAGAGTCCCTCTCATACCTCCAAGGTTTCCCACCATATCATCTCGTAAAATATGTGTGAGTGGGTTAAAACCAATGGAGAGTCCCTCTCATACCCCCAAGGTTTTTCACCATATAATCTCATAAAATATCTCATCACATCTCATCTCATATCCGACCATTATTATACAAAACCCGACAGCACAATACAATAACACGCATCATCCAATATAATCACATCTCACATCCAATCCATCAATCTCATCTCTGCATGGGCCAAATTTGGTCCAAGGGCAATTTCGAACTTTTTCTTCAGGACTAATACTAAATGCACCCCAGACTCCCCAAACAGTCCCCGAAATGAGGTCCAGGCCCAAGTCACCCTCTCAAACCCACAAGGAAGGGCTATCATCCTGCAAACATGGGAGCCCAATTTAAGGAGAGAATGTCGGCCCAACGTTGTTACACCAGCCCAAGTAAAATGCCATACCAAGATCATGTCTCAGGCCCACCATACGCTAGCCCACGAAACGCTTAGACTCATAAATACCCCTCATAACCCAGCCGTTTTCAGTCTTCATGACTGCCCATAATACTCCTTCATGACACGACCGTTACCAACACACAAAACGTATGTCAATTAACGCATTCATGAATCTCACCTCAAATAGCCTATAAAAGGAACCGAGATCCATAAGAGAAAGGGGGACAGAAAGATTACAACCATAAGCTTAGCTATTCTCACCAGAACCCTCTAGAACACCGGCCACAACCCTCACGACAGTCAATAAAAGTCATGGTGACATCAAGCCTTGCTCTTCCATTATTTACAGCTCATCTTCACTACTGACTTGAGCGTCGGAGTGCCTACGGCACCCACCACACCGGTGGCCAGTAACCTCCACGCTCACTCTACCTTTGTTTTACAAGATCGCTAGTGCCCCCAACCTACAAATTCTCGATTGTGGACCTCGGGCGAAAACCAGCATCCATAATTTGGCGCCCACCGTGGGGCCTTAGCGATTCATAGCAGGCAAAGATCTCTCAGTCTACGGTTCCTAAAACACAGCCAACCATGGCTTCTAGTAATGAGCAGCCACCAAATCCTATGACTACGTAACTGACTATACTCCAAGAACGATTACGTGCCTTAGAAGAAGAGAGTTTAGCCATGCGAAGCTCCAATATAACCCTTCAGAAGCAACTGGAGCAAATCTCTTCAACCTCCCAACAACCTGATACTTCAGACCATCCCAGCAATCCCACAATCCCCACCAATCTATTAGGGGCATTCAACCATGTGGCAAACGACAATCCGCCATCAGAAAACCATCCACCAAATCAAGAAAGAAGTCAACATATCTCCCCAACCGACCAAACACGGCAAGTTACCTCCACCATGCGTAAGGAAATGAAAGAGTTCAAAGATGCAATTCTCTCTAGCCTACCTGGTGTCAGACTACCAGTGAGAAAAATTCGAGCCGGCACGATCTCGGATACTCCATTTTTGGAGACCTTCACTTCCATATCAAGGAAGTTCAGTCCTCCAGATATGAAGATGTATGATGGATCAACTGACCCAGACGACCATGTTGTCCATTACAAATATAAGATGTTATCAACGGGTCTGGCTCCTCATCAATGGGAAGCTGGTATGTGCAGAGGATTTGGAGAAACATTAGCTGGTACTGCCCTCACCTGGTTTATCAATCTCCCATATAGATCCATCGAGTCTTACCAACAGCTAGCAGACAAATTTATGGAGCATTTTGCAAGTTCTTGCAAGCTTGAGAAGACCACCAATGACCTTAATGCCATCCAACAATATAGAGGAGAGTCTTTGCGAAACTACGTGGCTCGCTTCAATAAAGAGAGTATAACAATCTCAGATCTCTATCAGCCTACTGCATGCAAGCTTTCAGAAATTGATTACTTTCAGAAAGTAAACTCTACAAAAAGCTCACTAAATTTCGATGCTACTCTATGGATCAAGCCATGACTCGAGCCCACATTGAGATTAGGTGGGAGGAAGATAAAAGGAATAATAAGAGAGGAATCTCCACCAACCATGACAATAAAAGAAGTTTGAATCCTCCCAAGTGACATAATAAATGATGTGCTAGTAATACTTCTCAATAAAATATCACCTGATGTAATTAGACAAAAAAAAAAGGCCAGAAGCCACCTATTATTGCCTTGGGGACATCATAGCATCCCAAACAAGTATTCATTGGTTACTTTAAAAGAAAATGACCTTCACGAAACTACAACTTAGGGAGAAACCCATTTGCTCCAATTGACCACATAAAAAATCATCAGACCCAATCGATATACTTCTTCCATTCGACATGAGAATACCCTCATATTCCTCCAGCATACCCAATCGACCAAGAAGTATTCTCTATGATAGTCATCTCTTCTAGCCAACGTCGAAGGATTTTCATTTCCTCCAAACGACATAAATGAATTGTCATCTATTCCAGATTACATGGAATGATTATCATATTCTCCATACGATAAGGTGGATGGCCATCTGGCTACATATAAGAATTGTTATCATTTCCATACGACATTAATGGACTGTCACCACATTCAGACGACTGAAAGGATTTTCATCTCCTCTATATGACATGCATGGATTGCCTTCAACTCCATACTACATGGTTGGATAGTCATCTCTTTCAGGCGACATGAGAAAATAATTATATTCTTCACATTATATGAATGGATTACCATCAACTCTAGACTCCATTCGACCATAGCCTCATAGAACCTCATCAAGAATGAGGCGCGTCCCTTCAGTGGAACCATTTTTCCTACCATTCACCCCATACGATGAAGAGATATACTTGGCATGAGGAAGATGTCTCAGTCGACATTACCCGAATGAAGACTTTGTGTGGACATCCCAGTCGACATTACCAGGTATGGCTTGCACTTTTTATAGTTGACATTACAATTTATAGTTTGGGACTTGTTATGGGTGTCCCAGTCGACATTACAACATATAGCTTGGTAATTGTTATGGGTGTCCTAGTCGAAATTACAACATATAGCTTGGTAAATGTTATTGGTGTCTCAGTTGACAATACAATATGTAGCTTGGCACTTGTTAAGGATCTCACTCGACACTATATGTATGGAGACTCAGCATGAGGAAGATGTCTCATTCGACACTACACGTGTGAAGCTTGGCACTTGTTAAGGATCTCATTCGACACTACACGTGTGAAGCTTGGCACTTGTTAAGGATCTCATTCGACACTACACGTGTGAAGCTTGGCACTTGTTAAGGATCTCATTCGACACTACATGTGTAAAGCTCGGCACTTATTAAGGATTTCATTCGACACTACATGTGTGAAGATTGGCACTTGTTAAGGATCTCATTTGACACTACCATGTGAAGCTTGGTGCTCGTTAAAGATCTCATTTGACACTACATATATGGTCTTGTAGAATGAGGAATGAAGACCCCTATTGGCCTCTGTCATGTATTGTAGAATGGGGAATGAAGACCCTCACTGACCATTGTTAGCTCTTGTAGAGTGAGAAATTTAGAATGAGGAATGAATACCCTCATTGGCCTCTGTCATGTATTGTATAATGGGGAATGAAAACCCTCACTGACCTTTGTCAGGTCTTGTAGAGTGAGGATTATAGAATGAGGAATAAAGACCCTCGCTAACCTTTGTCAGCTCTCGTAGAGTGAGGAATGTAGAGTGAGAAGTGAAGACCTTCCTAGACATTCATTAGATCCAGTCGACCATAGTCTCCCTTGGACCTTCATCAGGACTAGTAGAGTGGAGACCTTCATAGACTTTCATCAAGTCCAGACGACGTTGAAGACTCATCTGGTCCTTTGACCCGTAGTATGGGGATTATCATGACCTTCATCTGATTCAGTCAACCGGGAATATTCCCCATGGCTCATGTAGAGTCAACCCGAAGACATGGCCTTCATCTGGTCCAGATGACATTGAAGGCTTCTCTGGTCATTTAAACCGTAGTATGGGGATTATCCTGAACCTTCATCTGGTTCAGTCAATCGGGGATATCCCCCGTGGACTCATGTCGAGTCAATTGAAGACATGGACTTCCCACAGTCCATACGACAATGTCGTGTGAATTAGCTCATGAACTTTCATCTAGTTCAGTCGACCGGGGACATCCTTCATGGACTCTTATCGAGTAAAATGAAGAGATGGACTTCCCACAGTCCATACGATAATGTCGTGTGAATTAACTCATGAACCCTCATCAGGTTCAGTCGACTAGGGACTTCCCCATGGACTCTTGTCGAGTCAAATGAAGAGATGGACTTCCTTCAGTCCATATGACATGTCGAATGAAATATCTCATGAACCCTCATCTAGTTCAGTCGACCGGGGACATCCCTCATGGACTCTTGTCGAGTCAAATGAATAGATGGACTTCCTTCAGTCCATACGACATGTGGAATGAAATATCTCATGAACCTTCATCTGGTTCAATCGACCGGGGACATCCCTCATGGACTATTGTCGAGTCAACTGAAGACATGGACTTCCCTCAGTTCATACGATAATGTTGTGAGAATTATCTTCTGAACCTTCATCTGGTTCAGTCGATCGGGGACAACCCCCAAACACTCATGTCGAGCCAACTGAAGACATAGACATGAATTAGCTTTGAGCCTTCGTCAGGTTCAGTAGCAAGTACCTCGCATCTTGTTTCAATCTACAAGCATAGAAATACTGTCCAAGTCAAGGACTTCTAGACTTAGAGAGTAGGGGACAAACTGTACTGGCCAAATTTGATCCAAGGGTAATTTCGACCTTTTACTTCAGGCCCAATACTAAATGCACCCCAGACTCCCTAAACAGTCCCCAAAATGAGGTCCAGGCCCAAGTCGCCCTCTCAAACCCACAAGGAAGGGCTATCATCCTGCAAACACGGGAGCCTAATTTAAGAAGTGAATGTCGGCCCAACGTTGTTACACCAGCCCAAGTAAAATGCCATACCAAGACCATGTCTCAGGCCCACCATACGCCAGCCCACGAAACACTTAGAATTATAAATACCCCCCATAACCCAGCCATTTTCAGTCTTCATGACTGCCCATAATACTCTTTCATGACACGACCGTTACCAACAAACAAAACGTATGTCAATTAACGCATTCATGAATCTCACCTCAAATAGCCTATAAAAGGAACAGAGATCCAGAAAAGAAAGGGGGACATGAAGATTACAACCCAAAGCTTAGCTATTCTCACTAAAACCCTCTGGAATACCGGCCACCGCCCTCACGGTAGCAACAAAAGTCATGGTAACATCAAGCATTGCTCTTCCATTATTTACAGCTCGTCTTCACTACTAACTTGAGCGTCAGAGTGCCTACGGCACCCACCACACCGGTAGGCAGTAACCTCCACGCTCACTCTACCTTTGTTTTGCAAGATCACTAGTGCCCTCAACCTACAAATTCTCAATTGTGGACCTCGGGCGAAAACCAGCATCCACAATCTCAACAATCATGAATTCATATTTCTCATGCTTTCAATTAATCAATGATTATATCTCCACAATATATATATACATATATATATATATATATATATATATATATATATATATATATATAGTTATAATATATCAATGTATATAAATATATGGACTTTCACAACAATCATCATTCAACAAACAATTATGTTAAGGGAATCATCGTGCATTTTACTTACCTCTATCTATGCAAAATTCCTTAATATGTCTATATCATCAGAAGGAATCTGAAAATTTTAAAATTACGATCAGGTCCCTCAATTTATCTAAAATTATGATTTTACCCCTAAACTTTCTAAATTTCCATTATAGGCCCTAAACTTTTCTAATAAATCCAAATAGTCCTAAAACTCTTAAATACTACTATTTAACCCCTGAAACCAGAATTTACCAAATTACCTTCCTAATCGTGTAAATATACAATTAAATCCAAAACTTTCAAATTCTATCATTTACACCCCAAAATGGAAATAATCACGTACCGAGCTCCAACAACCTCCAAATCTCTCAATGAAGGACCCGCTGGTCAGGAAACGTCTTAAGGATCACGGCGATGGTGGTGGTAGGGGCTGAAACACGGCGGTTATCAACGATCGGTTAAACACCGATAACTACCGTATTTTACTCGTTTCTCAACAACCGAAGGTCTGATTTAGGCAAACGAAGTGTCCAACTCGCGTATCTCAACGAGGGGAAGATTCTGGTCTGGGAGGTGTCATTCACGCACGGCGGCGCATGGAGCGCGTGGCAATGGCATCAGGCGGTGCGTGGGGAAACTATCGAAACTACTGGAGGTATAGATCTAGAACCTCGTTATCCTCAAAAATTGGTGGAACACCAGATAAAGCTATATCAAATTAAGGATCTATCGGCTAAGTGTGAGGTCTCTCAATACCATTACTCGATATTTTCACACATCGTCAAATTATCCTACTCCCACGTTGAGTACCAGTACCACGGCTACGTTCAGACATTTTACGACGGACACAAAATTACCCTTTTAATACCCTCATCTAATGCAATGTGACTACATAACCTAAAACCTAGGCTCTGATGCAATGTGTCGACATGAGATGTGCACCTCGGAAACTTGACGGTGTATTCTATATTTTCTAAGCACAACTCGGATAGCCTACGATGGAGGGATTGTTAAACATATGTGATGACCTCGACTTGTATAGTTCAGAAAGGTCGTTCGTGTTCTTCATGAATTCGGAGGTGGCCGAATTATGTACATATTAGCTAGGCTTATATGACGAACGTGTCTGAACTTAGAGTCCCAATATGAAGTGTACTCGTTGAGCACTTGGGTAGCCGATTATTTTTGATAAAAAGATAATATTAAATATTATAATTATCAACTAAGATAATCAAGTGTTATTGGATAATATTGATAATTTACTTTGACCTAATTGAATTAATTCAATAATTACACAAATGCTTAATTGTAAAATCATAATTATCTCTACCATTTGAGGATATTATGGTAATTGTAAGTATGTAATAATAGGTGGTTTTGGCTTGATTTAATTGGATTAAATCAAGGTGGCAAACATTTAACTAATTCATTTCCTAATCCTTGGCTTGATTTAATTGGATTAAATCAAAGTGAGAGACAATAGAGATTAGTCACACCTAATTATACATATTTGGACAAATTGGATTAAGCCCACTTAAAATTTGATTACAACCTTTATTAATTAAAAATTACCTAATTTTTGCTATAAATATCAAGCTTTGGGAAGGTTTTAATTACAAGTACAAGTACAAGCAAATTCTTAGAGAAATTAACTTAAGTTAGAGAAGTGTTTAGAGAAGCTTGTGAGGTCTCTACAATATTTCATTTATGAGAAATCAAAATTGGATCTTGAAGTGGAGCTTGGAAGCATTGGAAACAAGATTGGATCTTGGAATCAAGCTTGCACACCTTGGAGGTTCTCCAACAATTTCAACAAAGGAGAAGTAGATTGGATCTTGTATCAAGCTTAATAGGTAATGTTTGATCTTCTCCAAAGTTATGTTCATTTGTGTATTAGATGCATAATCACATAGCTTAATGTTGAATATGGCTAATCAATTATGTTAGGATACTTAAGAAGTGTAAACAAAACATGCTTATAATTTAGGTCAAATATGTTCATATTGGACATGTAACAATTAATAAGAGTTTGGAACTCTAGATTAAAGCTTAGAGCTATGGCTACCATTCTAGATTCACTTGACCACTTTTAAGTGAACTAGAATTGTTCATTATACGTTTCTAATTGGGATTCTAAAATGGTTTGTGTATTGGATTTAAAATTTACGCAAATGCGTATTCAGAATAAATTTATGTTTTTGTAAAAATATTTGATATTTTGAAAAACTTGATTTTTATTCTATAACATGTGTTGATGTTGGTTTTGAAATTAAAAATTAATTTTGGGTGTTTTTGAAGTGTTTAGGGAGAGCCGAAAGTGATTAGGGTAAAATACCATGATTTAAATATTTGTAAACTCTTTTGACTATTTAGGTGATCATGATACCTTAAGCGGGGATGATCCTACTGCATAGTTCATTTCTCTGTAGTCAGCTCGCCAGGTGCGTGGATAAACTTGTAACATTGATATTTACAAAATTATATAGTATGTATGTTTCTTAAATGAATTTTTAAGGTAATGCATTAAATGATTTTAATTTTAGAAAAATTATATTTTTCTATCAAAGTATGGATCGAATATTGATTATGTTGAAATCATGATTTGTGATATATGAGAAACTTGTATGATTTGAGATATATGAGCATGTGTTTTAGAAATAATATTTATGCTAGGATGTACTCCATGTACTTATACGTGCCAGATTATTTGCCGTGAGACGAGGTCTCATTTCTCATAAATCTCATTCTTTTGTCACGAATGTGCATATAGATGAATGAACAGCTTTAGTTTTACAGATATTCTTGAGCAGAATGAGATTTATGAGAAATGAGATTTATGATTTCAAGTAACTATTTGATATATTGATTTAGTGATTTATGTATTTATTTATATTATGAAAGACTTATTCGATCCTCCTTGTTACTTGTTTATCCACAACACTAAGTTGGATCCATTGTACTAAGCGTGAGCTTACCCCTTTCTTTAATTTTACAGGTTTAGCAGATTAGTAGATCATTCATTTCTCATCTGTGGTGTCATCATCATTTACTGCCAGTAGAGAAAGGTTGTGCCAACAGTAGAGTGCCTTCGTTATTTTTGGGATCATAGTTATAGATATGTCATTCTTGAGTATTATTATTATTTGGTTATAGGCACTGAACCTTTATTTGATACATAATGTAATTATATTATAGCATGGATATTTCTTTGAGTTGGATCACGGAGATCCTATTTATATGATGATATTATTCAGATTAGATTTCTTTATATTTGGAGGATTAGTTTGTTTTACAGGGGAAACTCTGTCGGTTTCACGTATCCCTCTCACCCCTACCCTACCTAAGGGGACGAGTGTGACAGCACCAATAAATGTCACACATATGATGGGGAACATATGGTACACCTATGATGGTAACATTTTTGGAAGGGTTAGAAAAAGTCATTATGCATCCAAATACATGTGATTACATAGTAATCAATGCATGTGTTTACATAGTAATCAATGCTTACTTCCAAATGCATATGAGCTAATAGGAAGTAATGCATATGATGTTATAGTAACTGTTGGGTTTCTAAGGTCAAACCAAGATCAATTAATCATTTATAAGTGTGAATACGAAAAATTTAAGTTGCGGAGTACTCAATTTGATCGGATTTTGCGATGCGAGGAACAACAAAAAATTCTTCAAGCTTTTCCTCCAAGGTTCGGCCATGGCTCCAATTTGTGCTCCAAGTTGAATCTCCAAGCTCCAAGCTTTGTTTGTAAATTTCATGCTCATAGATGGGTTTCCCTTTCACCTTTGTATGACTCTTAATGTGTGCTAGCACTTGTGAAAATTTGCAACAAATCTTCACATTTTCCCTTGTGTGATTCACGGCAAAAGGAAAAACAAGAGAGAAAAATTGGCCCTTGGCCGAGAGTATTGAGAGAAGAAAGAGATGAAGATGTCAAGAGTTGCGTATTCTTAAAGGAATACGTAATCTTTATCAGGCGTAATATACGTAGTATTGCGTATTGCGTATTGCGATCCAGCATCGGATGTCACGTGCTAGGCCTGGGGCTGTAATTGTGTCTGCCCCGTACGAAGCACATATCGGATCTCTGGTAACTAGTCTCTATAATCGGATAATCATGACCTAGTCATATTATCCCGATGACTGCAGTATTAAAGAGCATCAGTTCCGTATCCTACGTGATCATCATCTCCACTATGACTGGAGTGATACTTCCGTCTTGACATCACACCCAATACACTACGATTCTCAATATACCCAGAAGAGGCGTACACAGAACCTGTTAAAGCCCTGGACGACCAAAACCAAAGTATATTGATTGTCGTAAGTATTAGCGGTGCAAGTCTCAAGTTAAGACCAAATACACCTACCCTGATTCGGACTTCCATAGACACATAGTCATACTACCAATAGAATTCCGAGGGGTCTATCCAGAGCGAAGCTGTTTCCATACCATCGGTAAACACAACCTCCTATTACACTTGCATGAGTATCCAATACCCAAATATATGAGAACTATGCCCTTATGCTCCCACAACGCGCACAAGTGTAATACTAGTCTATTCCACATTATCGATGTCCAATCTCGATAATACTACGACTAGGGATATTTAATGATTAAACCTTCGTCGATTGATACTGTCTCATATCATCTCAATCTGGAACTAATCATAAGGACCATTTATCACTTATATATCTTGGTAATCTAATTACAAATGATAAAAGTGCAATTTCATTTGTCACATTGTTAATTTGTACAACAACACCATGATCTGTACAAATAGTGATGCTATGGGTCATAATTGTCCCACAATCTCCCACTTGGCCTATAGCTAATCACTCAAGTGTCCTACACCCGAACTATGTACGGTTCACTCAAACTTCTGCTGAGAAAATGCTTTCGTCGGTGGATTTGCAGTGTTATCATCTGATGCGATTTATTCGATCATCACATCGCCACGATGTATGATCCGAACGAATCAGATGAATATTTGAATTATATATCTGGATCGTTGATGAGACCATTAATTCTTTAGCCTGTGTTGTAGCCTAGCTCAGCTGCTAACAGAACTACTCCTAATCTGATTAGGATTATTATCAATCCAAAAGGCTTCTATTGCTGCCTTAGCTGTAGCAATATTATGTTTTTGTTGTTTATTCGGCAACAGTATCTTGCTTGGAAGATTTCCAGCTCACTGTTCCGTTATTCAAACTATATAGTACCTTTATTATGACTTATAGTCATTTTTTCGGTTAGGAAACTTGCAGCAGTGAACCCAGTCACTTCAAGTTCTCTTTCTCTATAGTATAAGAAAGCATCCTTAGTTCATCTAAGATATTAAAGGATGTTCTTAACATCAATTCACCGACTGTATTATGGGAATATCATTTCCAAGAAATGACATATCATCATTTCTAGGACAATCATTGTCAGTGCGCTCCCACTAACCCTCTTATATACATAAGAATCATTTTCGTTTTGAATTAAATCATATACCATTATGATTACATCAAAATTATAATTCCAAGAGTGCAATGCTTGCTTCAATCCATAAATGGATCGAATTACCTGCAAACCTTGTTTGTTTATTTTGGAAAGATAAAACCGTCAGGATGTTGTAAACATCATCCAAAAGGTTTCCATTTAAGGAAAGCGATTTTGACGTTCAGCTGCCATATTTCATAAATGAAACATGCAGCATTGGCAAGCATTATCCAAATGTATTTAACCATGGAAACGAGTAAAAGGTTTTGTCATAATCGACACAATGTTGATAACGATACCTTTTCACTACAAGCCCAGCTTAGTACGTTGGTATGTTGCCTTCCATGTATGTCTTCCTTGAAGACTTATATAGTACCAATAGGCACAATGCCTTCTGATACAACAACCAGTGTCTAAACTTGGTTGGTATCCATGGAATCCATTTCGGACTTCATGGCACTTTGCCATAATAGGGAGTCGATACCTTGTATCACTTCCTCACACGTAGTCAGTTCGTATTCCTCAATAAGATTGACATCTTTATGAGGTGAGATCAGAAACCCATACCCCAGGTTATTTTCTGACTCTCTCCGATCTACGTGGTTCTTGTGTATTCGAAGATTATTGGTATAGTTTCATCCTTGTTGAACTATTTGTGTTCCATTAAGGAATCGGTGCCTGGAATAGTATTACTCTGATTTTCATCGAGTTTTACTTTCCTCCCACTTACCACTGCATATAGGTAGTCCTCTTAGGAAAACCGCATGGCGAGAAAAAATTACATTGTTCTCTTGTGAGATGCATAAGTACTATACTTTAGTTTCCCTAGGATAACCCACAACTTAGGCTCTTATCCGATTTGGGTTTTAGTTTGGTATCATCCAAACATATGCCCAGTATTCCCAAATCTACAGGAATGAGAAAACCCAGTTTCTTTCCTGTTCATATCTAATATGAAATTTGTTTTGCACTGATTATTGCGTATCCTTTGAAGGAAATGGTAGCTCAGAGCGACTCATGATTAACCTTATCATGTCCAACAAAATTTGGTTTCTCTGTTCGGACACATCGTCAAATTGACGTGTTCCGGGAGGAGTCCTCATTGAAAGAATACTATACTCTTTCAAGTATTTGAGAAACTTATTGCTTAAGTATTTTTCATCATGGTCTAACAGTGACGGTTTTAATACTTTAGCCGGTCTGTCTGTCTAATTCGTGTCGAAACTCTTTGAATTCAGTAAAAGTTTTTGATCCGTATTTCACAAGAAACACATAACCATAACGCGATGCCACATCCATAAAGGTTACGAAGTGTTCATATCCACCTCTAGCCTAGCTAGACATGGGCCGACTTACGTCACTATGAACGAGGGCTAACCAAACGGTGGCACTTACACTTTTACCAAGTAAAAAGTATTTTAGGAACTTTGCCTAATAAACTATATTCGTAGACATTATTTGAATAGAATCAAATCCATCCTAATATCCACTCTTCAAAAATGTGGATATACGAGTCTTGTTTAATGTGTCACAGACAACAATGCCACAAATAAGTCTCATCTGATCAAATCAGTTTGAGCTATTTGTTTGTCATGTTATATGTCAGAGCCTTGCCCGTCTTCAATTCCTTCATGTATGCCTTGTCCATACGGCAGTAACGCTTCCAGTGACCCCGTTTGCCACAGTTTAGGCACATATTTTGGGATACGTGCTATGCCTTCCCAGAAGATTATAATAATTTTGCCTTTGCCCCTTTTCATTGTTGGACAGTTATGACCCATAACATCACTATTTGTACAGATCATGGTGTTGTTGTACAAATTAACTATGTGACAAAGGAAATTGCTATTTTATCATTTGTGATTAGATCACCAAGATGTATAAATGATAATAGGTCCATATGATTAGTTCCGGATTGAGATGATATGAGACAGTATCAATCCTTGAAGGTTTCATCATTAAATATCCATAGTCGTAGCATTATCGAGATTGGACATCGATAATGCGGAATAGACTAGTATTACACTTGTGCGTGTTGTGAGAGTATAACGACATAGTTCTCATATATTTGGGTATAGGATACTCATGCAAGTGTAGTAGGAGGTTGTGTTTTACCGATGGTACGGAAAACAGCTTCGCTCTGGATAGACCCCTCGGAATTCCATTGGTAGTATGACTATGTGTCTATGGAAGTCCGAATCAGGGTAGGTGTATTTGGTCTTAACCTGAGACTTGCACCGCTAATACTTGCGACAATCAACGTACTTTGGTTTTGGTCGTCCATGGCTTTAACAGGTTCTGTGTACGCCTCTTCTGGGTATATTGAGAATCGTAGTGTATTGGGTGTGATGTCGAGATGGAAGTATCACTCCAGTCATGGTGGAGATGATGATCACATAGGATACAGAACTGGTTCTCTTATGTACTGCAGTCATCGGGATAATATGACTAGGTCATGATTATCCAATTATAGAGACTAGTTACCAGAGATCTGATATGTGCTTCGTACGGGGCAGACACATTTCCAGCCCTAGGCCTAGCACATGACATCCGATACTGGATCAAAATACGCAATACTACGTATACTACGCCTCATATAGATCACATATTCCAGTAAGAATATTTCTGGAGAATCTGGTAGGCATGATGCTTTGCTAGAAGCCAACCATGTCTTGTAAATCGGTAAAAATGTAGTACTACGTACGTACGTGTTCGGATAGTCCGACGACCGGATTTACTGCCAACATATCTGGGGATCTCATGGGTCGCTTCCCGAAGATTCACCGATGACATATGACTCGCACTTTATTAATCTGGGATTAATTTGATAAGAGAGAAAATTAATCTGGGATTAATTACGGAGATATTTTATCTGGGATAAAATATTTATTAAAGAGAGAAAATGATTAATTTGGAATTAATCGATAAAATAATATATTCGATATATTATACGAAATTGGATTTCGACGCGGAATTAAAATTAGATTTTAATTCGGGCGAACGAGTTAATTTAGAATTAATTCGTTAGCGACGTGAATAGTGATTTTGCTAGGCATAATTATTTAATTACGTCGCAACGGAAAATTCGTTAATTTGGAACTAGCGAACCCGAGCCCGGGAGTGTTTACGGGTGCACTCGCATTGTGAATTAAAGTGCGGCCCACAAGTCACATCAAGCGTCAAACCATTAGTCACATCAAACGTCAAATAACTTGTCACTTTGAGTGATGTGATGTCTAGTCACTTTTGATGTGAATAGTTGTTGGAGGTGGTTATAGGCTTTAATGCCTTGACTTTTTGAAAGTGGATTTTTTGAATTCATTTTTTTGTGTATTTGATACACAAAACAAAATACACTACTCACTCTCCCTCTTCTCTTTCTATTCGGCCAAGGGCCATAATTTTCCTCTCTCCCTCTCACGGCCTAGGGCCAATTTTTCTCTACTTTGCCGAGAAGAAATAAGGAGGAAATGGATGATTTGTGGCAAATCTTTCCATTGCTAGCACATGAAGAGTCATTCAAATGTGATAGGGAACTAATTTCATGAGCATAGAATCACCACACAAAGCTTGGAGCTTGGAGATTCATCCATGGAGTTGACCGAAATTTTGGAGGAGGACAAACAGCCCACTGCCGAGCACACCAAGGAGGGGAGAAAAGTTTTTGTTCCTCGCATCGCAATCTGATCGATGTAAGTATGATTCCGCCATACTTCTTGATGTATTCACATGATTTTCATTGCTTGATTTGATCGTTGGGACCTAATAGAAACCCAACAATGGTATCTATGAGCCTAATTGAGCATGAAAATGATTTAGAGTTAAAATTGGGTAAAATCAATTTGAGCATGATTTGATGAAATTGTTTGATTGAGTATGCTTGAATGATGTTTAATTGAAGTTGGATGTGATCAATTTCATGAAAAATGATTTGGAACAATTTTCCCCAAATTGGGTTGGCTTGACCGAATTCAAAGGAACCATAATCTCATGGTAATATTTGTTTTTTGATTCATTGGATGAGTTTGAAAGACTTTGGGAATGTTAATTGAAATTCAATTGGATTGAAATTAGAATTGGACAAAAATCCCTACCATTGCCGTGAGTTAATTAGCATGAAATGGGTTTGATTTTTTATTCAAATGTATTGGACATATGTTGATGTTGATAAGCATGATTAATTATGCAAATTGGTATTTTGGAAATGTTAATTTGGTTAATTAATTATGGCTTTACTCTTTGAGTAATTAAATTGTGAAATTGGAATTTTTGGAATTTAATTATGTTTGGCCAAAATTGGAATTGGGCTTGTAAAGTTGTAATTGAGCTTAATGGGCTTGGTTGGGCCAAGTTAGGTTTAGGCTAAATTGGTTGGATCCAATTGGGCCCAAAACCATTTCCATAAAGTCCAATTATGACTAAATGGACCTTTAATTTTAATTGGGCCTAATGGGCCTAAATTGGTTTCTTGGCAAATAAGGGTGATTCCTTAAATGGGCTTTGGTATTTGGGTTTGACCCATATTGACCGAAAGTTCATGCCTTAGAAATTAATTAAAAGCCCATTGGACTTTAAATTAAATTAACATTGGATGTTAATCGGGCTTTGAGACCCGTAACGATTAGATTTAGAATCTAAGTCGTAAAGGTACAATAATAAAATGTAATATTTAATTTGGAATTAAATAAATGAATTAGTATTAAATGCAAATTAAATTGGATTTAATGTTGTAGTTTAATTTAATTCGAGAATTCGTACTTTGAGTACTTTTTCACAAAACGAGTTTGACTCGCGCAAAATCAAATCGTTGTTTGAACATTGGATGGTCATTAATATTCAGATTAATTAAATGGATTAGATTGATTGATAACATGTTTGTGTGAATACATGGTTGCGATGTATGAATAATGTATATCAGATGGATATTAGATGGGTGGGGCAATTTTAGAAATTGTTGTAATAAATTTAGAATTTATTAAATTGGACCTGCGTGTCCAGCCTATTACCTCCTTACTCTTTGTATTTCTCTTCTCACCTATTCCCCTCAATGTAAATGAGGTTTCTTTAGAAGTGTTATGTAATTGGGTAGAAGTTATACTTGTGCTAGCGGGAGAGAGGAAAATGAGAGATTTGTTCTAGGAACAATGTGTTAAGTATCCATCCGCATATCATTATTATTTTATTTATACGCGCCTTATTATGTGTTTAGAATGCATGTTTAAGGGTGTATGATGATGAGACCTTAACAAAGATAATTAATTGGTTGCCAATTGCACGCGAAAAACCCTCACATCATATTAAGCGTTTTTCCTTCCATTGAGTGATTCTTACTCGAGATCCAAGACTGGCATTGGTTTGTTGGCCAAAGTCAAGACCTTTGTCCGTCGAGGATGTGTTTCAATCATGAAGGCTTTGTTCCATATTGGTGTCTTGTCCAAGTTGTGATTTGTTGGCCAAATTCAAGATCACTTCTTGTCCATCGACATTGATTACGAAGCTTTCTAAGGTCAATGGGTTCGGCTTAACTGGGATCACTAAGTTTGTTGTGCCAAAGCCAAGGCTTAGTTGATTCAGAGGAAAAAGGTTAGGCAATATATTGGATATATTGGCATATATAAGATATATGTTTCGGACTTGGATGTCCACCTACTGGATCTAGGAATTGGATGGGATCCAATTGATCTTAGAGATCTACCTAGTTAATTATCATATAATTTGTTGGTCAAAGTCAAGATTGTGTGTTATTTAACAGGATCCTAGCCCACTAGGAAACAAGGTTTCCTTAGTACTCCACAGAGGGTTAGAGGCTCGCCGAAAAATAGTGGGAGGCAAGTATTAAATTTGCAATATTCGTTTAGTTACACGCCACACGCGTTCATTACAAATTATTCGTCAATACGTAATTATTTATTAGTTGGACTAATATTTAATCGTTGTTTTAATAAACAGTTGGACTGTATTCAAACTATTTCAATTAATAGTTGATTTTATAATTGGATTATAGTAATCAATATAATTGAATTTAACCAATTAAATTATAGTTGATTATATAGTTAGACTATAGTACTCATTATAATAAATAGTACATAAAATCATTGATTAAATAGTTGGACTATTAGAATCAAGATAATTGAAAGATTAGTGTTTAAAACATAATCCTGGGTGAAAATGTATTTAAACGATTTTAATTTTCAAATGCGAATAAAATATCACGATAGTCCTGAAAAACTAAGAAGTTACTTTATTTGATAAAATAACATCTTAGGCCTAAGCCCGGAGTTAAGCAAATAGTAGAGCATGATCTTTGGAAGATTCATGTGATGATAACTTTAGTGCTTAATCTATTAAGCTTGCCAAATAGACTCCTTAATTTCTTAATCAGAACTAAGGATTAGATCCTTATAGTATGATAATGAAATTGAAGGATCTTCATAGATCAATCTATAGATCTTAGAAGTACTAAATTGCAATAGTAAACTCTTGGAGAGTTAATGGCTATACTCAATGAGATAAAGCCAAAGTTTGCAATAAGGAAAGAAGCGCAAGGCGCATCTTACTTCGACATCCCAGAAGGCCAAGGCTTGGCCAAAGGCTTCTGGAGTGTGAAAAAAAGGGCAAAGGCAAAGTCATTATAATCTTCTGGGAAGATAAAGGACATATCCCAGAATGTCTGCCTAAATTGTGGCAAACGGGGACACGGAAGCGTGACTGTCGTATGGACAAGGCAGACATGAAGGAATAGAAGACAGTGCAAGGCTCCGACTTCAAATATATTTGTAATAAACATGTTCACTACTAGTATTAAAATTGGATTTTAGGTACTGGATGTGGTACATAAATATGTACTGATGTGCAGAATCTGCTGACAAGCAGGATAATGACTTCAGATGAGATTGTCTACGAATCGGAAACGGGACGAAAGTCACTGTTTTAACCGTAGATACCTAAGTTTAAGAACTACCCTCCGGGTAAGTACTTGAATTAGGAAACTGTTACAATGTAACTAGTTTGACTAGATACATTATCTCTATATCAGGGTTTAACCCGTTGCAGGTATACCTTTATATTCTAGAACACTAAAGTGTTTCATTTTATAAAGATGATATTGAGATAAACACATTAGATGTGAATAACAGTATTTATATTTTGAATATAAATATTTCTCAAACATATGACATGACAAACAAATAGCTCGAACTGAATTAATCAATTGAGACTTACAAGTAGCATTGTTGTCTGGGACACAATTAAACAAGACTCGTATATCCACACTTTCGAAGAGTGGTGATGAGTGGTATTTATATCACTATTTCCCACTCATTTAACCTTATATTTTGTATAGTTTCTTGAGGTTTGTGAATATTTTGATGTGTTTTGTGTTATTTTGTAGATAAATAAAGTTTCAGGACATTCTGGAGGTGATTTGGAGCAAAACAGGAAAAATTGGCAAAAATGGCATTTTGGTAAATTGTTCGCGTCGCGACGCCCAAGTCACCAGCGTCGCGACGTCTAACTTGCACCAGATCTACTATCATGCGTCGGGTCAAGGAGTCAGAATTTGAGAAGTTTGACTTTGCTAAAATGCGCTGTGCCACGTGTCACCATCACAGCCGAGCTGCTAACGTGCACCGTGCCACGTGTCATCATCCTACGGTGCCGACACTCACAATTGCCACGTGTGCCACGTGTCATCCATGTCATCTCCACGTCATCGGTCAACGAGTCAACTATGCCACGCGTCGTGCCACATCATCGTCCACATCAGATGGTCAACCGAGTCAACATGCCACGTCAGCATCAGCCAATCACAGAGCAATCCTACGGTCCTGACAATTGATCTCAGCCGCCTTTCCACGTCAGCGCCACGTCAGCATAATAATTGAGCTCTTAGCCGCCTCGCCACGTGTCGCCTTATCTTCTTATCCGAATCGCCACGTGTCAAGCCGTCATTGTGCCACGCCAACTGCATCTGGCGTAGCGACGCCAAAGGCCTTGGAGTCGCGACGCTGGAAGCTTACCCGCGCCTATAAATTGAGCTCGAGATTTCAGAATTCAGTGTACCTTCCTCTCTAGGTTGAATTGGGGTGTTTGTGGTCTTTGAGATAGATTTAGGTTGTGTTGGATAATCAAAAATTCAGAGGAGATTTTGCCAAAATTTTTTTAAAAAAATGGCCAAATAGCGATCGTGGTAAGAACTGTAATTTGGGCATAAATCTTAATCGGTAATTTTTCCTGTAAAATTCCAGTTAACCAGAGATTATCTTCTAAATTCTTCTACTTTTTAAGACATTGGGGACAATGTCTCATTTAGGTTTGGGGGAGGGAATTAGTTGATTCGTACCTTGTTTTTAGTTTGTATGTTGTTTTTATTTTTAGTCCAAATTAGTACCCTGTTTTTATTTTGTATGTTGTTTTTATTTTTAGTCCAAATTTTTTCGAAAAATACAAAAAAATTGGAAAATTTTCAAAAATTACAAAAATATTTTGCATTTTTTTTGTTTTTATTTTGACTAAAAATGTGAAATTGGTAAGAGATAGCTGAGTAAGGAGTTTCCACTCCTGAGACGTATCTCAAACCTATTTTCGAAATAAGTTAATTTTTGTTTATTTCCTTTTAAATTATTTAATTTGTGAATTCTCCATAACACGGACTAAAATGGATCTTCTTATGCTCAGTTGGCAGGTATTATCAACATACATAGTAACATACGGACATGAGCTAAAATTGAAAAGTTTGTAATATTCAGTGCTCTAGTTTAATTGGAGGAAGCATCTCAAAAAGTAGTGGAGTAAAAAAAAAGAAAAAAAAATCCGAGATCCGAGTTATTAAGTCTGTAAGGGTGTTTTAACACCTAGTGCCCTAAAGCCAACTGGTTTGGGAGTCACTGGCCCAAAAGCTCGTTACATGGATCAAAGATGCTGCAAAAATATATATATCTGAAGTCTGAGTAATTAAGTCTGTAGGGGTGTCTTAACACCTGGTGCCCTAAAGTCAACTGGTTTGGGAGCCACCGACCTAACACTCGTTACATAGATGGAAGATATTGTATATAAATAAAAAAAATCAAAGAAAAAATCAGAAAAATTATTCCATTGCTACAAAAAGGTGTGAAATCTGATAAAACTTTAGGACAAAAATATTACTCTCTTATCAACTATACTTGTGACTGTTGTGGGCAAAAATGAAGTTGATTAATATTATGCTGGCTGTGTATATGGAGAATGGTAAAAATGATCGGAGAATTTACTTATTTGGTAATTAGAATGAAACAAAACAACTAGTAACTTGGAGTAGAAGTTTCACCTGATTAGTCACTAACTTCTTTATTCTCTTTTCTCTTGTCTTTTTGCTTTTGTGTGCATTAATTTTACTACCTTTTTACTTTTGTAAAATGTTTGTGGGTATTATTGCTGTAAACCCTCACGAGACTACAACTCGTCCACTGGGGACACCTAGGGGTTTAAAGGCTTGTTGCATATGCTAAATGCAACCGTGATTCCTACGAAAGTGGCTTAGTTAAATTTTATTTATGTTATTTTATTCTATGTTTTGCTCGAGGACTAGCAAAATGTTAGGTTTGGGGGTGTGATGAGTGGTATTTATATCACTATTTCCCACTCATTTAACCTTATATTTTGTATAGTTTCTTGAGGTTTGTGAATATTTTGATGTGTTTTGTGTTATTTTATAGACAAATAAAGTTTCAGGACATTCTGGAGGTGATTTGGAGCAAAACAGGAAAAATTGGCAAAAAGGGCATTTTCGTAAATTGTCCGCGTCGCGACGCCCAAGTCACCAGCGTCGCGACGCCTAACTTGCACCAGATCTGCTATCATGCGTCGGGTCAACGAGTCAGAATTTGAGAAGTTTGACTTTGCTAAAATGCGCTGTGCCACGTGTCACCATCACAGCCGAGCTGCTAACGTGCACCGTGCCACATGTCATCATCCTATGGTGCCAACACTCACAATTGCCACGTGTCATCCATGTCATCTCCACGTCATCGGTCAACGAGTCAACTATGCCACGCGTCGTGCCACGTCATCGTCCACATCAGATGGTCAACCGAGTCAACATGCCACGTCAGCATCAGCCAATCACAGAGTGACACGTGTCGCAATCCTACGGTGTCGACAATTGATCTCAGCCGCCTTGCCACGTCAGCGCCACGTCAGCATAATAATTGAGCTCTTAGCCGCCTCGCCACGTGTCGCCTTATCTTCTTATCCGAATCGCCACGTGTTAAGCCGTCATTGTGCCACGCCAACTGCATCTGGCATAGCGACGCCAAAGGCCTTGGAGTCGCGATGCTGGAAGCTTACCCGCGCCTATAAATTGAGCTCGAGATTTCAGAATTCAGTGTACCTTCCTCTCTCTTCTATTCTTTATAAAGAGAGAGTTTCTCTCTCTAGATTCTTTAGTTTTTTAGTTTTTTTTATTTTTAGTTTTTAGTTTTGTAAATAATTTTAATTACGTTTTGTAATAATAGTTATTTAATTTTTACTTTTTACTTTTTACAGTTTTTACTATTCACCATGAATAGGTAACTTCCTCAGCTATGGTGAAAGGTAATTCTTTTACTGTTACTATTTAGATTAATCTCCCTTAAAAATAATATATTCACTATTTAAAATACTGACTTAATAAGGGATACCGCTATATTGGTCGGTTGGTAATTCATTTTAATCTTGTTTAAACCTGACTAATCAAGGATACCGCCAGATTGGTCGGTTGGTAATTTAACTTTGGTTCCGCCTTTATGGCTGGTTGGACTCAATTTGACTTAATCAGGATACCGCCAGATTGGTCGGTTGGTAATATTATCACAAGTTTATATATTATTTTATGGGAGATATCTAAATTAGTAGTAGTAAAATTAATTCCTTTTACCTTAGCATTTTATTGTAATTTACTTTTTAGCATTTTTACTTTATGTCTTTTACTTTTATGTTTTTACTAGCCCTAGTTATGTGTTAGTTATCTGGGGTTGTGATGAAATCTAATATCACCGGTTTATAAGGGGTTATTTTATAGTTTGGGTAATTTAAAGGTTTACTTATTAAGTCTTAAGCTTAATGCTTCTTGTTGTCTGATCACCAATAAGATTGATGTGGTAAATCTAAAATGAACTAGACATATGGATTTTAGGTTTCAGCCTAGACTTAATAGCCCACGATCTTCCTTGAGGATAGATAACCCTTTAATAGATTTCCTTACAGGATAGGAATATACCTGTCGGGCGGGGGTAGCCATAATTGGAACTTAAACTTAATGAATCCAGATAATTTGGTTGACATAGACATATGGTTCAATTAGGTTAAACTGGATATTTGTGTCTGACCATCGACAGAGGCTTACACATAATTTAGTGTTCCAGGTTAATAAATCAATATATTACCCAACTTTAAGATAACCACTTCATCTTTAATATGATATTAAAAGAAATCACAACCTTAGATCTTTGTGTCTTTTATTTTCCTTAGTATTTTCTTTTATCTTTTTATTTATTTATTTAGTAAATCTACAATCAACCAAATCAATCAAGCAATCAATTCCCTTCTCCCTATAATTAGATATTTGTAAATAAATAGATTCAATAATTAATAACAATAGTATGAATTAAGTCCTCGTGGGATCGATATTTTTATACTACTTGAACGATACGTGCGCTTGCGTTATACGTGTGTGTTTACGCCGGTCAAGTGGATACTAGGACAGATTTGATTCTATTCAAATGATGTCTACGAATCTAGTTTATTAGGAAAAATGCCTAAAACACCTTTTACTTGGTAAAAGTGCAAGTGCCACCGATCTGTTAGCCCTCGTTCATAGTGACGTAAGTGGGCCCATGTCTAGCTAGGCTAGATGTGGATATGAATATTTTGTGACCTTTACGGATGTGGCATCACGTTATGGTTATGTGTTTCTTTAGAAACACGAATCGGAAACTTTTAGAGTTTCGACACGAAGTAGACAAACAGATCGGCTAAGGTATTAAACTGTCATGGTTAGACCATGATGAAAATACTTAAGCAATAAGTTTCTCATATACTTGAAAGAGTATATTATTCTTTCAATGAGGACTCTTCCCAGAACACGTCAGTTTAATGGTGTGTCCAAACGGAGAAACCGAATTTTGTTGCACATGATAAGGTTAATCATGAGTCGCTCTGAGCTATCATTTCCTTCAAGGGATAAGCTTTAAACAGTGCAAAACTTATTTTGAATAAGGTTCCATAAAAATCTGTTTGACAGACTTCATATTAGATATGAACAGGAAAGAAACTAGGTTTTCTCAATCCTGAAGATTTGGGAATGCTAGACATATGTTTGGATGATACCAAACTAGAACCCAAATCGGATAAGTGCAAATTTGTAGGTTATCCTAGGGAAACCAAAGTATAGTACTTATACAACGCACAAGAGAACAATGTAACTGTTGCTCACCATACGTTTTTTCCTAAAAGGAATACCTATATGCAGTGGTAAGTGGGAGGAAAGTAAAACTCGATGAAAATCGAAGTAATACTATTCCAGGCACCGATTCTTTAATGGAACACAAATAGTTTATCAAGGATGAAACTATACCAGTAATCTTCGAATACACAAGAACCGCGTAGATCGGAGAGAGTCTGAAAACAACCTGGGGTATGGGTTTCTGATCTCACCTCATAAAGATGTCAATCTTATTGAGGAATACGAACTGACTACGTATGAGGAAGTGATACAAGGTATCGACTCCCTATTATGGCAAAGTTCCATGAAGTCCGAAATGGATTCCATGTATACCAACTAAGTTTGGTTACTAGTTATTGTACCGCAAGGCATTGTGCCTATTGGTACTATATAAGTCTTCAAGGAAGACATACATGGAAGGCAACATACCAACGTACAAATCTAGGCTTGTAGCGGAAAGGTATCATTATCAACATTGTGTTGATTACGACGAAACCTTTTACCCATTGCCATTGTTAAATCCATTCGGATAATGCTTGTTGATGCTGCATGTTTCATTTATTAAATATGGCAGCTGAACGTCAAAATCGCTTTCCTTAAATGGAAACCTTTTGGATGATGTTTACAACATCCTGACGGTTTTGTCTTTCCAAAATAAACAAACAAGGTTTGCAAACAAAAACCTTTCTTAGGATGTTTATAACATCCTGACTGTTTTATCGTACCAATAACTAGCAAACAAGGTTTGCAAGGTTATTCGATCCATGGATGGATTGAAGCAATCATTGGATTCTTGGAACTATCGTTTTGATGTAATCATAATGATATATGATTTAATTCAAAACGAAAATGATTCTTGTGTATATAAGGAGGTTAGTGGGAGCGCACTGACAGTGAATGTCCTAAATAATGATAATATATCATTTCTTCGAAATGATATTCCCATAATACAATCGGTGAAAGCTTGGATTTCATGAAAATTCTCCGTAGAATTCTAGGGAGAAACAACCTTTATTCTAGGAATAAAGATCTACTGAGATAGATTTAAAGTTGTTAACACTCTCCGAGAACTCGTACATTGAAATAAATATACGCGACCTGGTGTCTCATACGCTTTGAGCATATGGAGTCACAATCGGGCCAATCCTAGTGATAGTCACTGGATTGATGTTAAGAACATCCTTGGGTATCTTAGAGGAACTAAGGATGCTGTCTTAAACTATGGAGAAGGAGAACTTGTAGTGACTGGGTTCACTGCTACAAGTTTCCAAACCGATAAAAACGTCTATTAGTCGTAACAACGGTACTATAAAGTTTGAATAACGGAACAGTGAGCTGGAAATCTTCCAAGCAAGATACTGTTACTGGATAAACAACAAAAGTGGATTATTGTTGCAGCTGAGGCAGCAATAGAAGCCTTTTGGATCGATAATAATCCTAATCAGATTAGGAATAGTTCTGTTAGCAGCTGAGCTAGGCTACAACACAGGCTAAAGAATTAATGGTCTCATTAACGATCCAGATATATACTTCGATATTCATCTGATTCGTTCGGATCATACATCGTGGCGATGTGATGATCGAATAAATCGCATCAGATGATAGTCATGCAAATCCGCTGACGAAGCATTTTCTTAGCAGAAATTTGAGCGAACCGTACATAGTTTGGGTGTAGGACACTTGAGTGATTGGTTATAGGACAAGTGGGAGATTGTTGGACAGTTATGACCCATATCATCACTATTTGTACAGATCATGGTGTTGTTGTACAAATTAACTATGTGACAAAGGAAATTGCTCTTTTATCATTTGTGATTAGATCACCAAAATGTATAAATGATAGAAGGTCCATATGATTAGTTCCGGATTGAGATGATATGAGACAGTATCAATCCTTGAAGGTTTAATCATTAAATATCCCTAGTCGTAGCATTATCGATATTGGACATCGATAATGCGGAATAGACTAGTATTACACTTGTGCGCGTTGTGGGAGCATAACGACATAGTTCTCATATATTTGGGTATAGGATACTCATGCAAGTGTAGTAGGAGGTTGTGTTTTACCGATGGTACAGAAAACAGCTTTGCTCTGGATAAACCCCTCAGAATTCCAGTGGTAGTATGACTATGTGTCTATGGAAGTCCGAATCAGGGTAGGTGTATTTGGTCTTAACCTGAGACTTGCACCGCTAATACTTGCGACAATCAACGTACTTTGGTTTTGGTCGTCCATGGCTTTAACAGGTTCTGTGTACGCCTCTTCTGGGTATATTGAGAATCGTAGTGTATTGGGTGTGATGTCGAGATGGAAGTATCACTCCAGTCATGGTGGAGATGATGATCACATAGGATACGGAACTGGTTCTCTTATGTACTGCAGTCATCGGGATAATATGACTAGGTCATGATTATCCGATTATAGAGACTAGTTACCAGAGATCCGATATGTGCTTCGTACGGGGCAGACACATTTCCAGCCCCAGACCTAGCACGTGACATCCGATACTGGATCGAAATACGCAATACTACGTATATTAAGCCTGATATAGATCACATATTCTAGTAAGAATATTTCTGGAGAATTGGGTAGGCATGATGCTTTACTAGAAGCCAACCATGTCTTATAAATCGGTAAAAACGTAGTACTAGGTACGTACGTGTTCGGATAGTTCGACGACCGGATTTACTGCCAACATATCCGGGGATCTCATGGGTCACTTCCCGAAGATTCACCGATGACGTATGACTCGCACTTTATTAATCTGGGATTAATTTGATGAGAGAGAAAATTAATCTGGGATTAATTACGGAGATATTTTATCTGTGATAAAATATTTATTAAAGAGAGAAAACGATTAATTTGGAATTAATCGATAAAATAATATATTCGATATATTATACGAAATTGGATTTCGACGCGGAATTAAAATTAGATTTTAATTCGGACGAACGAGTTAATTTAGAATTAATTCGTTAGCGAAGTGAATAGTGATTTTGCTAGGCATAATTATTTAATTACGTCGCAACGAAAAATTCGTTAATTTGGAATTAGCGAACCCGAGCCCGGGAGTGTTTTCGGGCGCACTCACATTACGAATTAAAGTGCGGTCCACAAGTCACATCAAGCGTCAAACCATTAGTCACATCAATCATCAAATCACTTGTCATTTTGAGTGATGTGATGTCTAGTCACTTTTGATGTGAATAGTTGATGGAGGTGGTTGTAGGCTTTAATGCCTTGACTTTTTGAAAGTGGATTTTTTGTAAATGAATTTTTGAATTCATTTTTTTGTGTATTAGATACATAAAACAAAATACACTACTCACTCTCCATCTTCTCTTTCTATTCGGCCAAGGGCCATAATTTGCCTCTCTCCCTCTCAAGGCCTAGGGCCAATTTTTCTCTACTTTGCCGAGAAGAAACAAGGAGGAAATGGAAGATTTGTGGCAAATCAACGATTTTAAACACTAATCTTTCAATTTATCTTGATTCCAATAGTCTAACTATCAAATCAACGATTTTAGGTACTATTTATTATAATGATTACTATAGTCTAACTATATAATCAACTATAATTTAATTGGTTTAAATTCAAATATATTGATTACTATAATCCAATTATATAATCAACTATAATTGAAGTAGTTTGAATACAGTCCAACTGTTTTATTAAAACAACGATTAAATATTAGTCCAACTAATATATTAGTTTATATTGACGAAAAAATTGAAATGAGCGCGTATTGGCAAGTAACTAAATGAATTTGCAAATTTAATACTTGCCTCCCACTATTTTTCGACGAGCCTCTAACCCTCTGTCGAGTACTCGGGAAACCTTGTTTCTTAGTGGGCTAGGATCCCGTTAAATAACACACAATCTTGACTTTGGCCAACAAATTGTATGATATTTAACTAGGTAGATCTCTAAGATCAATTGGATCTCATCCAATTCCTAGATCCAGTAGGTGGACATCCAAGTCCGAAACATATATCTTATATATGCCAATATATCCAATATATTCCCTAACCTTTTTCCTCTGAATCAATTAAGCATTGGCTTTGGCACAACAAACTTAATGATCCCAGTTAAGCGGAACCCATTGACCATGGAAAGCTTCGTAATCGATGTCGATGGACAAGAAGTGATCTTGACTTTGGCCAACAAATCACAACTTGGACAAGACACACGATATGGAACAAAGCCTTCATGATTCAAACACACCCACGATGGACAAAGGTCTTGACTTTGGCCAATAAACCAGTGCCAATCTTGGATTTTGAGTAAGAATCACTCAATGGAAGGAAAAACGCTTAATATATGTTGAGGGTTTTTCGCGTAATTGGCAACCAATTAATTATCTTTATTAGGTCTCATCATCATACACCCTTAAACATGCATTCTAAAAACATAATAAGGCGCGTATAAATAAAATAATAATGATATGCGGATGGATACTTAACACATTTTGTTCCTAGAACAAATCTCTCCATTTCCTCTCTCCCGCTAGCACAAATATTACTTCTACCCAATTACATAACACTTCTAAAGAAACCTCATTTACATTGAGGGGAATAGGTGAGAAGAGAAATACAAAGAGTCAAGAGGTAATTGGCTGGACACGCAGGTCCAATTAATAAATTCTAAATTTATTACAATAATTTCCAAAATTGCCCTCACCCATCTAATATCCATCCGTTATACATTATTCATACATCGCATTCATGTATTCCCACAAAGCATGTTATCAATCAATCTAATCCAATTAATTAATCTGAAATTAATGACCATCCAATGTTCAAACAACGATTTGATTTTGCACGAGTCCGACTCGTTTTACGAATAAGTACTCAAAGTACGAATTCTTGAATTATATTAAACTACAATATTAAATCCAATTTAATTTGTATTTAATACTAATTCTATATTTAATTCTAAATTAAATAATTACACTTTTTAATGTGCCTTTACGACTGAGATTCCAAATCTAATCGTTACGGGTCTCAAAGCCCAATTAACATCCAATGTCGATTTACAAGCCCAATTCCAAATTTGGCCCAATTAATTATATTACAAATCCAAATTTCACAATTAAATTAATCAAAGTGTATAGCCATGATTAATTAACCAAATTAACATTTCCATAATACCAATTTACATAATTAATCATGTTAATTATCATCAACACATGTCCAACACAATTGAATCAAAAATCATATCATTTTCCATGCTTCAAAGTCACGGCAATTATGGTTTATTGTCCAATTTCGATTTTAATCCAATTAAATCCTAAATCAACATTTCCCAAGTCTTTCAAACTCATCCAATGATTCAAAAAACAAAATTACAATGACATTAGGGCAAGCAACACATTCGGCCAAGCCAAACATTTTGGGGAAAATTCATCCAATTCAATTTTCATCAAATTGACCATGCATAACACTATGTTATCATCATTCAAGCATATTCAAACAATAAATTTCATCAAAACATGCTCAAATCAATTTTACCCAATTTTACCCTAATTCCAATTTCATGCTTAAATCATGGCTCTGATACCATTGTTGGGTTTCTAAGGTCAAACCAAGATCAATTAAGCATTTATAAGTGTGAATATGACAAAGTTAAGTTGCAGAATACTCACTTTGATCGGCTTTTACGATGCGAGGAAGAACAAAAAATTCTTCAAGCTTTTTCTCCAAGGTTCGGCCATGGCTCCAATTTGTGCTCCAAGTTGAATCTCTAAGCTCCAAGCTTTGTTTGTAGATTCCATGCTCATAGATGGGTTTCCCTATCACCTTTGTATGACTCCTAATGTGTGCTAGAACTTGTGAAAATTTGCAACAAATCTTCACATTTTCCCTTATGTGATTCACGGCAAAAGGAAAAACAAGAGAGAAAAATTGGCCCTTGGCCGAGAGTATTGAGAGGAAAGAGATGAAGATGTCAAGTGTTGGTTGTAATTGATTTCAAAAACAATTAAATGATATACCAAATTCAAAAAAGGTACAAGGCATTTAAGCCTTCCAACCACCACCATCAATTATTCACATCAATCAATGATGACAAACATCACTTCACTCAAAGTGATGTGAATTCCATCACTTGATTGACTAGTGATTTGACGCTTGATGTGACTTGTGGGCCCCACTTGATTCGAAATGCGAGTGGGCCGGCAAACACTCCCAGGCTCGGGTTCGCTAATTCCGAATTAACGAATTTTCCGTTGCGACGTAATTAAATCAAATTTAATTAAATAATTATGCCTAGCAAAATTACTATTCACATCGCTAGCGAATTAATTCTAAATTAACTCGTTCGCCCGAATTAAAATCTAATTTTAATTCCGCGTCGAAATCCAATTTCGTATAATATATCGAATATATTAATTTATCGATTAATTCCAAATTAATCATTCTCTCTCTTTAAATAATATTTTATCCCAGATAAAATATCTCTGTAATTAATCCCAGATCAATTTTCTCTCTCTAATAATTAATCCCAGATTAATAATATGAGTCATATGTCATCGGTGAATCTTCGGGAAGCGACCCATGAGATCCCCAGATATGTTAGCAGTAAAGCCGGTCGTCGGACTATCCGAACACGTATGTACCTAGTACTACGTTTTTACCGATTTACAAGACATGGTTGGCTTCTAGCAAAGCACCGTGCCTACCCAATTCTCCAGAAATATTTTAAAAGGAATATGTCATCTTTATCAGGCGTAGTATACGTAGTATTGCGTATTGCGATCCAGCATCGGATGTCACGTGCTAGGCTTGGGGCTGGAATTTTGTCTGCCCCGTACGAAGCACATATCGGATCTCTGGTAACTAGTCTCTATAATCGGATAATCATGACCTAGTCATATTATCCCGATGACTGCAGTACTAAAGAGCACCAGTTCCGTATCCTATGTGATCATCATCTCCACTATGACTGGAGTGATACTTCCGTCTTGACATCACACCCAATACACTACGATTCTCAATATACCCAGAAGAGGCGTACACAGAACCTGTTAAAGCCCTGGATGACCAAAACCAAAGTATATTGATTGTCGCAAGTATTAGCGGTGCAAGTCTCAGGTTAAGACCAAATACACCTACCCTGATTCGAACTTCCATAGACATATAGTCATACTACCAATGGAATTTCGAGGGGTCTATCCAGAGCGAATCTGTTTCCGTACCATCGGTAAACAAAACCTCCTATTACACTTGCATGAGTAACCAATACCCAAATATATGAGAATTATGATGTTATGCTCCCACAACGCGCACAAGTGTAATACTAGTCTATCCCGCATTATCGATGTCCAATCTCGATAATACTACGACTAGAGATATTTAATGATTAAACCTTCGTGGATTGATACTGTCTCATATCATCTCAATCCAGAACTAATCATAAGGACCTTTTATCATTTATATATCTTGGTAATCTAATTACAAATGATAAAAGTGCAATTTCCTTTGTCACATAGTTAATTTGTACAACAACACCATTATCTGTACAAATAAAGCTGCTATGGGTCATAATTGTCCCACAGTAACTTGATTTCCCTCCTATAAATAAAAGCATTTGCTTATTGAGTTAAGCAATCAATTAAGTTTGATTAAGAGCATCTCTACAAGAAGTAAGGTATGCAATTGTGTTGTGGTTAACTTAGATTTATTTCAATTAGTTTGTGAATAAATCTAGGACAAGTAATACATGTTTGGTTAGATCCTAAGAGGACAAATATGAAAATATATTAGGGATTATGTTTCCTAACATTGGTATTAGTAGCTTAAATACATGTATTCTAGTTAGATTACACAAAAATGCATGATCTTGCATGGAAAATATTGAAAATGCTTCTGGTTTTTATTTTTACAAAAATGATTTTCTTCCAACTTTGGACCATAATAACTCTTTGTAGAAAATTGATAATCACATATTCAACATGTGATCTTCGATTTGGTATATCATTTGCTTAATTTGGATTAAAATTGAGAAAGATATTGACCCTAGAAGTTGACTAGACGAGTCTGTTTTTACCCAGAAAAACACTCTCGGATTGTAAAAATGACATGTCATCCGTATTTTAAGACAACGGACGACATGTCGTCCGGGACTAGTGTACGACATGTCGTATATAACCGGAAGTGACGGATGACTTGTCGGTTGACATTGATAAACGACATGCCATTTTAATACAAACCAACTAAATGACATGTCATACGATCATGGAACTCACGGACAACATGTCGTCTGTACGTGTGACTTAGCTGACTACGGCCGACACGCGAGGGCGAGTGGGAGCCCGTGGCCAGCGCGTGAACCACTCATGTGGGCGTATGTGGATTTATGTCAGCCCGTATGGGTCATGTCTGTATCGGTTTACTTCGGTAATTCTGATCCGTCGTGATTAAATGTTTAATCCTTCTTACATAATATTCTAATCGGCCATGGTAAATTTATTTTATCATATAAATTTTATGTTTATAATAAATATCTTTGTGATGTTTATTTTAATCAATGTAACTTTGTGTTTCATTGTGTTGATTTTTCCTTATATTTGTTGCAGAAAAATCATGGCAATAGAGCGGAAAATTGCAAAATGGTTTCCGACACCCACAGACAGAGAAATAATATCAAACACGTTGTCTATAATTGGTAAATATTGGATGAGTGGTGACGATGATAAGATTTCGCATATCATTACTTTTAATAACATGTTACAAGAAACAATGTGGGTAGGTAGTTGGGCAGGACAGATTAATAGATACAAATTGGTGAGAAACACTCTCCCTGAGATATGGCAAAAATGACTTACTCATATATGGAGAATAGTAAAGCGTATAGAAAAACAACATGTTCCCTATAATATAGCCATTGAGAGGTTGGCAGTTGAGTATCTCAGACATAAGGCAAATAATATGATTTTTCCTTTGATGTTCCGAAAACGTTGGAAAGATCCTAGATTTGTTATAGGTTTTTCATGGCTTTCCAAGATTAATTATGAGTTACCCAAAGAGTTTGAGGATTCATATCCCAAAACATATATGATTTGGGAATCTGAAACTGGAAAATTTATTATTGTCAAATATTAATATTTTTCATGTTATTTCTGTGTGTAATAATTTATTATTTCACAGCATGTAAATATTGTATTTATATGTATAGATGTTCTATGTTTAATTTAATTTATGTAATTAAATCAATGAGTGTCATGTACATTAGTTGTCACATGATTAAAATATTCTAAAAATTTATGTAATGTTTAGAAAATGATTTTACATGATTGATTATGTTTATAATATTTTTACTTTGGGTAATTGGATGATGATTGGACACATAGTGGCCTTTTGACTCTAACCCCATTGAAAAATTTTATTAAACATAATTCGTTTCATGATAAAATAAGGCAACGGTAATAAAAATTGTGCATGAATGTCTATAGAAACTTTGGGTTTTTTGATATGGCTTCTGCGACAAAGAACATTATCGCTGAACAGGGCACTACAGCCCAACACATGCGAGACCGAGAGGCTTATGAGGGCTGGAAGAAAAAGAACTACATTGCCCGCATTACGTTGCTAAGCAGTATGGATAATGACCTAATAAAAGAGTTCGAAAAATATGACATAACTAAGGACATGTGGTCCACACTAGCTGAAACATTTGGTAGTACATCAATAACCAAACTCAGGTCACTCACAATCAAGTTTGACACATACAAGAAACGCCCTGAGTTCAATATGTCAAAACACTTGAGGCAAATGTCAAACATGATTACCGAACTGGTAGATGTTGGTCATGTTCTTACAAATGAACAACAAGTTCAAGCGGTCGTACGTTCTCTTCCAAATAGCTGGGAGCATATGAAGATGCATTTAACCCACAATGAGAGCATCAAAACTTTTGATGATGCTAAACGTCACCTTGAATTATAAAGCGATCGACTCGTGACCGCTAAGTCAAATACTAAAATGTATATGACATAAACTAGCAAACCTATGGGTTTCAAGAAGAAAATAAAATTTCATGGTGGTAGGTTCCAGTTCGGAAAAGAACAAAATTCTACCAAGCTATAAAAGAAAAAGAAAACTAACTAACATGGGAAAGGAAAACGTCCTTCCAAAAAGAAAAAGTAAGAAAGGTCATTTTGCTTGTGACTGCACTGAGCCTAAAAAGGTGAATACCTTTCGTGCATATTTAAATGAAATATGTGTTTCAAGTTTAATCTTTCTAACTGAATCTAATCCTTTGTGGACTATAAACTCATGAGCCACAGACCATGTAGCGAAGGATAGAGATTGCCTTTGTGGGATTTCGACGAATTTCACCTGGGTGAAGTGGATATATCTTGGCAACAACTCACGGGTTGAAGTCAAAGGAATAGGAACATGCAAGTTAGTCATGCATGGTGGAAAAACTTTACTACTACATGATGTATTGTTTGCTCCACAAATTCGTCGAAATTTAGTTTCTGTGTTGGTTTTAGTTAATTTAGGTTTTAATTTGAACTTCCATAAATTTGGTGTTGATTTGTACTTAGGTATAATACACTATGGTTCTGGTTATTTTCTGGATGGTTTTATTGTATTAAATGTTGAATGTTTTAATCACAATTCCAGTTTTTCGTTTGTTACTTCATCTGTCAGTGATGATAGTGATGTAAATGTGTGGCATGCTAGACTTGGCCACATTGGCCAGCAAAGAATGAACAGATTAGCCAAAGAAGGTTTTCTGGGAAATATTGAGAAGGTAGATTTGTCAACTTGTGAATATTGTTTGGCTGGAAAAACTGCGAGAAAACCATTTGGAAAATGGACTAGAGCAGAGTATCTATTACAATTAATCCATTCAGATATTTATAGTCCAATGAATGTCAGAGCAAGACATGAAGCATCTTATTTCATCACATTCATAGATGATTTTACACTCTTTAGTTATGTCTATTTGATTGCTCATAAATCTAAAGCATTAGAATGTTTTAAGAAACTTATGAATTTAATAGAAAATCAATTAGATAAGAAAATTAAGCGTTACACACTGACCGTGGTCGTGAGTACTTATCTGATCAGTTCAGAGAATTATGTGATGAAAAAAGAATTAGTCGTTAGTTGACTACTCCTGCTACTCCTCAACAAAATGGTGTTGTGGAAAGAAGAAATATAACTCTTCTTGAAATGGTTAGGTCTATGATGGCACAAGCAAATTTTCCTATAACCTATTGGGGTGATGCATTATTAACTGCCACTTATGTACTTAATCGAGTGCCATCAAAATCTGTTGCACCATACCATATGAGTTATGGACATATCCCAAACCAGATATTCACTTTCTGAAACCTTGGGGTTGTGCGGTCTATGTCCATATGTGTTCTCACGAACATGGAAAATTTGGCCCAAGAGGAAAAAAAATGTATCTTCATAAGATATTCTGAACAATCAAAAAGGTATGTTTGTATAGGTGAACATGAAAATGGAGGCGTGATGGAATTTGAATCACGAGATATCACATTTTTAGAAAATGATTTTCCTATGTAGGGAGAGATAGGTCAAGATTTATCTCTATATGAAACTCAGGATCACATGGATCACATGATTGGTGAACATTCAGGTCTACCTAATTCAAGTGGGAGTGATGAGAGAAATTTGAGAAAACATGATGAATCTGTTTCACATGAATCTCAAAATGATGAATTAGTTTCACATAAGTCTCTTTTACGTGATCCGAGTGGGAGTGATGTACAAAATTCAAGTTGGAGCAATGTGCACAATCCAAATGGGAATAATATAGAAATGAGGAATTAGTTCCACCACTAGAATCCCAATTACGACATAGTAATCGTATAGGCATTCCTCGATGTTGTTTCGATATCGAAGGAGAAACCTTTATGATTCTACCTCAAGAGGATGAATAACCTAGAAAGATAAAAGAGGCTCTTCAGTGTCCTGCTAAGAAAAAATGGATAAAATTAATGGAAGATGAAATGGAGTCAATGGGGTCAAACCAAGTTTGGAAATTGGTTGATCTACCCAAAGGACGCAAACCTATCAAGAACAAATGGGTTCATAAATAAAACGTAATGTCGATGGAAATATCGAAAGATATAAAGCACGGCTTAGAGCAAAAGGGTTTACACAACAGGAATGAATTGACTACAATAGACATTTTCACCTGTTTCTGGCTATAGTAGCAATCATGAATCTAAAATTACATCAAATGGATGTAAAGACTGCTTTTCTCAATGGAGAACTTGATGAAAAAATCTACATAGAACAACCAATATGTTTCATAAAAGAAAATGAAAAGGAGAAAGTATGTAGACTTTTAAAGTCTATATATGGTCTCAAGTAATCATCTAGACAATGGTATATACGATTACACAATACAATCATTTCGAATGATTTCACAATGATAGATGAGGATCATTGTGTGTACACCAAGAGAGATAAAAATAAGTTCATTGTCTTATCATTGTACGTTGATGATATACTTATAGCTGGAAATGATAAGGAGTTTGTAAAATACATTAAAGAATGGTTTTTATCTAACTTCGAGATGAAAGATATGGGTAAAGCTATATATATTCTTGGGGTTAAGATCTCAAGAAATCGTTCAAATAATTTATTATCTCTTTCACATGAGTTATATATAAAGAAAATTCTTAAACACTTTCAAATGCATGCTTGCAAACCCATTGATACTCCTATCATAGGAATTGAAGCTTTGAGTCGTAGATTATGTCCTAAAACTCAACAGGAAAAGGAACAAATGAAGAAAGTTCCTTATGCAAATGCAGTTGGAAGTTTAATGTATGCAATATTGTGTAAAAGACCTGATATTTGTTTCGTTGTTGGAATGGTAAGTAGATATCAATCCAATCCAGGGCTAGCACATTGGAAAGCAGTTAAAAGAATTATTTAGGTATCTGAAAGAGACAGCTGATTACTCGTTGTGTTATCAAGGAAATGATCTGCAATTGCGAGGCTATACTGATGTTGATTGGGGATGAGATTTAGATGAAAGAAAATCTACCTCCGATTTTATTTTCTTGCTAAACAAATGTGATATATCATGGAGCAGTAAGAAACAATCTTATATAGCCTTATCCACAATGAAGGCTGAATTTGTGGCCTTTTCATCAGCAGTACAAGAGGCTGTATGGTTGAAAAATTTCTTGGATCATTTGGGTATGTCAAATGAAGCTTCTGGTCCAGTATTAGTTAACTGTGATAGTGAAGCAGTGATAGCCTACACAAAAGACCCAAAATTCCATTGTAAAACGAAACATATAGATACCAAATATAACTTTGTGAAAGACATAGTTGCACGAGAAGAGGTAAACATGAAGTACATTTCTACGTAAGAGATGGTAGCAGATCCATTGACCAAGCCTGTTCCTAGAGATGTCATTGTTAGACATGTAAAAACTCAGGGATTGCGTAGATGTTAATGTGCTTACATATTATGATATGCAATTTTCCCAAATAATGTTTACTAATGTTAATACTCATTGATATTTGTATTCAATGCTTACATGTTAATATGTTGATACATGTTTTTAAACAAATATACTATTAGTTAGTATGAGAAGTATGTCGGACAAGTGAATGATTGGCCATCTCACACGGGCAATCGCCTCCATTACTTTGTGTTAATGGGAGATGATACAAATTTTTAAGCTAATTATTGAGTGATAATTTAGAGAGCTCAAGCATGAAAATTAAGTAATTTCGTTATGATGTCATTTTCCCTGTGATATGACCTAAGTTGAATGAGTTCATTTCACCTTACTTGTCTTAATGTCAGATATGAGTTAGACATTGGGTCTGTCGAAACTATAATCTGTATGGTATTTTATGAGACATACGCTCCATGGGAAATGAGAGAATACCGTAGAAAATGTTTTCATACCCTGTGTACATTTACGACTATTGATGGTAATACAAGTAAAGATCTCAGTCTTGATATTATGTGAGACCCTTGAGATTATTTCAATCTCACATTGTACCCTTTAGACTCTTGTCTGCTTCTCAAAACTTAGATTTGATGATCGTTATCTTGGAGTGTTGCTGAAGGATTATGAGAGATTCGATCCGAAAGGACATATCTAGAAAAGCGAATTGAATCAAGGTTGAGAGATTCGAAAAAGGAGAAAGATCATTATATGAGTAATATCACATTAGCTTATATTCACTGGTCGACCAATTATGTTATTCTATGTGATTAAACATGATTGTGAATACAAAATAAATATTACATTCGAAAAGAGATCGAGAGAGATATAATGTGATAAATTATCGAGGATACTGCATACATAATCCACTATAGTTCTATCTATTTTTTGAGCAGCTATATATTCCTAACAGATGTATAGCAAGTGAGCTCTCTAAGTATACTGGTAGCACGACACAATTGCTAAGTATGAATTATTCTTGTAGAAGTAATAAAAATTGTTGATCCTATCATGTGTGAGTGGGAGATGGTATCATGCAATGTTAGATAACAACAATATTTTAATTAACAACAAGAGGATAAAGAACCTAGAAACATAAAAGAGGCTCTTCAGTGTTCTGCTAAGGAAAAATGGATAAAAGCAATGGAAGACGAAATGAAGTCAATGAGGATCAACCAAGTTTGGAAATTGGTTGATCTACCCAAAAGACGCAAAGCTATCAAGAACAAATGGGTTCTTAAAATAAAGCGTAATGCCGATGGAAATATTGAAAGATATAAAGCACGACTTGTAGCAAAAGGGTATACACAATGGGAAGGAATTGACTATGAAGAGACTTTTTAACCTGTTCCTGGCTATAGTAGCAAGCATGGATCTAAAATTACATCAAATGGATGTAAATACTGCTTTTCTCAATGGAGAAATTGATGAAGAAATCTACATGGAACAACCAATAGGTTTCATAAAAGAAAATGAAAAGGAGAAAGTATGTAGACTTTTAAATTCTATATATTGTCTCAAGCAATCGTCTAGACAATGGTATATATGATTCCACAATACAATCATTTCGAATGATTTCACAATGATAGATGAGGATCATTGTGTGTACACCAAGAGAGATAAAGATAAGTTCATTATCTTATCCTTGTACGTGGATGATATACTTATAGCTGGAAATGATAAGGAGTTTGTAAAATACATTAAAGAATGGTTATCATCTAACTTCGAGATGAAAGATATGGGTGAAGCTGCATATATTATTGGGGTTAAGATCTCAAGAAATCATTCAAAGAATTTATTATCTTTTTCACATGAGTCATACATAAAGAAAATTCTTGAACGCTTTCAAATGCATGCTTGCAAAACCATTGATACTCATATCACAAGAACTAAAGCTTTCAGTCGTAGATTGTGTCATAAAACTCCACAAGAAAAGGAACAAATGAAGAAAGTTCCTTATGAAAATGAAATTGGAAGTTTAATGTACGCAATGTTATGTACAAGACCTGATATTTATTTTGTTGTTGGAATGGTAAGTGATATCAATCCAATCCAGGGCTAGCACATTGGAAAGCAGTTAAAAGAATATTTAGGTATCTGAATGGGACAGCCGACTACTCATTGTGTTATCAAGGAAATGATCTGCAATTGCGAGGCTATACTGATGCTGATCGGGGAGGAGATTTAGATGAAAAAAATCTACCACCGGTTTTATTTTCTTGCTAAACAATGGTGCCATATCATGGAGTAGTAAGAAACAATCTTGTATAGCCTTATCCACAATTGAGGCTGAATTTGTGGCATTTTCATCAGCAGTACAAGAGGCTGTATGGTTGAAAAGGTTCTTGGATCATTTGGGTATGTCAAATGAAGATTCTGGTCCAGTATTAGTTAACTGTGATAGTGAAGCAGAAGGAGCCTACACAAAAGACCCAAAATTCCATTATAAAACGAAACATATAGATACCAAATATAACTTTGTGAAAGACATAGTTGTACGAGAAGAGGTAATCATGAAGTACATTTCTACGTAAGAGATGGTAGTAGATCCATTGACCAAGCCTGTTCCTAGAGATGTCTTTGTTAGACATGTAAAAACTCATGGATTGCGTAGATGTTAATATGCTTATATATTATTATATGTAATTTTCCCAAATAATGTATACTAATGTTAATACTCACTGTGTTGATTTCTAATTAGGTCCCAAGATTCATGAAATCAAGCAAGAAAAACGCATGAATACACAAAGGAGTAAGGTGGAATACATACTCACATTGAACGGTTTTGTTGCGAAGAAGAACAAGACCATTTTCCTCCTTGTTGAAGCTCGGTTTGGCCTCATAGAACAGCATAGACTGCTCAGTTTTGAGCTGTGATGGCTCCTCCAAAATCGGCCATTGATGAACTCCATGGAAGCTCAAAGCTTCAAGCTCCAAAAAAAAAAATCCAAGCTCATGTGTTAGTTTCCCTATCACCATAATATAACCCAATGTGTGCTAGCACTTCTCCTTCTTCTTCATTTTCGGTCTAACCAGAATTTTTGGGAAGAAATACGGTTCCAAGCGTGAGAGGGAGAAGAGAGAAAAGAGGAGGGAAAAATTAGGTTTCCCTTGAAACCGTGAATTGTAGAGAGAAAAAAGGAAATGTTTTACTTATATATTTATTTTATTTTCCAAAAATAAAATCAAATACAAAAGCATTATCATTTACCAAAAACAAAAGTCAAAAAGCAAAAGTCATTATTGCTTTTTCAACTACCACATCAATCACTCAAATCAAGTGACAACTTGTCACATCACTCAAAGTGACATTTGATTTGACGCTTGATGTGACTAGCAATTTGATGCTCGATTTGACTTGCGTGCCGCACTCGAATTCGAAATGCGAATGCGCTCGCAAATAATCTAGGGCTTGGGTTCGCTAATTCCAAATTAACGAATTTTCCGTCGCGTCGTAATTAAATGATTACGCCTAGCGAAATCACTATTCACGTCGCTAACGAATTAATTCTAAATTAATTCGTTCGCCCGAATTAAAATCTAATTTTAATTCCGCGTCGAAATCCAATTTCTCATAATATATCGAATATATTATTTTATCGATTCATTCCAAATTAATCGTTCTCTCTCTTTAATTAATATTTTATCCCAGATAAAATATCTCCGTAATTAATCCAAGACTAATTTTCTCTCTCTTCTAATTAATCCCAAATTAATAAAGTGCGAGTTATACATCATCGGTGAATCTTCGGGAAGCGACCCATGAGATCCCCGGATATGTTGGTAGTAAATACGGTCGTCGGACTATCCGAACACGTAAGTACCTCGTACTACGTTTATACCGATTTACAAGACAAGGTTGGCTTCTACCAAAGCGTCATGCCTACCCAATTCTCCAGAAATATCCTTATAGGAATATGTGATCTATATCAAGCGTAGTATACTGAAGTATTGCGTATTTATGTCCAGTATCGGATGTTCACATGCTAAGCCTAGGGCTGGAATTGTGTCTGCCCCGTACGAAGCACATATCGGATGTCTGGTAACTAGTCTCTATAATCGGATATTCATGACCTTGTCATAATATCCCGATAGCTCGAGCATTTAAGAGAACGAGTTCCGTATCCTACGTGACCATCATCTCCATATGACTGGAGTGACACTTCCGTCTTGACATCACACCCAACATACTACGATTCTCAATATACCCAGCATCGGCGTACACAGAACCGGTTAAAGCCCTGGACGACCTCAACTAAAGTATATTGATTGTCGTATGTATTAGCGGTGCAAGTCTCAGGTTAAGACCAAATACCCCTACCCTGATTGCAGACTCCCATAGACACATAATCATACTACCAATGGGATTCTGCGGGGGGTCTATCCAGAGCGAAGCTATTTCCCGTACCATCGGTAAAACACAACCTCCTATTACACTTGCATGAGTATCCTACACCCAAATATATGAGAACTATGTCGTTGTGTCCTTACAAACGCGCACAAGTGTAATACTAGTCTTTTACGTATTTATCGATGTCCAATCTCGATAATACTCTGACTAGGGATATTTAATGATTTATCCTTCGTGGACTGATACTGTCTCATATCATTCTCCGTCCAGGAACAAATCATAGGGACCTCTCATCATTTATACATCTATATAATCTAATCACAAATGATAAGAGTGCAATCTCCTTTGTCACATAGTTAATTTGTACAACAACGCCGTGATCTGTACAAATAGTGACGTTATGTGTCATAATTGTCCAACAATCTCCCACTTGGCCTATAGCCAGTCACTCGAGTCTCTGACACCCGAACTATGTACGGTTGGCTCAAATTGCTGAGAAATGCTTTCGTCAGCGGATTTGTATGATTATCATCTTGATGCGATTTATTCGATCATCACATCGCCACGATGTATGATCCGAACGAATCAGATGAATATCGAAGTATATATCTGGATCGTTGATGAGACCATTAATTCTTTAGCATGTGCTGACGCCTAGCTCAGCTGCTAACAGAACTATATCTAATCTAATTAGATTTGTTATTGACCCAGATGGCTTCTATTGCTGCTTCATCTGCTGCAATTAACCCGCATTTGTTGTTTATTTGGTAACAGTATCTTGCTTGGAAGATTTCCAGCTCACTGTATCGTTATTCAAACTGTATAGTACCGTTTGCGACTTTTAGTCGTCTTTATTGGTTATTGGAAACTTGCTACAGTGACCCCAGTCACTTCAAGTTCTCCTTCTCCATAGACTAAGATAGCATCATTATTTCTCTAAGATACTAACGGATGTTCTTAACATCAATCCAGTGACTTTCACTTGGATTGGCCTGTTTGTGAATCCATATGCTCAAAGCGTATGAGACACCAGGTCTCGTACATTTTTCAATGTACAGTTTCACGGAGAGTATTTCGAAAGCCAAGCTTTCGCCGATATTTATTTTATGGGAATATCATTTCCAAGAAATGATATATTATCATTATTTTATAGGACAACCACTGTCAGTGCGCTCCCACTAACCCTCTTATTTACACAAGAATCATTTTCGTTTTGAATTAAATCATAAATCATTATGATTACATCAAAACGATAATTCCAAGAACCTAATGCTTGCTTCAATCCAATCATGGATCGAATAACAAGCATTATCCAAATGGATTTACCGTGGCAACAGGTAAAAGGTTGAATCGTAATCAACACAATGTTGATAACAATACTTTTCGTTAAAAGCCTAGCTTTATACGTTGGTATGTTGCCATCCATGTACATTTTCCTTGAAGACTTATATAGTACCAATAGGCACAATGCCTTGTGGTACATCAACTAGTATCCAAACTGGTTGATATACATGGAATCCATTTTGGATTATACGGCACTTTGACATAATTAGGGAGTTAATACCCTGTATCACTTCCTCATACGTAGTCAGTTGGTATTCCTCAATAAGATAGACATCTTTATGAGGTGAGATCAGAAACCCATACCCCAGGTTATTTTCTGACTCTATCCGACATACGCGGTTCTTGTGTATTCGAAGATTAATGGTATAGTTTCATCCTTGATGAACTATTTATGTTCCATTAAGATTCGGTGCCTTGAACAATATTACTCCGATTTTCATCGAGTTATACTATCCTCCCACTTACCACTGCATATCGGTATTTCTCTTAGGAAAATCGCATGGTGAGCGACAATCTAATTGTTCTCTTGTGAGGTGTATAAGTACACTACTTATGGTATCCCTAGGATGACCTACAATTGGCACTTATCCTATTTGGGTTTTAGTTTGGTATCATCCAAACATATGCCTAGCATTCCCAAATATTCAGGAATGTGAAACCCGGTTTCTTTTCCTGTTTATATCTAATATGATATCTGTCAAACAGATTATTATGGAACTTTATTCAAAATAAGTTATTGCACTGTTTAAAGCTTATCCGTTGAAGGAAATGGTAGCTCAGAGCAACTCGTGATTAACCTTATCATGTCTAACAAAAATTTGTTAATCCTGTTCGGACACACCGTTAAACTGACGTGTTCCGGGAGGAGTCCTGTTTGAAAGAATACTATACTCTTTCAAGTATACTAGAAACTTATTACTTAAGTATTTTCCATTACGGTCTTACCGTGACGGTTTCATACTTTAGCCGATCTGTTTGTCTATTTCATGTCGAAACTAAAAGTTTCTGATTTGTGTTTCAAAGGAAACACATAACCATAACGTGATGCCACATCCGTAGAGGTCACGAAATATTCATATCCATATCTAGCCTAGCTAGACATGGGCCCACTTGCTTCACTATGAACTAGGGCTAACAGATCGGTGGCATTTACATTTTTACCAAGTAAATGTGTTTTAGGCACTTTGCCCAATAAACTAGATTCGTAGACTTTATTTGATTGAAATCAAATCGGTCCTAGTACCCACTATTCGAAAGTGTGGATATACGATTCTTGTTTAATAGTGTCCCTGACAACTATGCCACAATTAGTTTCTTAATTGATCAAATCAGTTTGAGCTATTTATTTGTCATGTTTTATATTTGAGATATTATTTATATTCAAAATATAAATTCTGTTATTCACATCTAATGTGTTTATCTCAATATCATCTTTATATAATGAAACACTTTAGTGTTCTAGAATATAAAGGTTCACCCGCAGCGGGTCAAACACTGATATAGAGATAATGTTTCTAGTCAAACTAGTTACATTATAACAGTTTCTTAATTTAAGTGCTAACCCGAAGGTAGTTCCTAAATTCAGGTATCTACGGTTAAAACAGCGACTTTCGTCCCGTTTTCAATTCGCAGATAAATCTCTAATGATGTCAGTATCCTGTTCAAAACAGATTCTGAACATCAATATATATTTATGTACCACACTAAGTATTTAAAATCCAATTTCAATACTAGTTGTGAACATAATTATGACAATCATATTTGAAGTCAGAGCCTTGCTCGTCTTCAATTCCTCATTGGGATATGTCCTTTTATCTTCCTATAAGATTATAATGATTTTGCCTTTGACTTTTTCCATATTCCGGTAGCCTTTAGCCTAGCCTCGGGTTTCTAGAATATCGAAGTAAGGTGTGCCTTGCACTACTTGCCTAATTGCAAACTTTGACTTTGTCTCCTTGAGAATAGTCATTAATTCTCCAAGAATTATTTATTGCAATTTTAAAAGTACTTCTAAGATATAATCTTTGAATATCCTTCAATTTCAATATCATACTTTAAGAATCTAATCCTTAGTTCTGATAAAGAAATTAAGGAGTCTATATGACAAGTATAGTGGATTAAGCACTAAAGTTATCATTACATGAATATTCCAAATATCATGTTCCACTTATTTGCTTAACTCCGGGCTTTAGGCATAATATATTATTTTATCAAATAAAATAACTTATTATTTTCCAGGACCATCCTGAAATTTATTCCTAATTTGAAAATTAAACCATTTAAACACATTTTCCCCAGGATTATGTTTTAAATGTCAATCTTTCAATCTTATCTTGATTCTAATAGTCCAACTATTTAATCAACGATTTGTGGTACTATGTATTATATTGATTATTATAGTCCAACTATACAATCAAATATAATTTAAATTAATTAACCTCAATTACATTGATTACTATAGTCCAACTATAAAATCAACTGTAAATTGAAATTAATTAATTCAAATATATTGATTAATATAATCCAATTATATATAATCAACTATAATACAGTCCAACTGTTAATTAAAACAACAATTTAAATATTAGTCCAACTAACATTTAATCTAACGAAGAAATAATTTGAATGAGCGCGTATGGCGAGTAATTGAACGAGTATTGCAAATTCAATTCTTGCCTCCCACTATTTTTCGGCGAGCCTCTAACCCTCTGTCGAGTACTCGGGAAACCGCGTTTCTTAGTGGGCTAGGATCCCGTTAAATATCACACAATCTTGACTTTGGCCAACAAATTGTATGATAATTAACTAGGTAGATCTCTAAGATCAATTGGATCCAATCCAATTCCTAGATCCGGTAGGGGGATATCCAAATCCGAAACATATATCTTATATATGCCAATACATCCAATGTATTACCTAACCTTTTTCCTCTGAATCAACTAAGCCTTGGCTTTGGCACAACAAACTTAGTGATCCCAGTCAAGCGCGACCCATTGACCATGGAAAGCTTCGTAATCAATGTCGATGGACAAGAAGTGGTCTTGACTTTGGCCAACAAACCACAACTTAGACAAGACACTGATATGGAACAAAGCCTTCGTGATTCAAACACATCTTTGACAGACAAAGGCCTTGACTTTGGCCAACAAACCAATGCCGTCTCGGATCTTGAGTGAGAATCACTCAATGGAAAGAAAGACGCTTAATATTGAGCGAGGGTTTTCACGTGCAAATTGGCAACCAATTTGTTATCTTTGTTAATGTCTCATCATCATACACCCTTAAACATGCATTCTAAACACATAATAAAGTGCATATGAATAAAATAATAATGATATGCGGATGGATATTTTACATTGATCCTAGATCAAATCTCTCTCTTTCTCTCTCCAGCTAGCACTTGTATTACTTCTACCCGTTACAGTACACTTCTAAAGAAACCTCATTTACATTGAGGGGAATAGGTGAGAAGAGAAATACAATGATAATAGAGGTGATAAGGCTGGACACGCAGGTCCAATTAATAAATCAAATTTATTACACAATTTCTAAAATTGCCCCACCCGACTAATATCCATCCGATATACATTATTCATGCATCGCAACCATGTATTCATACAAGCATGTTATCAATCAATCTAATCCAATTAATTAATCTGATAATTAGTGATCATCCAATGTTCAAACAACGATTTGATTTTTGCACGAGTCAAACTCATTTTGCGAATAAGTACTCAAAGTACGAATTCTTAAATTAAATTAAACTACAAAATTAAATCCAATTCAATTCAATTTGTATTTAATACTAATTCACTATTTAATTCCAAATTAAATATTACACTTTTATTAATGAACCTTTACGACTTAAATTCCAAATTTAATCGCAACGGGTCTCTAAGCCCGATTAACATCTAATGTTTATTTAATTAAAGTCCAATGGGCTTTTAATTAATTTCTTTAAGGCGTGGACTTTTGGTCAACTCGGGTCAAACCGATAACCAAGGTCAAATCCGGGAGTTACCCCATAAGCCTTTAAATTAATTTTGGCCCATTAGGCCCAATTAAATAATTCTGGTCCATTAAGTCATAATTGGATTTTATGGATGCGGTTTTGGGCCCAATTGGATCCAATCAAATTGGCCTAAACCTAACTTGGTACAACTAAGCCCAATTACAACCTATAAGGCCCAATTTCCAAAATAAGCCCAAATTAATTAACTTATAAAATTCCAAATTCCATAATTAATTAACCTAAGTGTAATACACAATTAATCATCCAATTAACATTCCTAAAACATCAATTAGCCTAATTAATCATGCACTTTAATATCAAATAGTGTCCAACACAATTTCATCAAAATCAAACCCAATTTCACATGCTTTTGTTCTCGGCAATTAGGGGTTTTTGCATTCCGATTCGGTTTCAATCCAATTGAATCCACAATCATCATTTCCCAAATCAATTCAACTCATCCAATGAATTAGAATTAAAAAACACCATGAATTTCAAAATCAAAGATTTTCGGCCAAGCCCTTTAATTTGGGGAAAATTGTTCCAAATCAAAATTCAATCCAATAGAACTTCAAAACAACATTACCCACTTGTTTTAAGTCATCCAATGATCAAACAAACAAAATTCACCAAGAAATTAGGGTTCATCATTTTCGGCCTACTCCAAAATTTGGGGAAAAATGGATCCAATCCAATTTCATGAAATTGAACATACACAACTTCAATTCAACCTCATTCAAGCATACTTAATCAAACAATTCAACCAAATCATGCTTAAATCAAGTTTACCCAATTTTAACCCTAACTTTTTCATGTTTGATCAAAGCTCTGATACCATTGTTGGTTTCTAATTAGGTCCCAAGATTCATGAAATCAAGCAAGAAAAACGCATGATACACAAAGGAGTAAGGCGGAATACAGACTCACATTGAACGGTTTTGTTGCGAAGAAGAACAATACCATTTTCCTCCTTGTTGAAGCTCGGTTTGGCCTCCTAGAACAGCAGGGACTGCTCGGTTTTGAGCTGTGATGGCTCCTCCAAAATCGGCCATTGATGAACTCCATGGAAGCTCAAAGCTTCAAGCTCCAAAAAAAATCCAAGCTCATGTGTTAGTTTCCCTATCACCATAATATAACCCAATGTGTGCTAGCACTTCTCCTTCTTCTTCATTTTCGGTCTAACCAGAATTTTTGGGAAGAAATACGGCTCCAAGCGTGAGAGGGAGAAGAGAGAAAAGATGAGGGAAAAATTAGGTTTCCCTTGAAACCGTGAATTGTAGAGAGAGAAAAAGAAATGTTTTACTTATATATTTATTTTATTTTCCAAAAACAAAATCAAATACAAAAGCATTATCATTTACCAAAAACAAAAGTCAAAAAGCAAAAGTCATTATTGCTTTTTCAACTACCACATCAATCACTCAAATCAAGTGACAACTTGTCACATCACTCAAAGTGACAATTGATTTGACGTTTGATGTGACTAGCGATTTGACGTTCGATTTGACTTGCATGCTGCACTCGAATTCGAAATGCGAATGCGCTCGCAAATAATCCAGGGCTTGGGTTCGCTAATTCCAAATTAACGAATTTTTCGTCGCGTCGTAATTAAATAATTACACTTAGCGAAATCACTATTCACGTCGCTAACGAATTAATTCTAAATTAATTCGTTCGCCCGAATTAAAATCTAATTTTAATTCCGCGTCGAAATCCAATTTCGCATAATATATCGAATATATTATTTTATCGATTAATTCCAAATTAATCGTTCTCTCTCTTTAATTAATATTTTATCCCAGATAAAATATCTCCGTAATTAATCCTAGACTAATTTTCTCTCTCTTCTAATTAATCTCAGATTAATAAAGTGCGAGTTATACATCATCGGTGAATCTTCGGGAAGCGACCCATGAGATCCCCGGATATGTTGGCAGTAAATACGGTCGTCGGACTATCCGAACACGTAAGTACCTCGTACTACGTTTATACCGATTTACAAGACAAGGTTGGCTTCTAGCAAAGCGTCATGCCTACCCAATTCTCCAGAAATATCCTTATAGGAATATGTGATCTATATCAAGCGTAGTATACGAAGTATTGCGTATTTCTGTCCAGTATCGGATGTTCACGTGCTAGCCTAGGGCTGGAATTGTGTCTGCCCCGTACGAAGCACATATCGGATGTCTGGTAACTAGTCTCTATAATCGGATATTCATGACCTTGTCATAATATCCCGATAGCTCGAGCATTTAAGAGAACGAGTTCTGTATCCTACGTGACCATCATCTCCATATGACTGGAGTGACACTTCCGTCTTGACATCACACCCAACATACTACGATTCTCAATATACCCAACATAGGCATACACAGAACCGGTTAAAGCCCTGGACGACCTCAACTAAAGTATATTGATTGTCGTATGTATTAGCGGTGCAAGTCTCAGGTTAAGACCAAATACACCTACCCTGATTGCAGACTCCCATAGACACATAGTCATACTACCAATGGGATTCCGCGGGGGGTCTATCCAGAGCGAAGCTGTTTCCCGTACCATCGGTAAAACACAACCTCCTATTAGACTTGCATGAGTATCCTATACCCAAATATATGAGAATTATGTCGTTGTGTCCTCACAAACGCGCACAAGTGTAATATTAGTCTTTTACGTATTTATCGATGTCCAATCTCGATAATACTCTGACTAGGGATATTTAATGATTTATCCTTCGTGGACTGATACTGTCTCATATCATTCTCCGTCCAGGAACAAATCATAGGGACCTCTCATCATTTATACATCTAGGTGATCTAATCACAAATGATAAGAGTGCAATCTCCTTTGTCACATAGTTAATTTGTACAACAACGCCGTGATCTGTACAAATAGTGACGCTATGGGTCATAATTGTCCAACACATTGATGTTTGTATTCAATGCTTACATGTTAATATGTTAATACATGTTTTTAAACAAATATACTATTAGTTAGTATGAGAAGTATGTCGGATAAGTGAATGATTGGCCCTCTCACACGGGCAATCGCCTCTATTACTTTGTGTTAATGGGAGATGGGACAATTTTTAAGCTAATTATATGAGTGATAATTTAGAGAGCTCAAGCTTGAAAATTAAGTAATTTCATTATAAGGTCATTTTCTCTATGATATGAACTGAGGTGAATAAGTTCGTTTCACATTACTTGTCTTAATGTCAGATATGAGTTAGACATTGTATTTTTTGGAACTATAATCTGTACGGTATTTTATGAGACATACGCTCTATGGGAAAGGAGAGAATACCGTAGCACATGTTTTCATACCATGTGTACATTTGCGACTGTTGAGGGTAATACAAGTAAAGATCTCAATCTTGATATTGTGTGAGACTCTTGAGATTATTTCAATCTCACATTGTACCCTTTAGACTCTTGTCTACTTCTCAAAACTTAGATTTTATGATCGCTATCTTGGAGTGTTGCTGAAGGATTATGAGAAATTCGATCCGAAAGGACATCTTTGGAAAAGCGAATTGAATCAAGGTTGAGAGATTCGAGAAAGGAGAAAGATCATTATATGAGTAATATCACATTAGCTTGTATTCACTGGTCGACCAATTTTGTTATTCTATGTGATTAAACATGAATGTGAATACAAAATAAATATTACATTTGAAAAGAGATCGAGAGAGATATAATATGATAAATGATCGATGATACTACATACATAATCCACTATGGTTCTATCCATTTTTTAAGCAGCTATATATTCCTAACAGATGTATAGCAAGTGAGCTCTCGAAGTATGCTGGTCGAATGACATAATTGCTAAGTATGAATTATTCTTGTAGAGATAATAAAAATTGTTGATCCCATCATATATGAGTGGGAGATGTTGGAAAATTATTAAGTAACAAATGTAGTTAAATAATTATTAAGTAACAACAAATGTTGTTAAATGACAACAATTAGTAAAATAATAAATGAAGAACATATGGTACACCCATGATGGTAACATTTTTGGAAGGGTTAGAGAAAGTCATTATGCATCCAAATACATGTTATTACATAGTAATCAATGCATGTGATTACATAGTAATCAATGCTTACTTCCAAATGCATGTGAGCTAATAGAACGTAATGTATGTGATGTTATAGTAACTTGATTTCCCTCCTATAAATAAGAGCATTTGCTTATTGAGTTAAGTAATCAATTAAGTTTGATTAAGAGCATCTCTATAAGAAGTAAGGTATGCAATTGTGTTGTGGTTAACTTAGATTTATTTCAATTAGTTTGTGAATAAATCTAGGACTAGTAATACATGTTTGGTTAGATCCTAAGAGGACAAATATGAGAATATATTAGGGATAGCTAAAATGTAAATACTCTTTGTATCAAATAAAGGCGCAGTGCCTATAACTAAATAATAATAATAATAATCTAGAATGACATATCTATAACATTGATCCCAAAAATAACGAAGACACTCTACTGTTGGAATAACCTTTCTCTATTGTCAGGAAATGATGATGAAACAGAAGATGAAAAATGAATGATCTACTAATCTGTTAAACTTGTAAAATAAAAAATAAAAAAAAAAGGTAAGCTCACGCTTAGTGCAATGGATCACAGCTTAGTGCCTTGGATAAACAAGTAACAATGAGGATCGAATAAGTCTTTCATAATATATATAAATACATAAAGCAGTAAATCAATATATCAAATAGTTAATTGAAATCATAAATCTCATTTCTCATAAATCTCATTCTGCTCAAGAATATCTGTAAAATTAAAGTTGTTCATTCATCTATATGCACACTCGGGACAATACGGCAAAGCTGGCAACATGGGGCATCCCCACGATAATAACTGGCATCCGGAGAAAAACTGGCAACATGAGACCTCATCTCACGGTAAATAATCTGGCACGTATAAATACACGGAGTGCATCTTAGCATAAAAATATTTCCTAAAACACATGCTCATATATCTCAAATCATGCAACTTTCTCTATATCACAAATTATGATTTCAACATATCCAATATTCCATCCATACTTTCAAAGCAAAATATAATCTTTCTAAAAACAAAATCATTTAATGCATTACCTTAAAAATTTATTTAATAAAACATAAATACTATATACTTTTGAAAACATCAATGTTACAAGCTTATCCACGCACCTGGCGAGCTGACTACAGAGAAAGGAATTATGCAGTAGGACCGTCCCCGCTTACGGTATCATGATCACCTAAAAAGAGAAAAGAATTTTCGAAAATTTAGATTCAGAGGTCTATTACTACTCGAAATGGTCAGGAAATCACAGAGGAAGACTCAGGAAGTCAACGACCACAAACTGCCCAGAGCGTGTGAGCCACACGCCGCTCGTCCAGGTCGCACATGGGCCTCACACGCCACTGCGTAAGGTACGTGTGAGATCCACGCATTGGCCGGAGTCCAAATTTTCTGATGGCTAAATATTCCTCTCCCCTCTCGGTTCCAATACCGCTGACGGTTTGCCAATCGGAATTCCGGATCAATGGAAAATCAAGAAAAACCACTAAAAGTTTCTTACAGGGATTTGTACGAAAATAGTGATTTTCCCGAGATAAAACCACCACCAAAATAATCCTCTCGACGAAATATACATTTTCCCTCAAAGACCCGGTCGAAATCAGCTTCGGATCGAATGAATCGGGACAAGTCTCTCTCTTTTTCCCTTTCTTTTTCTCTTTTCCCTCTCTCTCGCCTATTCCCTTTTTTTTTCTTTTTCCACACAAATGACTGCTGGAAGTGTAAGGTGAGAAGGTGTGTGTTTGTATCTAGGTTTTTTTTTTTTTTTTTTATATTACAAGAGAATTATCAATTGTCTCCCTAAACTTGTCCCTTTTATCATTTTTAAATCTTACTTTTGTAAATTAAACAAACCAGTCCTAAAGTTCCAACACACCAAAATTAATAGATTAAAATATAGGTAAAATAAATTTGGGGTGTTAAAACTCTCTCCTCCTTAAAAGAAATTTTGTCCTCGAAATTCACATACCTGAGGGTGGAAACAAGTGAGAATATTTATTCTGCATGTCTCCCTCACGCTCCCAAGTATCTTCCGCTTTCGAGTGAATCTGTCTACTATTATCATTAATATTAGGGCAATCTCTCTTTTTGTGGCCCGATTCTCCATAATGATTCTTCCCACAAGTAGCACATAGTGGAAATCTTCTATCCCGAGCTTGGCTTTGCTGACCACTAGGAGTCCCACTAGGTGGTGCGCTCACTGAACTTTGACTAACTATAGATCTACTTTATTTCTGCGGCTGGGCAAAACTCATCTGATAACTATCATCATGTCTTGAGTCACCCTCTTTCTTACTCTGACTTTCTTCTCCAAAGGATCGATGTTCCCTATATCTCTTCCTCATCTGATAATCTAGCCCCACTTGTCATTCTCTCTCTGCAAACTCTGATTTTCTAGCAAAATCTGTCATATCTGTCAAATTGTTCATAGGAAACAATATGATCCTAGATCTCAATTCTGCATTCAGACCATTAAGAAAATGATTCAACTTGCCATATTCATGATTCTTCAAATGTGGAACAAACTGCACCAACTCATGGAAAAGAATGTCATACTGATCTATTGTACGGTTACCTTGAGTCAACCTATAGAATTCCCTCATCTTCTCATCCATAAAAGCATAATTCATATAATTGCCCATTAATTCCCTCTTGAACTTCTCCCAAGTCAACACATTAGCCTCTGATAATTTACCTCTTACACTATTCCACCATTTACACCCAATTTAATAAATTAAAATATGGGTAAAAATAAATTAGGGTGTTATAGTATAACTCTTAACTTGTAGCTCATTTTCTCCATATATCAGAAACTTATCCCTAGTATCCTTAAGATATTTTAGGATATGTTTCACGATTGTCTAATAATCATTACTGGATCAGATTGATATCGGCAGGTCACACTGACGTCGAAAATGATGTCAGGTCTTGTACATAACATAGCATACATTATGCTTCCAATTCAAGAAGCATATGGCAGGTTAGAAATTCTAACTCTCTCTTCCTTAGCTGAGGTGCCATTTTCTTCGAAAGACGTATTTCGTATCAGAAAGGTACATTTGCTACCTTGCATTTGGTAAAACTGTATCTTTCTAACATCTTATCTATGTACGTCGATTGCGACAACCTTATAAGCTTCCTAACTCTATCCCGATATAGCCTTATACCTAATATATAAGAAGCTTCACCTATATCTTTCATTGAGAAGTTCTTGCAAAGGTAGACTTTCACACTTTGCATCAATCCTATATCATTTCCTATGATAAAGATGTCATCTACGTACAAGACTAGAAAAAATATCATGCTCCCACTCACTTTCTTATAAACACATGATTCTTCGTCGTTCTTGAAGAATCTAAATAATCTAATTATCTCATCAAAATGACTATTCCAGCTTCAGGATGCCTTTTTAAGTTCATAAATAGACTTCTGGAGCTTTCAAACCAAGTTTGAAGTCTCATTGGATATGAAACCCTCTGGTTGTTCCATATAGATATCATCATCAATGAATCCATTTAAGAAAGCGATTTTCACATCCATCTACCATATCTCATAGTCATGATATGCAGCAATGGCTAAAAGAATCCTAATGGATTTTAACATGGCTACTGGTGAAAAAGTTTCCTCATAGTCAATCTCAGGACGTTGAGTGTAACCTTTCACTACGAGTCGGGCCTTAAAGGTTTCCACATTTCCATCGGGCCCTCGCTTCTTTTTGTAAACCCATTTACAACTAATAGGGTTAACTCCTTCAGGAAGTTTAACTAAGTCCCAGACTTGATTGTCATGCATTGAATCCATTTCGAATTTCATAGCTTCCTTCCATTTTTCCAAATCGATATCCAATATCGCTTCTTTATTCATTGTCGGATCCGTTTCCTCCAAGAGGAGAACATCAAAGCTCATATTAGATGTTAAAAATAGTATTTTAGAAGGCCTTGATATTCTATTCGACTTACGTAGAACCTATATTTTAGATCCTTCACCTATTTGGATCTCCTATTCCATCTCAGGTTTCTTACTGTTGAGATCAAACTCATCAATTTCAATCTTTCTACAACTCCCACTATTTCCCAAAAATTCCTTTTCAAGAAAAATGGCAAAACGAACAACAAATAGATTTCATTGCTCAAAATCATAGAATCGATATCTAATCGGTGAAACAGAAATGTAACACAAACGCACGTATCGCTCAAGTAGTATAAAATATCGATCCCACGAGGACTTAATTTCTACTATTATTATTAATTATTGATAGTATTTATTTAAAGGTATCTAATTAAAGGGAGAAGAGAATGATTGCTTGATTGGTTGGTTGAATGTGGATTTGCTAAATAAATAAATGCACAAAAGTAAATACTAAGGAAAATAAACAAAAGACACAAATATATAGGGTTGTGATTCCACACAATATTATTCTAATGATGAATTGATTCATTTATATATGTATAATAAATCAATTTGTTAACATGGAACATGAAGATATGCAAAAGCCTCTTTCGATAGTCAGATGCAAACACCCAGAATAACCCAATTAATCATATGTCTATGTTAACCAAGTTACCTGAATTCATTAAGTTCAAGTTCCAATAGTGGCTATCCCCGCCCGACAGGTATATGTCTATCCTGGAAGGAAATCTACCTAAGGATCATTTGCCCCAATGTGAGATCGTGAGCTATTGAATCTAAGGCTGAAACCTAAAATCCATTTTCCAAGTTCATTTTAAGTTTACCATATCAATCTTATTGGTGATCAGGAAACAAGAAGCATTAAGCTTAAGATTCAATAAACAAACTAAAGCATTAAACATTAAATCAATTATTAAGCATGTGAATATTGTGTTTCATTACTTCCCCAGAATAAAAATAAAATATTGGGGTTATGGATTCACCTTTACTATTTCTAATTTAAAAATCTCTCTTATTATAATATATAAATTTACATTTCATTACCAACTGACCATATATGCGAGATCCTGATTAAGTTAGATTTTAAATTAATTCCAACCGACAATAAAGACGGTATCCAATTTAGTCAGGTTAAAATCAATTTAATCAAGTCCAACTGACCATAAAGGCGGTATCCAATTAAGTCAGATTTTAAGATATTTTATTTATTATAATTTAAGTGAGATTAATCTAAATTATAATAATAAAAGCTTCACCATTCTTCCAGCAGAAAATTAACTACTAACCATAAAATAAATAAAAAGTAAATAAACTACTACTACTATTAAAAATAAAAATACATAATTTAAATTAAAAAAACTTAAACAAACAAGATCAATCCTTAGATCCTTCTTAGAACTTAAGGAAAGTATGAAAATTCTGAATGAATTCGGCCTCAATCTATAGGCAAAATTTGCCCTGCGCGTCTCGACGGGTGAAACCTTGAGCTTCACGACACATCGTTGATCTTTAACACGTGTACGCGCTTTTACTGAGAAGATGACATGTGACACGCGGCTGTCGGTAGATTAAATTATTGGCTCGGCGTCACGACGCGTGAAGTTTTGCGCGTCATGACTCTGACATCATGCTAACGTAAGCAATGACGCATGGTGTCGACAGGCTGAATTATTATGCTGATGTCATGATGACAAGTGTTGGCATAACAGTTTTTGTTGTGCGTCACGACGCAGAAGGTGTGCGTATCGCGATGCGTAAATGACAATTTTGCTTTTTTTGCTCGTTTTCCGCTGTTTTGGCCCCGATTTGATTCCAGTAAGAACTGAAACCTTATTTATGTACAAAATACACAAAACACTTCAAAATATTCACAAAACTCAAGAAACTAAACAAAATATTAAGTAAAATGGACTATAAATATTGATATATTTTCCGTTTATCACACCCCCGAACCTAACATTTTACTAGTCCTCGAGCAAAACAATAAAATACAATACAATAAAAAACTTGAAAATAACATTAAACTAAGCATCTTTTGTAGGGATCACGATTGCATTTAGCGTATGCAACAAGCCTTTAAACCCCTAGTTGTCCCTAATGGACGAGTTGTACTCTCGTGAGGGCTTACAATGACGATACCCACAAACGTCAAATGGACACAAAAGTAAAAAGATCAAACAAGTTAGTGACTAAACAAGTGAAACTTTTATCCAAGTTAATAGTTGTTTTCTTTCTTTCTAAATTATCAAATAAGTAAATTCTCTGATTATTTTTACCATTCTTTATACACAAAAAACATGGTATTAATCAATTCATTGTACCCACAATATTCATAAGTATAGTTGAAAAGAGAGTAATATTTTTGTCCTAAAGTTATATCAGAATTCACACCTTTTTTTAGCAATGCATTTTTTTTTATAACATCTTCAATCTATGTAGCGAGCTTTGAGCCAGTGACTCCCAAGCCAGTTGGCTTTAGGGCACTAGGTGTTAAGACATCCTTACAGACTTAATTACTTAGACCACAGATATCTCCTTTTTTATATAACATATTTAATCCATGTAGCGAGCTTTGGGCCAGTGACTCCCAAACTAGTTGGTTTTAGGGCACTAGGTGTTAAAACACCCCTACAGACTTAATTACTCGGATCTCAGATGTTTAATTTTTTTCTTTATTATTCCAGTACTTTTTAGATGCTTCATCCAATTAAACTAGAGTACTGAATATTACAAAATTTTCACTTATAACTCATGGCATTATGTTACCATGCATGTTGATAATATCTGTCTACTGAGTATATGAAGATCCAATTTAGTTAGTATTATGGAGAATTCACAAATTAAATAATTAAAAATGAAATAAATAAAAAATTAATTTGTTACGAATTAGGTTGAGATACGTCTCAGGAGTGGAAATTCCTTACATAGCTATCTCACATCAATTTCACCTGATTATTCAAATTTAAAACATAAAAACACAAATATATATATTATTTTTTTAAGAAATTAATTTTTTTAAATTTTTCAAAATTTTTGACTAAAAACCAAGCAAAAACAACACAATGAAAAAAATAAAAATAAGATACTAATCAACTATTCCCCTTCCCCAAACCTAATTGAGACATTGTCCCCAATGTCTAAAAAGTAGAAGAAAAGTTTAGAAGACAATACCTGGTTAGCTTAAATTCTACGTCTAAAAAGAAAATTAAATGTTAAGATCTAGATTTATCCGACGCTTCTTACCACGATCATTGTCAGACCAGTTAATCTTGGAAAGGATAGGGTCAATTTGTGGTTCAAAGGCTAAAAGTTGGTCAATTAAATCATTAGCAGTTCTGGCAGTGAAGAGGATATCTTTTACAGGTTTTGACACGAACCCATTTCACCGTGCATCATCAAGAAACACACAAAGAAAGTCATAAAATCCATCAACATTAAACAGTCCAATTGGTTTCTGGTGTATATTCAAGTTAGCCCATGATAGCACTGTAAAAATTTCCTCCATCGTGCCGAAGCCACCTGGCAAAGCAATAAAAGCATCAGAACGGTTAATCATTTCAAAAAGTCGTTCGGACATATCTGGCACGATAAGTTCCTCTCTGTTTGATTGTTCGATAAGATTCGCCTCTGCCAAAGGTTTTGGGATGATTCCCAAGACTTGACTACCTCCTTCATGTACAGCCCTTGAAACGTACCCCATTAGCCCAAGATTGCCACCGCCATATACTAGATGCATATTCCTTTCAGCAATGACTCTACCCAATTCTTGTGTTGCCGCAACGAATTTTGGTTTAGAACCAACACTAGTACCACAAAATACACAGATGGTAACAACTCGCCTTCTTGAAGTTGCTTCCATTATTTTTTTATTTTATTTTATTTCTTTCTCAAATCTAGATGTCTTCAAGAGTACAATAACGAGCTAAATTTATAGATCCTGAAAAAGGGTTGAGTAATAATAGCACTAGTATCTGTCAAATGACAATTATTAGCTAAACAGTAAAATATATCATGAAAGTTAGAAAGTCTGGATCATGTCGACGAAAATAAATGAAATCACGACAGAAAAGCAAATCAAAGCAATTATTTAAGGCAACGGAATTATGTACGCAATACGCTACTCGTTTGGTATATAAATCCATCAGGATGCGTCTCAAGAATCCATTCCTTACTCAGCCATCACTAATGAATTAAATCTCATCTTTGTGATTGTCAAACACCATTCCTCCAGGCTTGCTCTGCCTTAAATGCTTCGTTTGTGCTTTTCCCTGAAAATATCACACAAAATTAAAAACTCTACAACATGTATACACAAAATACAAAAATAAAAATTTAAATAAAAATTTACATGGGTTGCCTCCCTGCTAGCGCTAAATTTTACGTTTTAAGCCAGACGTGACTGAATTTCATCTATCAAGGAGGCTTCAGCGTGGTTTTGAACGTCTGATTAAGGACAATCTCATGTGCGTTGCTTTTGAAAGGTATCTTCTAACAGTAAAGTGGCAAAAAGAATTTTGTCTCATTCAGTGCTAGTGCCATCTTTTTAAAAAATTTCGCTCCAGTGGTTCCTGAAAAGAAAGAAAGAAAATCATGAGGTCTCGTATGATACTTGACTTTGAATGGGAGTTCCAATTTGTCAAGCTTCTGGGCGGTGTCTTCGATGTGTACTCCCCAAGACAGTGATGTTTCTCCTGAATGTATGATATCTTCAATATAGTCAGGCATTTGCTCCTCCATTTGTTTTGCTTCTTGCTCCATCTTTTCTTCACATATGTATTTTAGGATTTTTTTTGTTCATCTCTTCATCTGTCATCAATGAAATGCATGCTCCATATGTGTCAACCTGAGGATGTATAGATGTGTATGATTGTAGATTTTTATCCTCTGTGGTTGGTATGAATGATTCAGGTAGCTCTTCTTCAAGCATCAGTGCAATGCATACTTCAAGATCTTCATTTCTAGGATGTAGAGTTTCATCATCACTTATTGGTGTAGTTGGTACAAACAGCTCTGCTTCTTGTTCCTCATCAGAGTCTTATGAATAATAAAGATAAAATTGAGATTATGTTAGTTCGGGCTCCTGAAATGATACCTCAGATTCTTGTTACTGCTCAGCCTCTTCTTTTATTAAGGTGTCATCATGAAATGCTTGGTACTCGAAGGCTTCGTCAGTGTTATTTGAATTTGTTTTGTAAGGTATATAGTTATGGTTGTTGATTATTTGTCTCAATTCATTTACCATCCTCTGTAAGGTTTTGATTTGATCCAGAAACGTTAAATCCTATTCAGCTTCCTGTTTCTCAAGCCTGTTTATCAACTGTCTTCCCACGGATGGTTCTGTTCCTTGAAGATCGTAGGTTGATAGTGGATGAGATGGAAAATGTGGTTAAGTGAAATATATTTGTTCATTATATGAAGGATCTTGATAGTTCTGTCACCCTGAATTGTAGAAGTATAAGAATTGATCTCTCGGGTGGTTACCATCACATATCTCACATCTCCCCCATTGAGTTCTGAAATGGTTGGGCAAATGTTGTATTGATTGGTTCTAACATCCAGTGATAATTGGGATGGACAACAGGCCTCAGAAAACCGGACTGCTGCTCCCTAATATGGAGTGTATCTTCACCTCGTAAAGCTCGTAATTCTTCCATCGCCCAATAGTGATCCATTTTTCAACCACCTGAAAAATAAAAGAAAGAAATAAAAATTATAGATAAAAATAAAGAAAATTATATACAAGTAAAATAGATAGCTTCAAAATTACTAACGTAAGAAAAATAAGTCCCCGGCAACGGCGCCAAAAACTTGATCGGTGAAAACACACACGTAACGCAAGCGTACGTATCGCTCAAGTAGTATAAAAATATTGATCCCACGATGACTTAATTTCTACTGTTGTTATTAATTATTGATAGTATTTATTTACAGGTATCTAATTAAAGGGAGAAGGGAATGATTGTTTAATTGGTTGGTTGAATGTGGATTTGCTAAATAAATAAATGAACAAAAGTAAATATAAAGGAAAATAAACAAAAGACACAAATATCTAGGGTTGTGATTCCACATCTAATGATGAATATATATATATATATATATATATATATATATATATATATATATATAATAAATCGGTTTGTTAATATGGAACACGAAGATATGCAAAAGACTATTTCGATGGTCAGATGCAAAAACCCAGAATAACGCAATTAATCATATGTCTATGTTAACCAAGTTACCTGAATTCATTAAGTTCAAGTTCCAATAGTGGCTACCCCCGCCCGACAAGTATATGTCTATCCTGGAAGGAAATCTACCTAAGGGTCACCATGCCGCAAGGTGAGATCGTGAGCTATTGAATATAAGAGTGAAACCTAAAATCATTTTTCCAAGTTCATTTTAAGTTTACCACATCAATCTTATTGGTGATCAGGCAACAAGAAACATTAAACTTAAGATTCAATAAACAAACTAAAGCATTAAACATTAAATCAATTATTAAGCATGTGAATATTGTGTTTCATCACTTCCCCAGAATAAAATGATGGGGTTAGGGAATTCACCTTTACTATTTCTAATTTAGAAATCTCCCTTATTATAATATATAAATTTGCATGTCATTACCAACCGACCATAAAGGCGGTATCCAATTAAGTCAGGTTTTAAGATATTTTATATATTATAATTTAAGGGAGATTAATCTAAATTATAATAATAAAAGCTTCACCCTTCCCCCAGCAGAAAATTAACTACTAAACATAAAAGAAATAAAAAATAAATAAACTACTTCTACTATTAAAAATAAAAATGCATAATTTAAATTACAAAAACTTAAACAAACAAGAATTCGGCCTCAATTTATAGGTAAAATTTTCCCTGTGCGTCGTGACGCGCCATTGATCATTGACATGTGTACGCGCTTTTGCTGAGATGATAACACGTGCCACGCGGCTGTCAGCAGACTGAATTATTGGCTCGATGTCGTGACGCGTGAAGTTATGCGCGTCGTAACGCTGACATCATGCTGACGTAAGTAATGACGCATGGTGTCGGTAGGCTGAATTATTATACCGACGTCATGATGACAAGTGTCGGCAGAACAGTATTTATGGCGCGTCGCGACACGTAAATGATAATTTTGCCTTTTTTGTCTGTTTTTCACTGTTTTGGCCCCGATTTGATTCCAGTGAGTCCTGAAACCTTATTCATCTACAAAATACACAAAACACATCAAAATATTCACAAAACTCAAGAAACTAAATAAAATATTAAGTAAAATGGCGGTAAATATTGATATATTTTCCGCTTATCAATATCCCAAAGAGTTTTCAGGATATCCAATGAACCTATATTTATATCCTCAGGGTGCTTGTTTATCCCGCTACATAATTCTAACGTATGCAGGACAACCCAAAATCTTTAAATAACTAAGACTTGGATTTCTACCGAACCATATCTGATAGGGGGTCGTAGAAATAATTTTTGATGGAACTCTATTAAGTATATGGGCAGTAGTAAGTAAAGCGTAACCCCAAATGTAATAAGAAAAATATGTATTGCTCATCATTATTCACACCATATCTAATAAAGTTCGATTTCTACGCTCAGACACACCATTGTGTTGAGGTGTTCCTAGATGGCTATATTGGGCGAGAATTTCATTATCCCTTAAATAATTTCTGAATTCTTCACTCATGTATTCACCGTCTCCATCTGATCTAAGACATTTGATGAATTTATTGGTTTCTCTTTCTACTTCGTTTCGGAATATTTTGAATTTGTCAAATGTTTCTGACTTATGTTTCATCAGATAGACATATCCATATCTAAACTTATCATCCGTGAAAGTCACGAAGTATGTTGAACCATAATGAGCGGCATGATTTAATGGACCACACACATCGCTGTGTATTAGTTCTAAAAAATCTCCAGCACGGTGTCCAATACCAAGAAATGGGATCTTTGTCATCTTTCCTTTGATACATGACTCATAAAATGGATAAGGATCTAAGGTAAGATTTTCAATCAAATCATCATTACCAATTTGGATAGACGTCTAACACATATGTGGCCCAATCTCATATGTCATAATTCAGTATTATTTAATTCAGATTTCCTACTTATATTTTCCTCTACATTAAAGACATTTCTACATGTTTCCAAAACATAGTGACCGTTTGATAAAGAACATTCACATTTTAATAAAATATCTTTATCATATAAATATAAGGTTTCATCCTTAATGTTTATTTATATCCCTCTTTATCTACTATTGGAAGTGATATTATTTATCTGATAAATGAGGGTACATAATAACCGTCATGTGAATCTAATTTCCATTTAGGTTATCTTAAACAACTGTTCATATGGCCTTGACATCCAATATATCGCCATTGCCAACTCTAAGTTGGATATCCCCTTTATTCAGCCTTCTCCTTGTTGGGTTTCTACTATAGTCCCAAGATCATTCAAGCAATGAAAATAATGTGAATACAATAAATTATGGCGAAATCATACTTACAATGAACGGATTTTGCGATGCGAAGAACACAAAAATTTCTTGCTCCCTTGAAGCTCTCGGCAATGCCTCCATTTTGTGCTCCTTTGATTTTCGGTCAACCCCATTTGTGTGCTCCAAGTTCCAAGCTTTGATTTGAGATTTCATGCTCATGAATGGGTTTCCTATCACCTTTGTTTGACCCATTGGATGTGCTAGCATCTTGGAAAAATTTGCCACAAATCTTCCCCTTTTGCTTCTTCTTGTTCTTGGCCAAGCCAAGAACTTAGAGAGAAATTGGCATGAATGTCGTGAGTGAAGAGGGAGAGAATGCGAGGATGAAGTTGATTTGTGTATTTTGATTTCAAAAATCGAATACCAAATCCCATTTTTCCAAAAAAGGTACTAGGCTTTAAAGCCTTTCAACTACTCTCATCAATCACAAGTGACAAACATCTCATCACTCAAAGTTGATGTGACTTGCATCACTTGAATGACTAATGATGTGATGCGTGGGCCTCACTCGATTCGAAATACGAGTGGGCCCGCAAACACTCCCGGGCTCGGGTTCGCTAATTCTGAATTAACGAATTTTCCGTTGCGACGTAATTAAATCAAATTTAATTAAATAATTATGCCTAGCAAAATTACTATTCATGTCGCTAGTGAATTAATTCTAAATTAAATCGTTCGCCCGAATTAAAATCCAATTTTAATTCCGCGTCGAAATCTAATTTCGTTTAATATATCGAATATATTATTTTATCGATTAATTCCAAATTAATCGTTCTCTCTTTAAATAATATTTTATCCCAGATAAAATATCTCTCTAATTAATCCTAGATTAATTTTCTCTCTCTCATAATTAATCCCAGATTAATTATATTCGAGTCATACGTCATTGGTGAATCTTCAGGAAGCGACCCATGAGATCCGCGGATATGTTGGCAGTAAATCCGGTCGTCGGACTATCCGAACACGTACGTACCTAGTACTACGTTTTTACCGATTTACAAGACATGGTTGGCTTCAAGCAAAGCACCGTGCCTACCCAATTCTCCAGAAATATTCTTAAAGGAATATGTAATCTATATTAGGCGTAGTATACGTGGTATTGCGTATTTCGATCCAGTATCGGATGTCACATGCTAGGCCTGGGGCTGGAATTATGTCTGCCCCGTACGAAGCACATGTCGGATCTCTGGTAACTAGTCTCTATAATCGGATAATCATGACCTAGACATATTATCCCGATGACTGCAGTACTAAAGAGTACTAGTTCCGTATCATACGTGATCATCATCTCCACTATGACTAGAGTGATACTTCCATCTTGACATCACACCCAATACACTACGATTCTCAATATACCCAGAAGAGGCGTACACATAACCTGTTAAAGCCCTGGACGACCAAAACCAAAGTATATTGATTGTCGTAAGTATTTGCGGTGCAAGTCTCAAGTTAAGACCAAATACATCTACCCTGATTCGGACTTCCATAGACACATAGTCATACTACCAATGGAATTCCGAGGGGTCTATCCAGAGCGAAGCTGTTTCCGTACCATCGGTAAACACAACCTCTTATTACACTTGCATGAGTATCCAATACCCAAATATATGAGAAATATGGCGTTATGCTCCCATAACACGCACAAGTGCAATACTAGTCTATTCCACATTATCGATGTCCAATCTCGATAATACTCCGACTAGGGATATTTTAATGATTAAACCTTCATGGATTGATATTGTCTCATATCTTATCAATTCAGAACTAATTATATGGACTTTTATCATTTATATATCCCGGTAATCCAATTATAAATGATAAAAGAGCAATTTCCTTTGTCACATAGTTAATTTGTACAACAACACAATGTTCTGTACAAATAATGATGTTATGGGTCAAAATTGTCCAACAATCTCCCACTTGGCCTATAGCCAATCACTCAAGTGTCCTACACTTGAACTATGTACGGTTCGCTCAAACTTCTGCTGAGAAAAAGCTTTCGTCAGTGGATTTGCATGGTTATCATCTGATGTGATTTATTCGATCATCACATCGACAAGATGTATGGTCCGCACGAATCAGATGAATAGTTGAAGTATATACTTAGATCTTTGATGAGACCATTAATTCTTTAGCCTGTGCTGTAGCCTAACTCAGCTGCTAACAGAACTACACCTAATCTAATTAGGATTATTATAGATCCAAATGGCTTCTATTGATGTCTCAGCTGTAGCAATATTCCACTTTTGTTGTTTATTCGGCAACAGTATCTTGCTTGGAAGATTTCCAGCTCAATGTTCCGTTATTCAAACTATATAGTACCTTTATTACGACTTATAGTCGTTTTTGACGGTTTGGAAACTTGCAGCAGTGAACCCAGTCACTTCAAGTTCTCCTTCTCTATAGTATAAGACAGCATCCTTAGTTCATCTAAGATACTTAAGGATGTTCTTAACATCAATCTAGTGACTATCACTTGGATTGGCCTGATTGTGACTCCATATGCTCAAAGCATATGAGACACCAAGTCACGTATATTTCTTTCAATGTACGAATTCTCGGAGAGTGCCAACAAATTTTAGATCTATCATAGTAGATCCTTATTCCCAGAATAAAGGTTGTCTCTCCCAAGAATTCTATGGAGAATAAAGATTGTATTCTGGGAATATCATCATTATGTAGGACAATCACTGTCAGTGCGCCCCACTAACCTCCTTATATACACAAGAATCATATTCGTTTTGAATTAAATCATATACCATTATGATTACATCAAAACTACAGTTCCAAGAACACAATGCTTGCTTCAATCGATAAATAGATCGAATTAACTTGCAAACCTTGTTTGCTCATTTTGGTATGACAAAACCGTGAGGATGTTGTAAACATCCTCCAAAAGGTTTATGTTTAAGGAAAACGATTTTGACGTTCAACTGCCATATTTCATAAATGAAACATGCAGCATCAGCAAGCATTATCCAAATGAATTTAACCATGGCAATGAGTAAAAGGTTTCGTCTTAATCGACACAATGTTGATAACGATACCTTTTCGCTACAAGCCTAGCTTTGTACGTTGGAATGTTTCCATCCATGTAGGTCTTCCTTGAAGACTAATATAGTACCAATAGGCACAATACCTTCCGGTACTACAACCAGTGTCCAAACTTAGTTGGTATACATGGAATCCATTTCGGACATCATGGCACTTTGCCATAATATGGAGTCGATACCTTGTATCACTTCCTCATACGTAGCCAGTTTTTATTCCTCAATAAGATTAACATCTTTATGAGGTGAGATCAGAAACCCATACCTCCCAGGTTGTTTTCTGACTCTCTCCGACTTGCGCGGTTCTTGTGTATTCGAAGATTATTGGTACAGTTTCATCCTTGATGAACTGTTTGTGTTTCATTAACGAATCGGTGCCTGGAATAGTATTACTCCGATTTTCATCGAGTTTTACTTTCCTCCCACTTACCACTGCATATAGGTATTCCTCTTAGGAAAACCGCATGGCGAGCAACAATTACATTGTTCTCTTGTGAGTTGTATAAGTATTATACTTTGGTTACCCTATGATAACCTACAAATTAGGCACTTATCCGATTTGGGTTCTAGTTTAGTATCATCCAAACATATGCCCAGCATACCCAAATCTCCAGTAATGAGAAAACCCGGTTTCTTTCCTGTTCATATCTAATATGAATTCTGTCTAACAAATTTTCATGGAACCTTATTCAAAATAAGTGTTGCACTATTTAATGCATGTCCTTAGAAGGAAAATGGTAGCTCAGAGCGACTCATGATTAACCTTATTATGTCCAACAAAGTTCGGTTTCTCCGTTTGAACACACCGCTCAAATTGAGGTATTCCGGGAGGAGTCCATATTGAAAGAATATTATACTCTTTCAAGTAATTGATAAACTTATTACTTAAGTATTTTCCATCACAGTCCAATCGTGATGTATTAATACTCTTACTGATCTGTTTTTCTACTTCGTGTCGAAACTCTTTGAATTTATCAAAAGTTTCCGATTCGTGTTTCAAAAGAAACACATAACCATAATGCGATGTCACATCCGTAAAGGTTATGAAGTGTTCATATCCACCTCTAGCCTAGCTAGACATGGGCCCACTTACGTCACTATGAACGAGTGCTAACAGATCGGTGGCACTTGCACTTTTAACAAGTAAAAGGTGTTTTAGGCATTTTGCCTAATAAACTAAATTCGTAGACATTATTTGAATATAATCAAATCTATCCTATTATCTACTCTTCAAAAGTGTGGATATACGAGTCTTATTTAATGTGTCCCAGACAACAATGCCATAAATAAGTCTCTTCTGATTAATTCAGTTTGAGCTATTTCTTTGTCATGTTATACGTTTGACATTCATTTATATTCAAAATATAAATACTGTTATTCACATCTAATGTGTTTATCTCAATATCATCTTTATAAAATAAAACACTTTAGTGTTCTATAATATAAAGGTATACCCGCAACGAGTTATACTCTGATATAGAGATAATGTTTCTAGTCAAACTAGTTACATTTTAACAGTTTTCTAATTTAAGTACACACCCGAAGGGTAGTTCCTAAGCTTAGGTTTCTACGGTTAAAACACAGCGACTCTCATTCCATTTTCGATTCACAGATCAATCTCAACTGAAGTCAGTATCCTGCTAATCAGCATATTATGCACATCAGTATATATCTATATACCACATCTAGTATCAAAATCCATTTTTGAAACTAATAGTGAAAATGTTTATGACAAATATATTTGAAGCCGGAGCCTTGCCCCGCTTCACTTCCTTCATGTCTGCCTTGTCCATATGGCAGTCACGCTTCCAGTGACCCCGTTTGCCATAGTTTAGGTAGACATCTTGGGATATGTCCTTTGTCTTCCTAGAAGACTTTGATGATTTTGCCTTTGCCACTTTTAGAAGCTCTGGCTCTACCTCCTTGAGCATAGCCATCAACTCTCCAAGAGTTTACTCTTGGTTCATAATGAATCTGTCCCATCTAACCCAGCTGATCGATGTCAGCAATCATCTGCGACACCTAGTGCTCGACAGATGTACCCTCTGACATACACGAGCTAAAGAGCTTCTTATGCAATTTGTACTTCTAAGATTTAAGAATAAATCTATGAAGATCTTTAATTTCATCATCATTATACAAGGATCTAATCCTTAATTCTGACAACGAAATTAAAGTGTCATTACATCTGGCATAAAGGATTGAGCACTAAAGTTATCATCACATGAATCTTCCAAAGATCATGTTCTACTATTTGCTCAACTTCGGGCTTAGGCCCGAGATGTTTATCTATCAAACAAAGTAACTCCTCAGTTCCCAGGACTATCCTGAGGTTTTATTCCCAATCTGAAAATTAAAGCCGTTTAATGACATTATCTCACAGGATTATGTTTTAAACACTAATCTTTCAGTTATCTTGATTGCTATAGTCTAACTATCCAATCAACGATTTAAGGTACTATTGATAATAATGATTACTATAGTCTAACTATATAATCAACTATAATTTGTTTGGTTAAATTCAAATATATTGATTATTATAATCCAATTATATAATCAACTATAATTGAAGAAGTTTGAATACAGTCCAACTGTTTAATTTAAAACAACGATTAAATATTAGTCCAACTAATAAATATTTAAATAATGACGAAAACTTTGAAATGAGCGCGTATTGGCAAGTATCTAAATGAAATTGCAAATTTAATATTTGCCTCCCACTATTTTTCGACGAGCCTCTAACCCTCTATTGAGTACTCGGGAAACTTTGTTTCCTAGTGGGCTAGGATCCCGTTAAATAACACACAACCTTGACTTTGGCCAACAAGCTGTATGATATTTAACTAGGTAGATCTCTAAGATCAATTGGATCTCATCCAATTCCTAGATCCAGTAGGTGGACATCCAAATCCAAAACACATATCTAATATATGCCAATATACCCAATATATTGCCTAACCTTTTTCCTCTGAATCAATTAAGCCTTGGCTTTGGCACAACAAACTTAATGATTCCAGTTAAACGGGACCCATTGACCTTGGAAAGCTTCGTAATCGATGTCGATGGACAAGAAGTGATCTTGACTTTGGCCAACAAATCACAACTTGGACAAGACATGCGATATGGAACAAAGCCTTCATGATTCAAACACATCCGCGATGGACAAAGGTCTTGACTTTGGCCAACAAACCAGTGCCAATCTTGGATCTTGAGAATGAATCATTCAATGGAAGGAAAACGCTTAATATATGTTGAGGGTTTTTCGCGTAATTGGCAACCAATTAATTATCTTTAATTAGGTCTCATCATACACCCTTAAACATGCATTCTAAAAACATAATAAGGCACGTAAATAAATTAATAATGATATGCGGATGGATATTTAAAACACTTTGTTCCTAGAACAAATCTCTCCATTTCCTCTCTCCCGCTAGCACAAATCTTACTTCTACCCAATTACATAACACTTTTAAAGAAACCTCATTTACATTGAGGGGAATAGGTGAGAAGAGAAGTACAAAGAATCAAGAGGTAATAGGCTGGACACGCAGGTCCAATTAATAAATTCTAAATTTATTACAACAATTTCCAAAATTGCCCTCACCCATCTAATATCCATCCGATATACATTATTCATACATCACATCCATGTATTCACACAAAGCATGTTATCAATCAATCTAATCCAATTAATTAATCTGAAATTAATGACCATCCAATGTTCAAACAACAATTTGATTTGCGCGAGTCCAACTCGTTTTAAGAATAAGTACTCAAAGAATGAAATCTTGAATTATATCGAACTACAATATTAAATCCAATTTAATTCGTATTCAATACTAATTCTTTATTTAATTCCAAATTAAATAATTACACTTTATTAATGAACCTTTGCGACTTAGATTCTAAATCTAATCTTTACGGGTCTCAAAGCCCAATTAACATCCAATGTCAATTTAATTAAAGTCCAATGGGCTTTCAATTAATTTATAAGGCATGGACTTTGGCAACCAAAGCCCAACAAGGAATCACCCTTTTGCCCAAAATCAATTTAGGCCCATTAGGCCCAATTAAAATTTTAAAGGTCCATTATATTATATTTGGACTTTATGGATATGATTTTGGGCCCAATTGGATCCAACCAATTAACCTAAACCAAACTTGGCCCAACCAAGCCCATTAAGCCCAAATACAACTTTGTAAGCCCAATTCCAAATTTAGCCCAACTAATTAAATTTCAATATTCCCAATATCACAATTTAATTAATTCAAGTGTATTAGCCATAATTAATTATTCAAAATAACATTTCCAAAATACTAATTTAATCAATTAATCATGCTTATTATCATCAACACATGTCCAAAATTATTGAATCAAAAAATCATCTCATTTCCATGCTTCTTGGTCACGGAAATTTGGGATTTTTTTGTCCGATTTTGATTTCAATCCAATTAAATCCTAAATCAACATTTCCCAAGTCTTTCAACTCATCCACTGATCAAAAAAATAAAATTACCATGACATTTAGGGCACTACAACTTTCGACCAAGCCTACTATTTGGGGAAAAATTGATCCAATTCAATTTTCATCAAATTGATCATGCATAACACTATGTTATCATTCAAGCATACTCAATCAAACAATTTCATCAAAACATGCTCAAATCAATTTTACCTAAATTTTACCCTAAATCAATTTCATGCTTAATCAAGACTCTTGATACCATTGTTGGGTTTCTACTATAGTCCCAAGATCATTCAAGCAATGAAAATAATATGAATACAATAAAGAAGTATGGAGGAATCATACTTACAATGAACGGATTTTGCGATGCGAAGAACACAAAAATTTCTTGCTCCCTTGAAGCTCTCGGAAATGCCTCCATTTTGTGCTCCTTTGATTTTCGGTCAACCCCATTTGTGTGCTCCAAGCTCCAAGATTTGATTTAAGATCCCATGCTCATGAATGGGTTTCCCTATCACCTTTTTTTTACCCCTTGGATGTGCTAGCATCTTGGAAAAATTTGCCACAAATCTTCCCCTTTTGCTTCTTCTTGTTCTCGGCAAAGCCAAGAACTTAGAGAGAAATTGGCAAGAATGCCGTGAGTGAAGAGGGAGAGAATGAGAGGATGAAGTTGATTTGTGTATTTTGATTTCAAAAATCAAATACCAAAATCCCATTTTTCCAAAAAAAGGTACAAGGCTTTAAAGCCTTTCAACTACTCCCATCAATCACAAGTGACAAACATCTCATCACTCAAAGTTGATGTGACTTGCATCACTTGAATGACTAATGATGTGATGTGTGATGTGACTTATGGGCCCCACTCGATTCGAAATGCGAGTGGGCCCACAAACACTTCCGGGCTCGGGTTCGCTAATTCCGAATTAACGAATTTCCGTTGCGATGTAATTAAATCAAATTTAATTAAATAATTATGCCTTGCAAAATTACTATTCACGTCGCTAGCGAATTAATTCTAAATTAACTCGTTCGTCCGAATTAAAATCCAATTTTAATTCCGCGTCGAAATCTAATTTCGTTTAATATATCGAATATATTATTTTATCGATTAATTCCAAATTAATCGTTCTCTCTCTTTAAATAATATTTTATCCCAGATAAAATATCTCCGTAATTAATCCTAGATTAATTTTCTCTCTCTCATAATTAATCCCAGATTAATTATATTCGAGTCATACGTCATCGGTGAATCTTCGGGAAGCAACCCATGAGATCCCCGGATATATTGGCAGTAAATCCGGTCGTCGGACTATCCGAACACGTACGTACCTAGTACTATGTTTTTACCGATTTACAAGACATGGTTGGCTTCTAGCAAAACACCGTGCCTACCCAATTCTCCAGAAATATTCTTAAAGGAATATGTAATCTATATCAGGCGTAGTATACGTGGTATTGCGTATTTCGATCCAGTATCGGATGTCACGTGCTAGGCCTGGGGCTGGAATTGTGTCTGCCCCGTACGAAGCACATGTCGGATCTCTGGTAACTAGTCTCTATAATCGGATAATCATGACCTAGTCATATTATCCCGATGACTACAGTACTAAAAAGTACTAGTTTCTTATCTTACGTGATCATCATCTCCACTATGACTGGAGTGATATTTCCATCTTGACATCACACCCAATACACTACGATTCTCAATATACCCAGAAGAGGCGTACACAGAACCTGTTAAAGCCCTGGATGACCAAAACCAAAGTATATTGATTGTCGCAAGTATTAGCGGTGCAAGTCTCAGGTTAAGACCAAATGCACCTACCCTGATTCGGACTTCCATAGACACATAGTAATACTACCAATGGAATTCCGAGGGGTTTATCCAGAGCGAAGATGTTTCCGTACCATCGGTAAACTCAACCTCCTATTACACTTGCATGAGTATCCAATACCTAAATATATGAGAACTATGTCGTTATGCTCCCATAACACGCACAATTGCAATACTAGTCTATTCCGCATTATCGATGTCCAATCTCGATAATACTCCGACTAAGGATGTTTTAATGATTAAACCTTCATGGATTGATACTGTCTCATATCTTATCAATCCGGAACTAATCATATGGACTTTTATCATTTATATATCCCGGTAATCTAATTACAAATGATAAAAGAGCAATTTCCTTTGTCACATAGTTAATTTGTATAACAACACAATGTTCTGTACAAATAGTGATGCTATGGATCAAAATTGTCCAACACTTTTTACCCTCATTACCTGCAGGGAGTTACAAATATGAGTAGGACTGCCAGTGTCTAACACCCATATACTATTTGCATCTAAGGCTAATGTGATGTCAATAACAGGAAAAATACAAAGCGTACCTGAAGGTCATGCTTTTCCTTTCAGCTCTGGACAATCATTCTTCCAGTGTCCAGACTTTTTGCAATGTAGACATTGGTCATGAGCTATTTCCGATTTTGTGACTTTGTGCTTCTTGAAGTTCTTCTTTGATATCTTGTTCTTCCCCATTTTGATTTTCTTTGACTTCCCAGAAGTCTTCGAAGAGCCAGCTCCACCATTGAGGTATAAAGTGGGGTTGCATTTTATCATATCATGCTCTACTGTATGTAACATGTTATGAAGTTCTTCATAGCTGGCTTGCATCGAGTGCATATGGATATTTAACACAAAGCCAGCATAAGAACCAGACAAAGAAGACAGAATCAAATTACGACCCAACTATTCATCAATCACAATGCCATATCATTCCAAGTATCAAATCTGGTCGATCATATTCAAAATATGAATGCTGACAACTTCTCCATCGTTGAGTTCAGCACGGAACAATTCATTAGACCTTCAATAAATTTTGATCTCTTGATTTGCTTCGAACATCTCCTTAAGTGTTCGCATAATGCTCCTAGCATCAGGTACCTCTATGTACTATCTCACCAAATCTGGAACCATTTATCCCAAGATGTAGGATTTCACTTTCAGTTTATCATCTTTCCATCTACTAAAAGTTTCTCGCTCTTCTGGAGTGGAGTCATGATCGATTTCAACAGGCAGTGGATTGATAGTGACATAAGTCAACTTTTCAAACTCCAAGATAAGGCATATTTTCATTTCCCATTCTAAATAGTTCTTGGCTCCTTTTAGCTTATTGGTATCCAAAAGTCTCATCAATAGATTAGCGAGAGCCATCTACAAGACAACATTTTAAACAGTAGCAGGATATTTTTTCAATTCAAAAATAATAACAGTAATTGATTATTGAATTTTAAATCTATTAGTGTCATCTCACTACTTTACGTAATTATGTAATCTCCCTTAACAGAAAATAGAAATTTAACTATCAAAATTTCATAACGGGAAGTGGATCCCATGAAATTTACTCCAGCCTCACAATAATGACGGTATTAGCCTTTATAAACTCATTAGGTAGACCTCAAAGGTCAATCATAATCATATGACTCCTAGTTTGATCCTGGACCGTTTCTTATTCTCATAATAATGACGGTATTGGATTAAGACGTATTCCAGTGTATACTTGTTAATGTACACTAATGAGCTTCGTATGTAAACCCTCACAATAATGATGGTATTGGTTGACTATATTAACTCATCACGCTACATCTAATGTTTTACCGAAGCGACCTAAGTTCCGAGCACTTACACCCTCACAATAATGACGATCTTGGATATAAGTAGTAAGAACTCATTCATCTTCGTATTGACAAGACGGACCATCCAATAACGCTCCAACATTATTAATATTATTACTTAAATAAAGCAATCACCTAATCACGGGAGATTTATGACAATCAAGTCATTAATTTAATTCAGTCAAAATTTTAATTTAAAACATACAATACACATCCAATATGATTTATGCATAATTAAATTAAAATTAAAATGGCATAGATTCAAAAACATGTGTTGTGTGGTTAAGCCTTAGTAATGATACCATTCTACTGGGACAGTTGTGGAACCCCTAGGATCGGATCGGTGCCCCGCACAGCGGAAATGGGTCTAACCCATAGATATCAAGTATGGGTGTGATTTTAAAATATTTAATGAAATACTATATTCCATTACGAGTGTATAGGAAAAAATCGGGGCTGAATCGGAGTCCAGAAGCTCAAAAAATAGAGAATACAAAATCAACGCGCGTAGCACGTACACGCGCGCACTGTGCTCACTACAGTGCTCGCGTGCACTGTAGCGCAAAGTGCTATTTTTTATTTTGTTTCAAAAATTACATTTCCTTCAGCGCTCTTTCCAGAGAGCTGAAGGAATTAGGGTCTATTACCCTAATAGCTTCCAACTCTTCCTTAACACTTCAAAAACACCTAAAATTAATTTTTAACATCAACACATGTTATAGAATAAAAATCAAATTTTTCAAAATATAAAATATTTTTACAAAACATAAATTTATTCTAAATACGCACTTGCGTAAATTTTGAATCCAATACACAAACCAAATTAGAATCCCAATAAGAAATGTCTCGTGAACAATTCTAGGTCACCCAAAGGTGGTCAAATGATTCTAGAATGGTAGCCATAGCTCTAAGCTTTAATCTAGAGTTCCAAACTCTAATTTTATGCTTATGTCTAATATAAATATTTTGACCCAATTACAAGCATCTTGTGTTTATACTTCCAAAGCATCCTAACACAATTAATTAGCCTAATTTCAATATTGTGTATCTAATACATAATTCAACACTATATGTCTCACTAATGAAAAATATAATTTTTGGAGAAGATCAAACTTACCTAACAGGGTTGATTCAAAGATCCAATCTACTTCTCTTTGTTGAAATGATTGGAAAACTTCCAAGGATTAGCAAGCTTGAATGCAAGATTCAATATTGATTCCAATGCTAACAAGCTTCACCCTAAGATCCAATCTTGATTTCTTCTAATTGAAATGTTGTAGAGATCTCACAAAGCTTCTCTAAACACTTTTCTAACTTATGCTAATTTCTCTAATTCTTGATTGTATTTAGCTTTCTCAAACTCTTGATTTGTTTAATTAAAACTTCTTAAAGCTTGCTATTTATAGCAAAACATAGGTAATTTTTAATTAATAAAAGTTGTAATCAACTTTTAGGTGGGCTTAGTCTAATTTGTCCAAATATGTATCATTAGGTGTGACTAATCTCCATTGTCTACCACTTTGATTTAATCCAATTAAATCAAGACAAGGATTAGGAAAAAGATTAGTTAAATATTTGCCATTTTGATTTAATCCAATTAAATCAAGCCAAAACCACATATTATTACATACTTACAATTACCATAATATCCTCAAATGGTAGAGATAATTATGATTTTACAATTAAGCTCTTGTGTAATTATTGAATTAATCCAATTAATCCAATTAGGTCAAAGTAATTAATCAATGTTATTCAATAACACTTGATTATCTTAGTTGATAATTATAATATCGAATATTATCTTTTATCAAAATTAATTGGCTACCCAAGTGCTCAATTAATACACTTCATATTGGAATTCTCTATGTTCAGACGGGTTCGTCATGTAAGCCTAGCTAATATGTACATAATTCGGCCACCTCCGAATTCACGAAGAACACGAATGAAGTTTCTAAACTATACAAGTCGAGGTCATCACATATGTTTAACAATCCTTCCGTCATAGGCTATCCGAGTTGTGCTTAGGAAACATAGAATACTCCGTCAAGTTTTTGAGACCCACATCTCATGTCGACATGTCCACGATTCTTTATAACTGATGTGATCCACCCTAGGTGATCGACTTTGGCCAAAGCGTTAAAAATCGTGACTTTACTCACATGGATACCTAAATCCTTTATGGTACACATACGGGCCGACAGATCGTATCTTGCTTCGCACTTGATTACTGAGTGCATCGGTCCATACCCAATGAACATCTAGAGGCCAGGCCATAAAAGGTTCCTGACATACATGGCATCAAAGTGTGGAGGATCTCACACAAAATCAATGTTATCCTATAGTCGATGGATTTCATATGCTACTCGATTCGAGGAGATTCCTATTGACGGTGGTGTGTACTTCCATCTATTATGAATCACCTATGAGTCATTCATTATTCAGTCCAACCAATACCTACACGTCTATACGAGTTTTCAAAACTCATAGTACATCGGGTTAAACCATTGAAACTCCAATTCCAATATATGACATGTGCTAGTCTTTTAGGTTATAGGAATTCGATCGTATTCCAAAACCAACGACTAGGAATAAATATATACTTTATGAATAATTTACAACAGTAATACTTATCCCAATGTCGGACCACCTAGTTTCCAGTATTACTACAAGACTATTCTAATGTCGATGTCATTCTTAGCATATTTATACATCAATCTAATACGTATAATGACAATACCATTAATAAGATATGAAATGAAAATGTAGTTATTTTATTAATAGATAATAAAATGTACAATTTGGATTGACACTCTAAGCACATACTCCAACACAATCTTCCTCCTTGAGATCTATGAAGGATTAGGAAATTGGGTTTGGTTGTGTTGATGGTAAATCAAAGATCTCAGTCACCAAAGAAATGAAGACAAGACATTCAAAATAGTCTTCAAGGTGATGAACAATAAGGTTGAAAAATCTAGAAAGGTGTTTAGGCTCAAGACAATATATTTTCAACACTGGGGGAAGTGGCTATATGTTCTTTATATAGGTATGGTAAAATGATAGGCTTCCCAATACCAAATTAGGTTAAAAATGTGCCCAAAATAACTCAGTTCTGCATGGGCGTTCGAACCCGCCACGAACGTGTGCTCTCTGGAAATATTCGTTTGAACGCTTACTCGTACGCACCACGAAGTTTGCTCTCTCGAATGTTTCGTTCGAACGCTTACTCGAACACACCTCGAACGTTTGCTCTTTGGAATATTTCGTTCGAACCCAACAGTGAACGTGCCACTAACATCACTCGTTCGAACGTCTATACGAACACGGCACTAACGAAATTGCTCCAGCTTTGCCAGTCCAATTGCTCCAAGGTCTTTAAGACTTGTTACAACTCAATTGAACTTATTTTGTTATGGACATTGCCAATAAAAATGGAAATAATACATATCCATCCTTAAAGATGCTCCCCATAAGATAGTGTATTTCAAAACCCTCATATCCATTTGAGCAGGCGTTGAACCCCTCGAATGAAAGTGGATACATATATGGAAAGTACACAAAAATATATATATAATAGACTAAAAATGGTTATAGTTTATAATAATAAAATATAAATAAAAAAAAAATTTATTAAAATATGTATATAATTAAAAAAAAAAATGTTTCGTATATAATGGTTAAGTTTAATGGCCAAAATTTTAAATAAGCATTAATTTAATATTTATTAATATTGATTTTAAGTTTGATGGTTATGACCAAGTTTGAGGTTTAAAAAATAACAAGAAATTACAAGTTTAATGGTGAAATATATATTAAAAATGATTTCAAGTTTGATGGTTGTGACCAAGTTTGAGGTTTAAAAAATAACACGAAATTACAAGTTTAATGGTCACTGCATATTTTAACTAATTTCTATTTTCAATGGTCGTTTGTCAAATCTGCATATTGTTAAAAGGTTTCAAGTTATTAGTTAAAATATGCAGATTTAACAATAGAAATTACAAGTTTAGCATTGAAAGTTTCAAGATAATAGTTAAATGTGTCAAATGGATATTAATTTCATAGTTACAATATTAACATTCGCCATCAATTACTCTATCATTTGAGGTTAATAACGTCATTACTTTAGTGTATAACATATAGTTACTACTTAAAATTGTTAGTGAATTAAATATATGTGATTAAGATAAGAATGAATAATGTGAAACAATAACAATAATGATAATGTAATTCCAAGTGTAATCTCATTTATTATGTGATAAACAATGACAACTGTAGGAGACATCTTAAAAAACGACACAATAATTAAATTTTATTGTTACAAGATTACAATTTTTATAATTTTTACTTGGTGTTTATGATATTGACTAAAAATATGATATTCACTAAAGTTAATAAGCATGGAGATTAATTTTTTAATATTTATTTAGAATTTTTATAATACATTCAAAAATATAAATTAGTATTTTTCTCATGATTATTAATGAGTAATTCCTAGTTACACTTAATAATATTTTACTCAGTACTCACAAGCCTAAACTCTTAGACATTAACTAAAACCTCTCACCAAATTGGGTTGAGTAAATGGATCAAATCCATAATAAAGAGAATTGGCCCAAATTCATTAACCAAATCCAAAGTTTCAAGTTATTGATTAAAATTATAAAATATAAAAGTTTAACTTTGGAAATTATAGGTTTAGCATTAAAATCATCATCACATTAATGATTAAATAACTATAATGTAAAATTTACTTCTAAAAACATATATTTATTACATAGAATGTATTTATTATTTTGAATATATTTACTTAGAATATTGAATAGCTTCATGGTTAATAATTTTAAGTTTAGCTTTACAATCTGCAATTTAATGGTAAATGTATTAAGTTAGAGTAAATTTAATAGTTACAATATTATTATACAATATAATTAAACTTTCATTTGAAGTTAACAATTTATCAACAAAGAGTTAATGCAATCACATAAGTGTATTACATATGTATACTACTTAGATTTAGTTTAATTTTACAAGCTACATTACACAATTATGAAATTTATTTTTAGTTATCATATATGTTTAAATTTGATTATATCATAATCATATAAATATTTAATTTATAAGAATATCTTAAATATTATAAAATACATTAAACAATTGTGTGAGTATTTCTTTAATTTAAAACCTAAAAATATCATATACATCAATCTTTGGACTATCGTTCATCAAGAGTTTTTTTTTTTTAAAAAAACGTTGGAAACTTCACCGTCAAATAACCCGACCCGAGCTTTAGCGTAGCAGGTAAAACAGCCGGCTACCTCGGGCTCTTATAAGAAATGCACCTCCGAATCGATTTCATAACCTGACAATCAAGTTCTAAGTCATTTGACATCAAACCACACCCCTTGGAGGCCCATCAAAATAATTCTATTACACAAGATAGACTCTATACTTGTGTGGATATCATTAGAGGTCACATATTATTGTGATTGTCTAGTTAGTTTGTCACACCCGTCCCCTGAGGTAGGGTAGGGGTGGGACGGAGACTAGAAACTAGCAGAGTTTCCCCTGTAATATGGACTAATCCTCCAAATACAAGGAAAAATCTAAACTGAAAAATAAAATCTCATCATAAAACTAGGATCTCCATGATCCAACTCAACATGATATCCATAAAGGAAACACAATAACCTCAGTATCAATTAAAGGCTCAATGCCTATAATCACATAACAAATTCTCCCAAGAAATACATATCTAGAAATACAGTCTCAAAACATAATAAAGACACTCTACTGTTGGCACAACCTTTTCTCTACTGACAGGAATGATGACGAAACAGCAGATGTAAGAACGATCTACTAATCTGCTAAACCTGAAATGTTAAGAATGGGGGGTAAGCTCACGCTTAGTGCAATGGATCACAGCTCAGTGCCGTGGATAATCAAGTAACAAAGTGGATCGAACAAGTCTTTCATAATATATATAATTACATAAGCTGTAAATCAATATCTCAAACATTTACTTGAAATCATAAATCTCATTTCTCATAAACTCATTCTCATAAAACTCAAATCATAATCTCTTTCTCATAAAACTCATATCATAAATCTCATTTCTCATAAAACTCATACTGCTCAAAAATACTCTGTAATGATAAATCTGTTTATTCATCTATATGCACAACCTCATGACAAATACGGCAAAGCTGGCAACATGGGGCTTCCCCACGGCAAAACTGGCATCCGGAGCAAACTGGCAACGTGAGACCTTATCTCACGGCAATATCTGGCAACATGAGACCTTATCTCATGGCAATAATCTGGCACATATAAGTACACGGGGTGCATCCTAACATAAAAATCATTTCCAAAATCCATGCTCATATATCTCAAATCATGCAAGTTTCTCATATATCACAAATCATGCTTTCAACATAATCAATATTCGATCCATACCTTATAGCAAAATATATAAACTTTCTGAAAACAAACTCATTTAATGCATTACCTTAAAATTCATTTAAGAAAACATACATACTATATACTTTTGAAAACATCAATGTTACAGGTTTATCCACGCACCTGGTGAGCTGACTACTGAGAAAGGAACTAGGCAGCAGGACCGTCCCTGCTTACAGTATCACGATCACCTAACAGACAAAAGAATTTACTATAAGGAACATAATCCTAACTAGAATAGATGAAAGAATATGCGAGAAACGTGGTTCGGTCGTTCTCGTAAACTTAACGAAAATCTTCGACAGAGTTCCGCCTATAACTCGAATCATCCATTAAACAATCCAATATCATCATCTTACATCCAAATTCATTCCCAACATTCGGGATACATAACATGCTTAAACCGATAATTACGATAATACACAAAAATTACGATTCGGAGGTCCGTTACTACTCGGAATGGTCTGAAATTCACGGAGGATACTCGGAAAGTCGGCGGCAAGATTCTGCCTGGCGCGTGGGTTCCACGCGCCACCTCTCCCGTCCGCGCGTGGGCCTCACGCGCCGCCACATGAGTGGCGCGTGAGCGCCACGCTCCGGCCAAAAACCAGATTTTCTGGTGGCCGTGAATTCCTTCCCCATTTCGGTTCTAATGGCGCTGACGGTTCGTCGATCAGAGTTCCGGATTAACGGGAAATCGAGAAAAACCATAAAAAAGTTTCTTACCGAGATTTCTCTGAAAATTGGAAGTTTCCCGAGATGAAACACCACCAAAATGATCCTCTCGTCGAGATCTACACTTTTCCTTAAGGACTCAGTCGGATTTGAGCTACGGATAAGTCGGATCGGGACTAAATCTCAATTTCCTCTCTTTTCCTTCTTTTCTCTTTCTTTCTCTCCTCTGCCTCACGTCTCTCTCTCTCTGACTCAAGTATATCTCACTTTTCTATTCTTTCTCTTTCCTCTATTCTATCTCTTTCTATTATTATTTTTTTTTCTTTATTATTTCTTTCTTTCTCTTCTTACGCGTCTGCTGTCTCTTATCTTTTCTTCTTTCTTTTTCTTTTATTTTTATTTTCCTTCTTATCTTATCTCTTTACTTTCCTTCATTTATTTTCTTTCTTTCCTTTTCGTAAATGCTAACAGTGTAAAATAATAAATATATAATAATATGGCACAATTCGTTTGCCACCCTACACTTGATCTTAACCGCATCTTTAATTCCAACTTCCACAAACTTAAAAATTTAATCCTTAAATTTCTATCCACCAAAAATAATAAATAAAAAATATGGGTAAAAATAATCCGGGGTGTTACAACTCTCTCCCCCTTAAAAGAATTTCGTCCTCGAAATTCACATACCATAGGGTGGAAACAAATGGGGATATTTATTCTCCATGTTTTCCTCACGTTCCCATAATACTTCTACTTTCAAGTGTTTACCCCAAAGGGCTTCTTACCAAAAGAATCGTCTTGCTTCTCAATTGTCTTTAACTCTCAAGTAAGAATTTCCACTGGTTCTTCAACATAAGTCAAATCTTTTCTCAACTTAATCTAAAAGTAGTAGTCGCATTCCTTCCAATCACTGCTTTTTTTTTAAACCTGAACCCCAACTTACAAACCAACTATCTCATCACATAAAGAAAAGGCTCCACCTAGGGTACTGCATAGACAACAGCTGTAAAGAGCTTTTAGCAATTTACGCAAAATCCACTATCTTAAGTTTCCCATTATTGAAAAGAGGATTTGCATGTCCCTCAAATATCTGCTTTACCTCTAATCAGTTCGACAATTATTAACCCTTCCAAATATGCATAGATACTGTGAAAGTATCTTGTCATGAAGAATTATTGATATCTCTCTCTATAAAGAGATGCACGAGTTCTTAAGGTATTACTCAAAAACTTCTTCAATGGCATCCTCATCTGCCAATCCTAACCCTTATTCAAGATCTGTCAGAGCCAGGTGATATACCAAAAGCTTTGTAAATGGCCAGTCATTGATCGAGCAGTTATAGACTCTAAATATGTCTGAGACCTTTGGAGAGGTATCTACGATTGTCTCAATGAAGCTCCATCCGCTCTTTTGCCTAAAGAGATTGCAATGGATATCGTGGCAAGAGTTCCTACCAATTTCATGAGGTGGTGTTACATTCTTAGAACCATTTGGAATGGAAAAACAGATGGTTTAATCCAATACAAAAATAATTCAGCGATTGTTCATTGTGGATATCACAGATTCCACTCCACAGTTTTCATCAACAGTCATGATTTCTTCAATCATTGCCAGTGGAGTCTCGGCACTTTGTTCGAACTCGGTTTCCTAAATGGATTTATTCTTGGACCAAGTCCAATCCATCCCAACTATCCTGGTATCTCAGAAGATAGTCTTGGTGAGCTTCCTCCATTCATCAGTAATATTTTGTATCGATGGTATAAACGCCACAAAAGTATTACTGTCTGGATCGAAACCATTACCCCAGAATGGTCGAATGACTATTCGCTCGTTTACCACCCAATTCATCTTATAAGAATCATACCATCACGTCAACTCACTAATTGGAGACTCACTTGTTGGCCATCTAGACCGAAACTTAGGTTTTTACTATGGATACGATGATATTTTCCCAGAAGAGATTACTTTTCGTCAATCCTGTGATCTTAGAGCTCTCTCTGCAGACTCAGTCCGTCGAAGTCTAGAAAGCAATACTAATGATAAAGACTGGCAAATCTTCACTACTATCGAAGAGTCATCTAGAAGTATTATTCAGGGCTACAACAAAATCAAGTTTCGTGACAGTCTCGAAATTCAAATCATCGACGGCCTCATTCCAATGTCTCTACGCGCGAAACGTCAATGGGAAGATTATCAATTCGAAGATGATCATGTCCTCGCAAACACACCCAGTTGTTATATTCCATAATGTAATCATAAATATTGATTAATCAAATACGATTATCAATAAGGTCTTCTTTCTCATTTCTTAAACGCCAAAGTTCTAATGCCTTCGTCCTACTAATTCACAACGATATCATATTTATGACAGAAGGTACATGTTACGTACAACCATAGAAATCACGTCGGATTCAACTATAGGATTAACGATAGGGCAACTATCGAAACTACTGGAAGATGATGAACTGGAGTACCATCTCCGAAAATCGTGGCTAGCGAATCTCTTACAACGGAATCAGGGTTTCCTTCAAAAGGTTTCCTTCAAAAGGTTTCCCCATCATAAGAATTAACCTCCTCATCAACTGGAGGTGCCCTAGAAGGTTTGCCAACATTGCTATCTTACAAGTACGGACTCGACCTGAACCTTAAACTCTGAGACGAGGAGGCATCTTAAAACACATGAAAGATGTCAACCGCTAGAAGACATAGAATAACTGATAAAGAAAATGAAGTGTCTACAGAATCTATGAACCCTGGGCTCTGATACCACTAATTGTCACACCCGTCCCCTGAGGTAGGGTAGGGGTGGGACGGAGACTAGAAACTAGCAGAGTTTCCCCTGTAATATGGACTAATCCTCCAAATACAAGGAAAAATCTAAACTGAAAAATAAAATCTCATCATAAAACTAGGATCTCCATGATCCAACTCAACATGATATCCATAAAGGAAACACAATAACCTCAGTATCAATTAAAGGCTCAATGCCTATAATCACATAACAAATTCTCCCAAGAAATACATATCTAGAAATACAGTCTCAAAACATAATAAAGACACTCTACTGTTGGCACAACCTTTTCTCTACTGACAGGAATGATGACGAAACAGCAGATGTAAGAACGATCTACTAATCTGCTAAACCTGAAATGTTAAGGAATGGGGGGTAAGCTCACGCTTAGTGCAATGGATCACAGCTCAGTGCCGTGGATAATCAAGTAACAAAGTGGATCGAACAAGTCTTTCATAATATATATAATTACATAAGCTGTAAATCAATATCTCAAACATTTACTTGAAATCATAAATCTCATTTCTCATAAACTCATTTCTCATAAAACTCAAATCATAAATCTCTTTTCTCATAAAACTCATATCATAAATCTCATTTCTCATAAAACTCATACTGCTCAAAAATACTCTGTAATGATAAATCTGTTTATTCATCTATATGCACAACCTCATGACAAATACGGCAAAGCTGGCAACATGGGGCTTCCCCACGGCAAAACTGGCATCCGGAGCAAACTGGCAACGTGAGACCTTATCTCACGGCAATATCTGGCAACATGAGACCTTATCTCATGGCAATAATCTGGCACATATAAGTACACGGGGTGCATCCTAACATAAAAATCATTTCCAAAATCCATGCTCATATATCTCAAATCATGCAAGTTTCTCATATATCACAAAATCATGCTTTCAACATAATCAATATTCGATCCATACCTTATAGCAAAATATATAAACTTTCTGAAAACAAACTCATTTAATGCATTACCTTAAAATTCATTAAGAAAACATACATACTATATACTTTTGAAAACATCAATGTTACAGGTTTATCCACGCACCTGGTGAGCTAACTACTGAGAAAGGAACTAGGCAGCAGGACCGTCCCTGCTTACAGTATCACGATCACCTAACAGACAAAAGAATTTACTATAAGGAACATAATCCTAACTAGAATAGATGAAAGAATATGCGAGAAACGTGGTTCGGTCGTTCTCGTAAACTTAACGAAAATCTTCGACAGAGTTCCGCCTATAACGAATCATCCATAAACAATCCAATATCATCATCTTACATCCAAATTTTCCCAACATTCGGGATACATAACATGCTTAAACCGATAATTACGATAATACACAAAAATTACGATTCGGAGGTCCGTTACTACTCGGAATGGTCTGAAATTCACGGAGGATAATCGAAAGTCGGCGGCAAGATTCTGCCTGGCGCGTGGGTTCCACGCGCCACCTCTCCCGTCCGCGCGTGGGCCTCACGCGCCGCCACATGAGTGGCGCGTGAGCGCCACGCTCCGGCCAAAAACCATATTTTCTGGTGGCCGTGAATTCCTCTCCCCATTTCGGTTCTAATGGCGCTGACGGTTCGTCGATCAGAGTTCCGGATTAACGGGAAATCGAGAAAAACCATAAAAAGTTTCTTACCGAGATTTCTCTGAAAATTGGAAGTTTCCCGAGATGAAACCACCACCAAAATGATCCTCTTCGAGATCTACACTTTTTTAAGGACTCAGTCGGATTTGAGCTACGAATAAGTCGGATCGGGACTAAATCTCAATTTCCTCTCTTTTCCTTCTTTTCTCTTTCTTTCTCTCCTCTGCCTCACGTCCCTCTCTCTCTGACTCAAGTATATCTCACTTTTCTATTCTTTCTCTTTCCTCTATTCTATCTCTTTCTATATTATTTTTTTTCTTTATTATTTCTTTCTTTCTCTTCTTACGCGTCTGCTGTCTCTTATCTTTTCTTTCTTCTTTTTCTTTATTTCTTATTTTCCTTCTTATCTTATCTCTTTACTTTCTTCATTTATTTTCTTTCTTTCCTTTTCGTAAATGCTAACAGTGTAAAATAATAAATATATAATAATATGGCACAATTCGTTTGCCACCCTACACTTGATCTTAACCGCATCTTTAATTCCAACTTCCACAAACTTAAAAATTTAATCCTTAAATTTCTATCCACCAAAAATAATAAAATAAAATATGGGTAAAAATAATCCGGGGTGTTACAACTCTCTCCCCCTTAAAAGAATTTCGTCCTCGAAATTCACATACCATAAGGTGGAAACAAATGGGGATATTTATTCCTCATGTTTTCCTCACGTTCCCATAATACTTCTACTTTCAAGTGTTTACCCCAAAGGGCTTCTTACCAAAAGAATCGTCTTGCTTCTCAATTGTCTTTAACTCTCAAGTAAGAATTTCCACTGGTTCTTACATAAGTCAAATCTTTTCTCAACTTAATCTAAAAGTAGTAGTCGCATTCCTTCCAATCACTGCTTTTTTTTAAACCTGAACCCCAACTTACAAACCAACTATCTCATCACATAAAGAAAAGGCTCCACCTAGGGTACTGCATAGACAACAGCTGTAAAGAGCTTTTAGCAATTTACGCAAAATCCACTATCTTAAGTTTCCCATTATTGAAAAGAGGATTTGCATGTCCCTCAAATATCTGCTTTACCTCTAATCAGTTCGACAATTATTAACCCTTCCAAATATGCATAGATACTGTGAAAGTATCTTGTCATGAAGAATTATTGATATCTCTCTCTATAAAGAGATGCACGAGTTCTTAAGGTATTACTCAAAAACTTCTTCAATGGCATCCTCATCTGCCAATCCTAACCCTTATTCAAGATCTGTCAGAGCCAAGGTGATATACCAAAAGCTTTGTAAATGGCCAGTCATTGATCGAGCAGTTATAGACTCTAAATATGTCCGAGACCTTTGGAGAGGTATCTACGATTGTCTCAATGAAGCTCCATCCGCTCTTTTGCCTAAAGAGATTGCAATGGATATCGTGGCAAGAGTTCCTACCAATTTCATGAGGTGGTGTTACATTCTTAGAACCATTTGGAATGGAAAAACAGATGGTTTAATCCAATACAAAAATAATTCAGCGATTGTTCATTGTGGATATCACAGATTCCACTCCACAGTTTTCATCAACAGTCATGATTCTTCAATCATTGCCAGTGGAGTCTCGGCACTTTGTTCGAACTCGGTTTCCTAAATGGATTTTTTCTTTCTTCTTTTTCTTTATTTCTTATTTTCCTTCTTATCTTATCTCTTTACTTTCCTTCATTTATTTTCTTTCTTTCCTTTTCGTAAATGCTAACAGTGTAAAATAATAAATATATAATAATATGGCACAATTCGTTTGCCACCCTACACTTGATCTTAACCGCATCTTTAATTCCAACTTCCACAAACTTAAAAATTTAATCCTTAAATTTCTATCCACCAAAAATAATAAAATAAAATATGGGTAAAAATAATCCGGGGTGTTACATAGTTCTTGAAGATTGAAGAGTAAAGAAGTATTTGACAAATCACAAAACTCTCATTTTGTATTAATGGTTGAAGTTGAGGTATGATCATATTTCGTGATGATGTTTTAAGTTTGAAAATACGTAAAGAGTGATACTCATTTATTTGAATATTTTCACTGTACATCGTTTTTAATTCCCAACACCTACAATTATGATAAGTCTCGTGAAGCCTTCCTAGCAGCTTGCCTTGAACTTTTAACACCATTTTTCTTGTAAGCCTTCCCAGTCACATTTGGCCAATAAAGTAGAATTGAAAACAGATAATGGACAACTCCCATTTAGACCAAACCCTCAAGTTGAAGATGTGCATCAGCTTTGTCCGCAATTAAACTACTATGCTTTGGTTTTAAAGGAAGAATTGGCCAAAATGAACAAAAGCCAATGCACAATAAATAAAAATATAAAACAATCACAAGAATATATTTAGAACAGGAACTTAAAAGAATAACATCCCAAGTCAGATCTCTTCTCGCAAGATCTTCAACGCTTTCTCAATATATGGAACTAAACTCCTCGGCATGCTAATTTATTTCCCATACCCATTGCTTGGTTTTCACCGAAGTACTATTTGATACACCAAATACATTAAAGGCTATTAATAAATCTCATTACAACATCTAGTTCATATTAGGGACGAGAAATAACGGGATAATAAGATTTAACAAGATGTGACGAGATTTAATGAAATACGTGATAGAACCTTTTCGTCCTAATTTTATAAATATGACATAATCGAGATTGAAAAATCTTGTCCCGTCCCGATCCATTACCATCACTAGTTGATATGTTATTACTATGAAAAAAACATACAGACAAACAAAGAAACAACAACGAGAGATTGTTGCAATTGCATTTTGACAAATCTAGTAGATATTGGTTGGTTTACAAATACAAGCCCCCGGGCTTACCGCTTTACAATGAATGAAGTTTTTGTTGAATAGGACATTTGTCCAATCCAAAGAAGCCCCAAGTGACATTCTTGACTCCAGTTAGCCTAACTCAAACCTTCCTCCGTTCAAGTACGTGATGTATTTAATTATGCAAAAAAAATTTACTAAAATTTTTGATCAAATTCAAACAAGTCCTTAAACAACCACGTAAAAACAAATTGTTATTTAGTCAAGTTGTTGACATCTCATCACTTTATTTTTAAAATTCAGTGTTTAAGTCTTTTCATGTAAAAGCGTTTGGTACAGAGTCATCGTTTGCCATGAATATAAACTAGGCTATAGGGAACAAAGTCTTAAATTAAGGACATAAGAAACAAAAATACAATCCAAGATTTCTTACTTCATAATCAACATTTCTATATTTCCTAAGCTCATTTTGGTTTACTTGTTATTGTATTGTTTGCTTTTTTCTTTTTATTAATAATTAATATATTAATTAAAAGATAAAAGGAGGAGTGCGTAAGATTTCCGAAAAATCGGTCTTTCGGAGATTTTTTAAATAAATATTTGATTTTTGGAAAATTCAAGAAGTATTTTCAAAACCACATTATCAAAACACAAACTCTTGATCGACGCGCTCTAACGTCTTTTCAATATAACAACGGTAAACGAGTTAACAGAGTCGTTTTTCATAAAAGTTTGAAAACTCTTAATTCTCCTACTGAGTTCTTGTTATTTTATAAAAAATAATACTAACTTTCTTTATGAATGAACACCAAAATCCCTTTCTATTAATACATTAAATACACCTTATACATTCATCACAGAAGTTAAAGAACACTTGTTATTTTAATGAGGTAACATGATCGTTTGCATTTTACACTTTCATTCATGTGATTTTTCTACCTTGAGCCCAACAGCCATTGAACTTTTTTTGTGGGGTCATTGCTTAGTGCAAAAAAAAGAACATTGTGTGGACAATTCCAACACTAAAGCTCCTTACACATATATTTGCATCAAGAAAAGTGATATAGAAACTAAAGTAGGATTAAATGTAGATTAAAATCAGCTACAAAATATTGATACTTTGTAAGTAAGTGATTTTAGTCCATATTTAGTTCGTTTTTACTCTCCCTATCATTTTTCTTACAGTAATCACTAAATAATATAGCTAGTCTCACATGAATTCCTTTGGCTATCTTGTCATTGGAGAACGATTAGTGACTGCTCTTTTTGCTTTTTAACTTTTGTTGCATGGTGGTTGAAAACAATGAAAGCATTTTCATTTGGGTGGGGTTTAATTTAATCTCGTGGGGATGGTGGATACATACAGCAATCATAAATATGGCCTTCCAAAAGAACAAAAGTTTTATCCGCCAACATGCTCAAATCATTGATCATCCTCATGATTTTCATATATTTCATGATTTAATTTGTAACCAAAAGCACTCAAACCTGCAATTTGTTATGCTGTTTCAGAAAAGTACTTCCCACGTAATTGTTATCTTTTAGAATTGGTGTGTAGTACTTGGTACCTTTCTTGAATCTCAATTGTAAAGGAGAAAAAGATAATTTATGAAGGACAGTCTAATATACAAAGGCTTCGATTATTGTGGAATCTAAAAAGAACAAATGTCCACAACGTTATTCTCATACGCAGCCTTACGTCGCCCATCACTAAATTTTCCCTGAAAATATGAATGTCAAGAAAAATATATAATCATCCTTGGATGTATTTTTAGAAATTTATTGAATCTTCATTCTCACTAACTTCATATAAATATCATATGTTATATACAAGGGGGGTGGGGAATATGTAAATGCTAATAAGAAAAAGAATAAATAATACAAAAAGTTGAAATTGAAAAATGAAATGGGATGCATCTTAATTAGCATCTGAGTTTCTCTTCCACAGAATTGGAATTCTTGCAATGAGCAATTGCATCTTGAATTGCAGCTTGCAATTCTTCCATGGTACTGTCACTTGTTGAAGAACAAATGTTTGTTGTTGCAACAAGTAACCCACTATTTGTAGGAGATGTTGTAATTGATGCAGGAGCTGAAAGTTCACCTCTTCTTCCTCTAATTAGCTGATCTAATTGCTTGTTCCTCATGCTTAAAATTCCTGAAAAAGAATGCTGCTGCCTTTGGAAATGGTTACCGTTTTCTCTCCTTCCTCTGAAAATCATCAATGGCCTAACCATTCTCACATATCTTTTTATTACATCACTTGCATCGAATCTCATCTTATTCTTTTGCTTCTGCTCGCTATTTTCTTCATATTCTCCAACTTCATAACCCTTTCTCCATCTTGTGAACCCGAAAAATGATAAGGACTTGGACTTGGCTCTTCCCTTTGTTTTGATATTGCTATTGCTGGTAGTGCTGGAGTTCGTAACTATTTTTTCAGGTTTTTGATCGTCTATTAAGTCTCTGATGGGAAGGGTGAAGTTATTAAGCTGTGAGTTGGTGGAGGAGCTTGAAGAAACTGGAAGGTGAGAGAGGAGATGAAGAGGAAGCAAATGTCCATGGAAGAAAATTTCATCAGCTGGAGATAAATCGATTGCGAATGAAGATGGTGGTGTTTTGGTTTTGTTGTTATTATTATCATCAGGAACATTTGTTGTTGAAGAAGAATGAAGAGAGATTGTGAAGGAGAATTCATGAGAAGGAGATGATGACGCTGATGGTGGTGAGGCTGCAGAGGCAGAGGCAGAGGCGGATGTTGGTGACTTTGCTGCTGCTGCTTGTGGTGCTAAACTTTCAGTTTCTTCTTCATAATTCTTCTTGTCCACAGCTTTCTCTTTGCCTGTTTGATGCCAATTGGTGTCCATACTTCAGAAAATTAGATGCTTCAAAGACTTTAAAAGATCTGATTCAGTATCTGGGGTGTTTGTAATTATTGGGCTTGTGGATTATTGATATGATTAGGAGGCGGTGGGAGAAACTGAGAGTGTATTGTCAGTGTGGACTTGTTCTGCTTAAAATGTCTAGCAGAACAATGGAACTATGTTTTTTTTGCATTATTTTTTGAGAGAGAGAGAGGGGGTGTGTGGTGGTCCCCAACGGATATGGCTTAATGCTATAAGATTTATAAATATGGGTATTGCTACAATACCCTTGGGTATCCGATACCCAAGGGTTGGTAGCATTAAAAAAAAAAAAATGAGTAATTGGTTGCAACAACCGGTTGCAACAACCGGTTGCAACCGGTTACTCTAAAAAAAAAAATTTAAAATAATTTTTTATTATATAAATTATAAAATATTAATAAAAATAAAATTATAAAAAAAACTTATATAAGTTTTTAAAAATTTATTTTTAAAAAATACTGAAAAAAATAAAATAATATAAAAAATTTATGTTTTATAATACTGATAAAATAAAATAATATAAAAATATATTACATATTTATTGGTAAAAGTTGCACGTTTAATGCTAAAGGTTGCATATTCAATGGTCATAGTTACATGTGCGATTTTCGAGGCAGATGCAGTTGCATGTTATAGCTAAAGTTTCAAGTCCAACGGTTATATTTTGCATGTTTATTGCTAAAGGTTTCATCTTCGAATTATTGCATATGTATTGGTGAAAGTTGCACGTTTAATGATAGAGGTTGCATATTCAATGGTCATAGTTACGGGTGCGATTTTCGAGGCAGATGCAGTTGTAAGTTATTGCTAAAGTTTCAAGTCCAACGGTTTCATTTTGCATGTTTATTGCTAAAGGTTTCATCTTCGAAATATTGCATATTTATTGGTGAAAGTTGCACGTTTAATGCTAGAGATTGCATATTCAATGGTCATAGTTACAGGTGCGATTTTCGAGGTACATGCAGTTGCATGTTATTGCCAAAGTTTCAAGTCCAACGGTTACATTTTACATGTTTATTGCTAAAGGTTTCATCTTCAAAATATTGCATATTTATGGTGAAAGTTGCAAGTTTAATGGTGGAAGTTACATATTCAACGGTCATAGTTGCAGGTGCGATTTTCGAGGCAGATGTAGTTGCATGTTATTGGTGAAAGTTGCACGTTTAATGCTAGAGATTGCATATTCAATGGTCATAGTTACAGGTGCGATTTTCGAGGTACATGCAGTTGCATGTTATTGCCAAAGTTTCAAGTCCAACGGTTACATTTTACATGTTTATTGCTAAAGGTTTCATCTTCAAAATATTGCATATTTATTGGTGAAAGTTGCAAGTTTAATGGTGGAAGTTACATATTCAACGGTCATAGTTGCAGGTGCGATTTTCGAGGCAGATGTAGTTGCATGTTATTGCTAAAGTTACAAGTCCAACGGTTTCATTTTGCATGTTTATTGCTAAAGTTTCATCTTCAAAATATTGCATATTTATTGGTGAAAGTTGCAAGTTTAATGGTGGAAGTTGAATATTCAACGGTCATAGTTGCAGGTGCGATTTTCGAGGCAGATGTAGTTGCATGTTATTGCTAAAGTTATAAGTCCAACGGTTTCATTTTGCATGTTTATTGCTAAAGGTTTCATCTTCGAAATATTGCATATTTATTGGTGAAAGTTGCACGTTAATTGCTAGAGGTTGCATATTTAACGGTCATAGTTGCAGGTGCGATTTTTGAGGCAGATGTAGTTGCATGTTATTGCTAAATTTACAAGTCCAACGGTTACATTTTGCATGTTTATTGCTAAAGGTTTCATCTTCGAAATATTGCATATTTATTGGTGAAAGTTACAAGTTTAATGGTGGAAGTTGCATATTCAACGGTCATAGTTGCAGGTGCGATTTTCGAGGCAGATGTAGTTGCATGTTATTGCTAAAGTTATAAGTCCAACGGTTTCATTTTGCATGTTTATTGCTAAAGGTTTAATCTTCGAAATATTGCATATTTATTGGTGAAAGTTGCACGTTTATTGGTGGAAGTTGAATATTCAACGGTCATAGTTGCAGGTGTGATTTTCGAGGCAGATGTAGTTACATGTTATTGCTAAAGTTACAAGTCCAACGGTTTCATTTTGCATGTTTATTGCTAAGGTTTAATCTTCGAAATATTGCATATTTATTGGTGAAAGTTGCAAGTTTAATGGTGGAAGTTGAATATTCAACGGTCATAGTTGCAGGTGCGATTTTCGAGGCAGATGTAGTTGCATGTTATTGCTAAAGTTATAAGTCCAACGGTTTCATTTTGCATGTTTATTGCTAAAGGTTTCATCTTCGAAATATTGCATATTTATTGGTGAAAGTTGCAAGTTTAATGGTGGAAGTTGAATATTCAACGGTCATAGTTGCAGGTGTGATTTTCGAGGCAGATGTAGTTACATGTTATTGCTAAAGTTACAAGTCCAACGGTTTCATTTTGCATGTTTATTGCTAAAGGTTTAATCTTCGAAATATTGCATATTTATTGGTGAAAGTTGCAAGTTTAATGGTGGAAGTTGGATATTCAACGGTCATAGTTGCAGGTGCGATTTTCGAGGCAGATGTAGTTGCATGTTATTGCTAAAGTTACAAGTCCAACGGTTTCATTTTGCATGTTTATTACTAAAGGTTTCATCTTCGAAATATTGCATATTTATTGGTGAAAGTTGCAAGTTTAATGGTGGAAGTTGAATATTCAACGGTCATAGTTGCAGGTGTGATTTTCGAGGCAGATGTAGTTACATGTTATTGCTAAAGTTATAAGTCCAATGGTTTCATTTTGCATGTTTATTGCTAAAGGTTTCATCTTCGAGATATTACATATTTATTGGTGAAAGTTGCACGTTAATTGCTAGAGGTTGCATATTCAACGGTCATAGTTGCAGGTGCGATTTTCGAGGCAGATGCAGTTGCATGTTATTGCTAAAGTTTCAAGTCCAACGGTTTCATTTTGCATGTTTATTGCTCAAGGTTTCATCTTCGAAATATTGTATATTTATTGGTGAAAGTTGCAAGTTTAATGGTGGAAGTTGCATATTCAATGGTCATATTTATGCGCCCTAGCACAAATATTAAGTGATTTTTTCTTAAAAATTATTTAATTTTTTATTTTTCAAGTTTAAAATATTTGTTGCATCTTTTAATGTTGAAAATCGATTCCATATTAAATTAATCAATTTTCTACTTATTTATTTATATCAATATTAAATTCGGTTATAATTACTACACTTGGGACATACATCTACTTATCATTTTAAGGTTGAAAGTTGCATCGTAATGATTAAATTGCATATTGATGGTTTGAAGTTGCATGTATTGGTTATATCTAACAATTACAAATTATTCACTTATCATGTTTATTATTTCGATTCGATCTCGAAGTCATATGAAAGGTATTTATTATGAAAATTAATTTTTATTAGTTATTCGTGTATGATTCGTTTTACTATTTCTTTTATCAGTTATTGGTATTTTTCAATTAAGATTCCAGTAATTATGGATTATTACCTTTGAAAAAATAATATTTCGGATATTAACTAAAGTTAATGAGCATGGAGGAAAAATTTTAATTCTTTTTTTTATAAATAACTATTATTTCATATGAAAGGTAATTAGTATGAAAATGATTTTTTATTAATTACATAAGATGATAATTTTTTAATTATAGTCTTTCGGATAATTACTAAAGTTAATGAACATATGTTAATGTTCACATATACTTATAATTTTCATTAATTACTTATGTTAATGTTGATATCTGTAACTGACCGAAATAACCGAAAAAATTGGAAAAAAAAATAGAAATATGATAAATTTTGAAAAATTAATCAATTATTTACTTATTTATTTATCTAAAGTATTAAATTTGGTTATAATTAATATTCTTTCGAATAATTACTAAAGTTAATGAGCATGAAGTAGAATTCTCTTAATGTTATAGTTTTTATATAACAACTTAATATTTTTGTTAATCACACATTTATTTACTATGACTTAAGTTTCAAAGTTATTGGTTTTGTTACATGTTTAATAATTATTTATTTATGTCAATAATAAATTCGGTTATAATTACTAAAGTTAATGAGCATGAAGAACAATTTTTATATTTTGTTCATAAATTTTTATTAATTACCTAAGATGAGCATTTTTTTGAATGAGCAAAAGTTAATAATCTTGAAATCTACTTAAAATTTTCGTTAATTACATATGTTAATGAGCATGCAGATGAGTTTTATACTTTTTGTTTCCGCTTAAAATTTGTATTCATTACGACAATTATTATTTCGATTCATTTATTAAACGAAACGAATCAATCTCGATTTTGTCTTTAATTGTTATGAGTTTGAAGAAATGTATTCGTTTAATAAATGACTAATTACAATTGAAAAATAATATTTTTCAATTAAGATTCCAATAATTATGGCTAATTACCTTTGAAGAAATATATGCATGTTTCATTATCATTATTAATTTTTATATTTGAAGCATAAAATATTTATTGCATATTTTATGGTTGAAAGTTGCATCATTCAAGCTAAGGTAAATTGAAAATTTGTCATTAGCTTAATAAACAGTGGTACCTAACTATAACTAGAGCTTCGCTCTAAATTTGTTGGATATAGCAAATTTTTTACGGAAGGACGTTATCCTTCATATATAATGCATGTCGTGTGAAGATCAACTAAGAACATACAAGCTTTCTCATGACCTTCTTTGATTTCATCACTCTTTCTAGCTTCACTGGAGCACCCACACCACCGTTAGCAATTTCAGTCAAATTAGTCTCTATCCCACCATCTTTTGACGATGATTCCTTCTCCAACTCTACTTTTTTTATTTATTGCATATTTTATGGTTGAAAGTTGCATCTCAATGGTGAAATTGCAGCATAGTAATAGTGTCAAGTTAATATTTACATAGTCATGTAATCCATTCTAACATATCCTTAATCACATAATCCATTCTCCATTAGGAAAGATGATAGGAGCTTTACTGCCATTACTTTCATCACAGTAAGATTGTTGCCATGAATTTTTTATTTTCTATTTGCTATAACCAGTAGGTATTTGCAATATGAGTCGGAAATGTGGCAAAAATTCATTGTATTGAGTTTAAAACACTTGCGATAGGTTATTGCGATACTTGCTTCGGAAAAAAATGATGGCAGCAATGCACTGCCATGAAAGCTGTGCGTGGAAATAACAGTGAAGAAAAATATAGTTTTATCTACAAGGATTGATTTTTTGGGGTTATTTACATAATATAGCTTATAATTTATGAAGTTCCTCCAAGCTTACACAATATGATTCACTTCAGATAAAGGAAGAAAGAGAGCTTGAGTCAAATAGAACACTATTTTCAATAATTTTGCTTCAATTAGCTGACATTTACATTGTATTTCCTCAATCAAGGACGAACATTAAGAAAAAAAGTATGACTCAACGAGACATTGAGATAAAGAGATAAAAGCATAATGGGAAAGGGGCGTATGCGAGAGAATAGAAGGCAGCGGAAACATAAGTGTTTATGGATTTGTGACTCAGAATAAAGTGTGCCCTAAATAACACTAAAATTGCAACTTACAACTAACGCAAATGTCAATCCTTTCTCCGTAAACAACCTTTCTTTTTAGTGTTATTTGGCATTCTAGCTGTCAAATTCGGAGGTTTCACTCTTGATATTTGCAATGAATTTAGCTGTTGTTGTGTATTATATTCTCCCACCGCTAATTATAAGACCTCATCATGTTTTTCATTCAACGGATAGTCAACAAGTTACAACGCAATTGTAATCCTTGCTTCTTGCGAGTCATGCTGTTCCAAATAATGTAAAACATGTTGATGAAACTAGTAAGTATATATACCACCCGAGAAACTCAACTCAGTAAATAAATATCATCTAAATAATCTCATCATACAAATCAAGCCCAACTAAACATAAGCAGTAACGATTAAATATATAATCTAAACTTATAAGTATATATACTACCCAAGAAACTCAACTCAGTAAATATATACCATCCAAAACAATCTCATCATGCTGTTGTGTGTTATATTCTCCCATTGCTAACTGTAAGACCTCATCACATTTGTCATTCAATGGATAGTTATAAGTTTCAATGCTATTGTAACTTTTGCTTCCTGAGAGTTATGCTGGTCCAGATGATATAAAACAAGTTAAGGAAACTAGTCAGTATATCTACCACCCAAGAACCTCAACTCAATGTATTTATACCATCCAAAACAAACAAATCTAATGAATGCAACTAACCCTGGCATTTCTTTACCTTATTTGGTGAAAAATAGCTGAATACTACCCAACAGTATGTTCTCTTTAATGGTGGTAGCAAAAAGTACAGGCTTTTAACTCACAAGTCCTATTTGCTACCTCAACCATCTTAACTTCAGTGGCTTTATGTCATTCATTTCCAACATCACTTGTCCTATACAAATTTCATAACTTTGCACCCCAAACTAAATTAACTGCAATAACACATTCTAATTGAAGAACTTAACATTGGTAACAACTTGATTTAGCTAATTTATTTTAGCTGAGGTAGGATCAGCAATTTTTTAAATAATCCGACACATTGGACCTGCTGTGGAAACAATCCCTAAATCCACAAACAAACCCAAATCATATAAACAACCACTAGGCGATATATTAAACAACAACGCATAAAAATATGGCCGCATTTCTTACTGTGGAAACAATGAAATTGTATATTGTCTCACTGATCTTCCCAGTTTTTGGTTCCCTAACAAATTTCACAGTCTCATAAACCGGATTCCCCCACTGACAGCATCCATCTTGAACCGCAGCCTTCTCTAATCTCATCGTTGGCTTTCCCACATCCACAGGAACCACAGATACCATTAATGCATTTCCCTCCAACTGCACAACCTGGAAAATCTCCAAAACAAAGCAATTCTTTAATCATTTATTCACATTACAATCAATCTTTAAAAAAAAATAATAATAATAATCACATTCTCCACTGCTCTTCTCTTAAAATTGCCAAGACAACCAGTGATTAAACAACAGAAAAGATAAATGGTAGCTCAATTAAGCCAATTTTCATGATTTTTCAATACCCAAATGATCTAAAAATCGAAAAATCAGACTTTTCTTTTCTTTTCTTTGGCTACATTTTCTCGGCAACCAAACAAAACCCAACCCAGTAGCCAATTCAAGTTATCTCCATTGTTCTGAAAAAACCTGACCTTTCAACAAACTCCAAAACCAAAACCAAATTAATCAAACACCACCACACATGACACATGAAGAATTAAGTTACCTGAGTTGCATGAAACTGCAACTTGAACACAGCTTTGATCTTGTTCTTGTCGGACCTCATCTCGCCGACTTAAACATCTTCTCCGGAGCTCCACCTTAAAAACCCCTCGCCATTCTCTGGAGACCATTAACAAAACCACTCGGTCCAATGTTCACTGTTCAGCAATCACATAATATAAAAATAACAATGCAGCTCAGACAAACTCTTTTAACTTTTCTTTCTTTCTGTGTTTCAGTTTCTGAACCACTGTCTGCAATTTTTTTGGGAGGTTAAAATCAGCAATACCCAGATAGGGAAAACAGAAAATTTTGCCAAAAAATAAAAAATTTTGCTCAGAGAAGGCAAAATCATTGAAACTTGTATTTTTTTTTTACCTATTCTACAATGAATAGCTCCAATTACATCAATGAGAGGAACAACTGCACGTGTGACCAAAGCTAATTGCCACACATCAGTGAAACCAACAACAAATCCAGTTACAAATGCGCCATATAGTGAATGAAATTACCCAGCTGCACATACAAAAAGCCTAATTAGAAAAAATAGAACAATCGATGAAAACAAGTAGAATAAAGATTGAAAATTTTAGATTCACCTTCTCGTTAATGGCATCTTGGACCATCACTGCATCAGCGTTAATGGCATATACGACGTCGCTGGTTCGAACCTCGGTGTCAAAAAACTAAACGTCTTGGTTCAAAGCTGCTTCTAAGTACTTGATCCTCATCTTGGTTGATTGCCTCTCACCAGTCCACATCCAACATGATATTTCTGAAAACAATTCACGAGCTCTGTTAATTGAGCAAACAAGAAAATGAAGCAGCGCCAAAAACAAAAAATAAAAATAAAAAAAGACACAGACCTGCCCATGAAGAAGAGAGTCATTGAGGAATTAGGTCAAATGGAAAGAGGGAGAAATGAGTGACTGAGGAATTAGGTGAAAAATATTGAGATGAAATAAATATATACTTGTAACCGGTTAAAAAAGGGTGTATCGGTTATTTTTTCTTTTTTAATTAATTATTTATTTTTTTTAAAATTATTAAATCTGACCGTTGGATTCACTTCAACATGCCCCTGGGTATCACATACCCAGGGGTATTGTAGACAGACCCTATAAATATACATGGCAAAATAATTTTATTACAAGTTTACCACAAAAAAAAAATTAAAAATAAAAAAAGTCGCACAAGTGGAGAAGTAAAAATATAGATTGTTTTTCAACTTTAAATTTAAAAACTAAATATCTCTCAAAATATAAAGTGTTTCAAGAAAAAAAAATATATTATTGATCTATAAATAATTAACTTTAAAACAAGTATCATGGTTTCGATGGAAAAAAAAGGTCAAAATGACATTATATTTATAAGTTACCGATCAGCTATTTTCAAACATTTTCTTTATACAGACACTAAATCACAATTTATAAGATGTTACATAAAACTAATATTAACATCTATACAGCTTTCATTAATAAACCTCTCTCAAATTAGGACTTCTCCCAGATCAAAATCAGTCTCAAAGTCGTTATTGGCAACAAGCAGAATCTAATTTTACCATGTCTTCAATTTTCGATTCTGTCGATTCATTCTGATAGTTCTAAATCTCTATTCTCTACTTCTTCTTCTAAAACTGAATCAAAATATTCTAAATGAGATTCTTTTTATACAACTATTGCATTCTTTTCATAAGGTATAATATTAGTATCATATCTGGGTGGTACAATTGTTGACTTTTTAAAGAAATTAACTATATTTGGTGTAATTATTAAACTATCGTTATTGCCAAATATAAAATTTAATCCTAATATAAATTTATATTCGTCTATCTATCTATATATAAAAGTTTATGGTAAATCATGTACTTCTCCATTTATTTTATTGATATATTATTTATACACTATGTTATCTTTATTAAACTACTATCAAAATGCTTAACATTTATTGGATGTCTTAATTTATTCCTATATCGTAACATCCCCCTTCAGGAGATGCTGCCGGTAAGGAATAGGTCGTACTATCCCCACTGACTTTCTAACTATGGACCACAACTGATACTTTTTTCTCAAACATAATCTCATATATGGAACCATTACCCAAATCCACGACATAGAATGCAAAACAGTACACACAACTGAATACTCAACATCACTTTTGTTAACAACTCTATACACGAATACTAATAACACAACTTTACTATATAATATCTGGAACTTGACTGAACTCTATCTCTAACTTAACTTGGACGTGGAACCAATATCCTAGTGATTGCCATCAGTATCCATCCTCTCGAGCTCGTCCTCCGGGTAACCTGCAAAACAAGGAAACTGGGAGTGAGGGGTTAGATCGTTTGAATGCCTAGTGAGTGGACAGTTTAAAACATGAACTAAAATGCTTTTGAAAATTCATTATTCTAAAACCAAAGTCATCTTAAGGAAATCGATCTTTCTTAAAATCTATTTACTTATCTGAAAATAATTCTCTTATTGGAAAATTATTCTAGAAATCTTTTCTGAAAACTCTTTCTTATAACTTATCTTTCCTAAAAAAAATTTATTTCTGAAAATCTGTTTCTGAAAAATCTACATTTGATCATCTGTATCTAAATATCTGGCGTATGGAGGCGTTACGTATCGCCGTCCCCCCATACGCAAAATCTGGCATTTCGGGGCATCCCCCGTACGCAATATCTGGTGGTCTTGGGGCGTTACATCTCGTCGTCCCCCAAGCCACAAATATGGAGCCGGGGTGCGGATCTATGCTTCCCTCCTGACTCAAAATCTGGGATCTAGGGGCATCAATCATCTCTAGTCATTAACTGCGTGTGCACACGATATCTGAATCCGTCAATTCCATATCTGACTCAAGTTACATACTGATGTGGATTTTTCCCCATGTCTCGAAGAATCATAAATCTCAAACTTTGAAAATCATTTCTTTCAAAACATTCCTCAAAACGTTCTTATTCAAAATACAATTGAAAATAATCTTAGCTAACGCCCTAAGTGCTCAAAAGTAAGTTTTGATTCAAAAACATATAAGTAAACACAGTTTAAGAGAATGGTCCACTCATAGATTTTGGAATCTGGCTGGCACATGTTTCGCTTCGTCGAAGAACTTGGTATTCCTGTCGATAATCTATAATTGGTAAATTTGGTTAGAATATAAGTCGTGAATATGTTTCGGAATTATACTAAGTTTCTCTATTAAACTAATCTATAACCACCATTTGATGTATACTACTTGTGACATGTCACAATGCATGTATAAGTGTCGATACGAAACCATTAGGCTGGCCTCTAACATCCTAAATTGAAACTGAAATATTATGAAAATATTTCTACCTCACGTCGTGACACCGGGTCTGGCTCATCGCGACGCCCACTCAAACGAACCCATGTAGAGATCATGCTCTGCTTCATGTCGCGATGCAAGACGCTACATGTCGCGACGCCCATTGATCGGTGAAATCACACATGTAACGCAAGTACACGTATCGCTCAAGTAGTATAAAAATATCGATCCCACGATGACTTAATTTCTATTGTTGTTATTAATTATTGACTCTATTTATTTACATGTATCTAATTAAAGGGAGAAGAGAATGATTGCTTGATGGTTGGTTGGTTGAATGTGGATTTGCTAAATAAATAAATAAATAAAAACAAAAAGAAAATACTAAGGAAAATAACAAAAGACACAATCATCTAAGGTTATGATTCCACACAATATTATTCTAATGATGAATTGATTCTCTTATATATGTATAATAAATCAGTTTGCTAACCTAGAACAATAAGATATGCAAATAAGATATGCAAAAGCCTTTTCCGATGGTCAGATGCAAACACCTAAAATAACTCAATTAATCATATTTCTATGTTAACCAAGTTATCTGAATTCATTAAGTTCAAATTCCAATTATGGCTACCCCCATCCGATAGGTATATGTCTATCCTGAATGGAAATCTACCTAAGGATCATTTGCCCCATGGTGAGATCGTGAGCTATTAAATCTAAGCCTGAAACCTAAAATCTCTTTTCCAAGTTCATTTTAAGTTTACCACATCAATCTTATTGGCGATCGAGCAACAAGAAGCATTAAGCTTAAGATTCAATAAACAAACTAAAGTATTAAACACAATATAATTAAATCAATTATTAAGCATGTGCATATTGTGCTTCATCACTTCCCTAGAATAAAAATAAAATACTGGGATTAGGGGATCCACCTTTAATATTTCAAATGTAGAAATCTCACTTTATTATAATATAGAAATTGTCACTGTTATCCTATTAAGTCAAACCAGCCATAAATGTGGTATTATTATTTGTTCATAAACCAGCCATATAGGCGGTAATTATCTGTCACCTAAAGACCGACCATATAAGAGGTGTCACATTATGTCAAATAAATAAAACCAGTCATTAAGGCGATATCAACTTTATTCCATATTATTAAATTATAATTTCCATATTATAAAATAAGTGAGATAAATCTAACTTATCATATTAAAGGTTTCACCCTTCCCGAAGCGGAAATTAACTATAAAACATAAAAGAAAGTTAAAACACACAAACTATTATTACTAAAAATAAAAATACATAATTAAAATATAGAAAATAAACACACAAGATACAATCCTCAAGTTCCTTAATAGAAGCCTTAAGGAAAGTATGAAATTTACAAATGAAATGACTTGGTATTTATAGGTAAAAAATTTCCCTCCACCAATTTCTCCACCAAACATGGCACAAAACATGACATCAAATCCTCCACCAAACATGCAAGCATGTTTTGTGGAAGTTTAACAATTTCATTTTTTATTTTTTATTTTTGTTTTGAAAATGACTTAAATAATTACACATAACACACTTCCGTATATTTTATCCATTTCCTTCATGAAACCTTCGGAATTAGAAATTATTATAAACTTCAATGTTGTAGATCTTTGCGTCTTATTTAATCTGGAACTTGGATCACCTCAATCTGATATTGGAGTAAAAAGTTAAGGCCAAAATACGAATATTACGCAAAGTTGGAATTTTCGAAATTATACTTCGTTAGAACGCCATTTCAAGTTTCCAACCTCTAAAATCCAAATGTAAGTCCAGTTTATGCCCTTATTTGTTCCATATTTCGTCCTGATTGATTCCATTGAGTACCGATTTTATTTATCTGCAAAATAAACTTAAACACATCAAAACGTTCATAAAACTAGAGAAACTATACAAAATATTAAGTAAAAGGGGCGGTAAATATTGATATATTTTCCGCTCATCACACTCGCAAACCTAACATTTTACTAGTCCTCGAGCAAAATAATAAAATAAAATACAATAAATAATTAAAATTAAACTAAGCCACTTTCGTAGGGATCACGGTTGCATTTAGCATATGCAACAAGCCTTTAAACCCCTAGGTGTCCCTAGTGGACGAGTTGTAGTCTCGTGAGGGCTTACAGTGACGATACCCACAAACATCAATCAAATGCACACAAATGCAAAAAGATCAAACAAGTTAGTGACTAAACAAATGAAACTCTTATCCAAGTTAGTAGTTGTTTTCTTTCTTTCTAAATTACCAAATAAGTAAATTCTCCTATTATTTTTACCATTCTCCATATACACAACCAACAAGGTATTAATCAAATCATTATATCAGAATTCACACCTTTTTAGTAATGGAATTTTTATTTTTCTTTATTTTTGCTTTTTCTTTTGTTTTTTTAATCAATATCTTCAATCCATGTAGCGAGCTTTGAGCCAGTGACTCCCAGACCAGTTGAATTTAGGGCATTAGGTGTTAAAACCACCCCTACAGACTTAATTACTCGAATTTCAGATGCTTTTATTATTATATTATTATTATTATTATTATTATTATTATTATTATTATTATTCTTTTATTCCATCGCTTTTTTAGATGCTTCCTCCAATTAAACTAGAGCATTGAATATTACAAACTTTTCACATACAACTAATGGTTGTATGTTACCATGCATGTTGATAATATCTGTCAACTGAACATATGAAGATCCAATTTAGTCCGTATTATGGAGAATTTATGAATTAAATAATTTAAAAGGAAATAAACAAAAATTAACTTATTACGAAATAGGTTGAGATACGTCTCATGAGTGAAATTCCTTACACAGCTATCTCAAACGCAATTCCACCTGGTTAGTCAAGTTAAAAACATAAGAACACAAAATATTTTTATATTTATTTTTTAATTTTTTTTGAATTTTTGAAATTTTTTTATTAAAAATCAAATAAAAAACAACACAACGAAAAAATAAATACAATATACTAATAAATTATTCCCCACCCCCAAACCTAATTGAGACATTGTCCCCAATGTCTTAAAGAGAAGAAGAAGAGTTTAGAAGACAGTACCTGGTTAGCTGGAATTCTACATCTAGAAAGAAAATTAAAGGTTAAGATCCAGATTTATCCGACGCTTCTTACCACGATCATTATCAGACCAGTTTATCTTGGAAAGAATAGGGTCAATTTGTGGTTCAAAGGCTAAAAGTTGGTCAATTAAATCATGAGCAGTCCTGGTAGTAAAGAAGATCTCTTTTACATGTATTGACACGAACCCATTTCTCCGGGCATCATCAAGAAACACACAAAGAAAATCATAAAATCCATCAACGTTAAGCAGTCCAATTGGTTTCTAGTGTATGTTCAAGTTTGCTCAAGATAGCACTGCAAAAATTTCCTCCATCGTGTCTGTGGGACACAGAAACTGGGCGACGAATGTTGTTCCGGGCTCGCGGCCCGGTTGGGAGTACGGAGTAGCCCGCGGGGGACTAAACCGGAGAATAATGGAGTCGCCACCCGGTGTGAACCGGGAAAATGAGATTTAAGGCCGCACTCACCCCTCGCAAGGGAATACCTCAAACCGTTGGGTTCGGAATGGTCCATTACTTATGCCACTTGTAATGAAATGATTTGTGCAATAATTTAACCAAGCCTAAGCAACATTTATTTCCAAGGAGTATTCTACTTTTAAGTTCACATGCATGAAAGTAATCATCATAACGGCAAACATGCAATAGCACACGGCAATCTCATGAACATGTTTCGATCATATAATGCGGAAAACAAAGAACAACCTAAACATAATGCAAATTCCAAACGCAAAATAAAGGACTAATCATGCTTGAAAATGAACAACTAAATGGGCTAAATCATGCTTAAGAACCAAGTAGCATACTAACGGCCTAATCATGCTTGAATACCATCTCATGAACACATCAAATAAATAAGTGCAGGAATTCAAATAGTATGATTGATTACATGATACAAGAGAAATCACCTAAGAAACAATTATGCATGACATGTGATGAAAAAGACTCAGTTCAGTGTATGCGCGTTCGTGTAGCGTTCGAAAACGCGTTCGAACGGTAAACAGAAGGTTCTCGTTCGTGTGGCGTTTGATAACGCATTTGAACAGGACCAGACCTGATGAAACAAATGCATGCGCGTTCGAGTAGCGTTCGTAAACGCGTTCGAACGGTAAACAGAAGGTTCGCGTTCGTATAGCGTTTGATAACGCGTTCGAACGGGAGCAGACAGAAAACATGCGTTCGTGCGGCGTTCTGAAACACGTTCGAACGGGGTTACAGCAGTGACCTCCAAAATGTAGTAAACAACATGACACATACATGAACGGATGAATAGATGACACCTAATTAATAATAACGGGCTAAAAGGCGCGGTAAATCATAATGGTAAAAGATTTTAACCCCACGAAACGGAGGACCTTTAATCCGACTTACTAAGCCCATGTGCAATGCAACATGATGCATGATTATGCAAGAAGATGACATACAAAGAAAAGCGAATAACGAAATAGTAGGCGCGGTGAAGTATCGTGGTAAGGGTTCTTTAACCCCTCGAAATGGAGGACCTCTAATCCAACTTACTAAGCCCATGCGCATCACATCATAATGCATATAAAAATAAAGACAACGATATCGGACTTTGTAACACCCCAAATTATTTTTACCCATATTTTATTTTATTATTTTTGGTGGGTGGAAAATTAAGGACTAAATTATTAAGTTTGTGGAAGTGGGAATTAAAAATTTGGTTAAGATCAAGTTTATGGTGGCAAATGAAAATTTCCATGTGAGTATATATATGATGCCAAACCCTAAAATTTGTCTCAGCAACCACTTTCTTCATTTTTTTTAAGAGAGCAGACGTGAGGGAGAGAGAGAAAAAGAAGAAAAAGAGAGAAATAGAGGTTTTGGTCCCGATCCGAAGTTCAAACCCGACCGAGTCTTTAAGGAAAAGTGTTGATCTCGTCGATAGGATTATTTTGGTGGTGATTTCATCTCGGGAAACTCCCAATTTTCGTAGAAATCTCGGTAAGAAACTTTTTGTGGTTTTTCTCGATTTCCCGTTGATCCGGAACTCCGATCGACGAACCGTCAGCGGCATTAGAACCGGGAAGAGGAGACGAACGCTCGGCCGTCAGAATTTTCTTCATCCGACCGGCGCGTGGCGCTCACGCGCGCCTTATGTGGCGGCGCATGAGGCCCACGCGTGGCCTGGGTGATAGGCGTGTGGCCACCACGCGTAGGACAAAATCTTCGTGCCGACTTCCCGAGTCTCCTCCGTGATTTCCAGACCATTCCGAGTAGTAACGGACCTCCGAATCTTAATTTTTGTTAAGTTTGCGAGAGCGACCGAACCACGTTTCTTGCATATTCTTTCATCTATTCTAGTTAGGATTATGTTCCTTATAGTAAATTCTTTTGACTTTTAGGTGATCGTGATACCGTAAGCAGGGACGGTCCTGCTGCCTAGTTCCTTTATCTGTAGTCAGCTCACCAGGTGCGTGGATAAGCTTGTAACATTGATGTTTTCAAAAGTATATAGTATGTATGTTTTCTTAAATGAATTTTAAGGTAATGCATTAAATGAGTTTGTTTTTAGAAAGTTTATATTTTTGCTATAAGGTATGGATCGAATATTGATTATGTTGAAATCATGTGTTTGTGATATATGAGAAACTTGCATGATTTGAGATATATGAGCATGGATTATGGAAATGATTTTTATGTTAGGATGCACCCCGTGTACATATATGTGCCAGTTTATTTGCCGTGAGATGAGGTCTTATGTTGTCAGTTTTGCTCCGGATGCCAGTTATTACCGTGGGGATGCCCCATGTTGCCAGCTTTGCCGTATTGTCACGAGAGTGTGCATATAGATGAATAAACAGCTTTATTATTCAGAGTATTCTTGAGCAGTATGAGTTTTATGAGAAATGAGATTTATGATTTCAAGTAAATGTTGAATTTATTGATTTTCAGCTTTATGTACTTATTTATAGTATGAAATACTTATTCGATCCACCTTGTTACTTGTTTATCCACGGCACTAAGCTGTGATCCATTGCACTAAGCGCGAGCTTACCATTTTCTTTAACATTTCAGGTTTAGCATATTAGTAGGTCATCCTTTCCATTTGCTGTTTCGTCATCATTTCCTGCCAATAGAGAAAGGTTGTGCCAACAATAGAGTGTCCTTGTTATGTTTTTCTTGGAAGAATTTGTTATTTGGTTATAGGCATTCGAGCCTTTATTTGATACTGAGGATATTGTATTTTCTTTTTGGATATTCCTTTGAGTTGGATCATGGAGATCCTATGTTATGATGATATTTTCAGTTTAGATTTTTCCTTGTATTTGGAGGATTAGTCCATATTACAGGGGAAACTCTGCCAGTTTCTAGTTTTCGTCTCACCCCTACCCTACCTAAGGGGACGGGTGTGACATTTAATGGTATTAGAGCCCAGAGTTCATAGATTCTGTAGACACTTCATTTTTCCTTATTAGTTATTCTATGTCTTTTAGCGGTTGACATCTCTCATGTGTTTTCAGATGCCTCCGCGTCCCAAAGTTCGAGGTGCAGGTCGAGTCCGTATTCGTAGGATAGCAAATGTTGGCCAACCTTCAAGGGCACCTCCAATTGATGAGGAGGTTAATTCTTATGAATGGGAACCCTTTGAAGGGAACCCTAATCCTGTTGTAGAAGATTCCATAGCCTCGGTTTTCGGGGATAATACCCCAGTTCATCATCCTCCTAGCAGTAATGTTCCTCCAGCCCTGCAGCACCTCAGGGAAACATTCCAGCACCTCCTCCACCTCCCCCCGGGGTTTCTACCCTCCACCTTATTATGCTCCTCCTCCAGAAGGTGTTCCTCCAAATGTTCCCCCTGGTGCTTACCCTTATCTGTATTTCTACCCTCCAGCATGGGGTCATGGCCCAGCTCAGGTAGCTCCTATAGTTAATGAAGATAATATTGCTAAAAGAGTGAAAGAAAATGGAGCTGTTGAGTTTGATGGAAAGAAAGATCCCATTGTAGCTGGAAATTTCTTGGACATAGTTGAGAAGGCTTTTGAACTGATGAGATTGACTGATGAACAGAAATGCCACCATGTTTATCAACTTTTGACTGAGCAGGCTGATAAATGGTGGAAGAGTGTAAGAGGTAAATTCTCAGAGATTAATGTGTTGACTTGGGAGAAGTTCAAGAAGGAGTTCATGAGTAATTATATGAATTCTGCTTTTATGGATGAGACGAGGAGAGAATTTTATAGGTTGATTCAGGGTAACCGCACAGTAGATCAGTATGACACTGCCTTCCATGAGTTGGTGCAGTTTGTTCCACATTTGAAAGACCATGAACAGGGCAAGATGGATCATTTTCTTAACGGTCTGAATGCAGAATTGAGATCCAGGATCCGATTATTTCCTATGGACAGTTTGACAGAGATGGCAGATTTTGCTAGAAAAGCAGAGTTGCAGAAAGAGAATGGCAAGTTGGGCTAGATTATCAGATGAGGAGAAGAGAAACATGGAACATCGATCTAGCAAACCTAGAGCCCAAGGCAGAGTGTTCGCTATGACGCAGCAGGAAGCTTTAGCAGCACCAGAAGTTATCACAGGTATGGTGTTTACCTTGGTCGAATGGCCCGATTACTTATTGATCCTGGAGCTACACATTCTTTTGTTTCAAAATCTTTTGCATTGCATGCCGATAGAGAAGGAAGTGAGCTAGATTGTGATTGTAGTTAGTTGTTGCTACCCATGTCAGATATTCCTTTATTGCTAAGCAAGTTTACAGAGGATGTGCAATCCGTGTTGGTGAGCATGATTTATTAGTAGATTTGATTTGTGTGGAGATACGTGATTTTGATGTCATTTTGGGTATGGATTGGTTATCGTTTCATCGAGCAACAGTAAATTGTCATGAGAAAGTTGTGGATTTTGAGGGTCCGGATGGACAAAAATTTTCCTTTAGATGGAGAGAAGGTTTGTTCCCTCCTATGTGATATCTGCAATACGCAGTAAGTAAGTTGTTGCGGAAAGGTTGTGATGCCTATTTAGCTCACATAGTAGATACCAGAATAGGTTACATCAGAATTACATGAGATTTCTGTTGTGAGAAAATTTGCTGATGTATTCCAGATGAATTACTTGGTTTACCACCGGATAGAGAATTTGATTTCAGCATCGATGTAATTCCTAGTACAGCCCCTATATCCCTTGCTCCTTACAGGATGACTCCTGTAGAGTTGAAGGAGTTGAAGATACAATTGCAAGAACTGCTAGATAAAGGCTTTATAAAGCCTAGTTTTTCACCATGGGGTGCACCAGTGTTATTCGTGAAGAAGAAAGATGGTTCCATGAGATTGTGTATCGATTATCGGCAATTGAATAAGGTTACCATTCGTAACAAATATCCTTTACCTCGGATTGATGATCTTTTCGATCAATTACGGGGAGCCAGGGTATTCTCTAAAATAGACTTGAGATCCGGGTATCATCAGCTAAAAGTGAAGGAAGCATATACCTAAGACGGCTTTTAGAACTCGATATGGACATTATGAGTTTTTAGTAATGCCATTTGGGTTAACTAATGCACCAGCTGCTTTTATGGACTTGATGAATCGGGTATTCAAACATTATTTTGATAAGTTAGTCATTGTGTTTATGGACGATATCTTAGTGTATTCTAGTAGCGAAGATGAGCATGAAGAACATCTAAGAATCGTTTTACAGACTCTGAGGGAGAATGAGTTGTATGCCAAGTTTAGCAAGTGTGAGTTTTGGCTTGAAAAAATTGTATTCTTAGGCCATGTCATTTCTGCAGATGGCATTTTAGTAGATCCCAAAAAGATAGAAGCAGTGGTGGTTAATGGGAACCGCCTACCAATGCGACTGAGATACGGAGTTTCTTGGGTTTAGCAGGCTATAACCGACGTTTGTTCAGGGATTTTCTATTATTGCAGCGCCGTTGACGAAACTTTTGAAGAAGAATGCAAAATTTGTGTGGCCTGATGAGTGTCAGCAAAGCTTTGATAAGCTTAAAAAGTGTTTGATAAATGCTCCAGTGCTTACACTTCATCAGCAGTGGTGGATAGTGGTGGATATGTGGTGTATAGTGATGCCTCGAGAAAAGGTTTGGGTTGTGTGTTGATGCAGCATGGCAAGGTGATATCTTATGCTTCTCGACAGCTTAGACCTCATGAATTGAATTATCCTACTCATGACTTGGAGTTAGCTGCAGTAGTATTCGCACTGAAGATTTGGAGACATTATTTGTATGGAGAGAAATGTGAAATCTTCACGGATCATAAAAGTCTCAAGTATTTACTCACGCAGAATGAGTTAAATATGAGACAGAGGCGATGGGTTGAGTTATTGAAAGATTATGATTGTACTATCGACTATCATCGGGTAAGGCTAATGTAGTAGCAGATGCTCTCAGTAGGAAGTCATCGAGTATCCTAGCTCATATGGAAGTTCTACAGTTGCCATTGCTATTGGAACTCAGATCTTTGAGAGTTGACTTATCAGTTGGTAATTCAGGATCTCTATTAGCAACTCTTAAAGTCAGACCTATATTAGTGGAAAGAGTCAGGGAAGCTCAGACTCAGGATGCTCGTTTTATGAAAATCATCGATGAAGTGAAAAAGAAAGAGCATTCAGATTTCTCTCTTAGAGATGACGATACATTAATGTATGGAGATAGATTATGTGTACTTGAAGTTGAAAGCTTGAAGAGAGAGATCATGGAGGAAGCCCATTGTTCTGCTTATTTTATGCATCCAGGCAGCACTAAGATGTATAGAACTCTCAAGGAGAATTATTGGTGGAAAGACATGAAGAAAGAGATAGAAGAATTCATATCAAAGTGTTTATCGTGTCAGCAGATTAAAGTAGAACACCAGCATTATGCAGGTACCTTGCAATCGCTTCATATTCCCGAATGGAAGTGGGGACACATCACTATGGACTTCGTGTCAGACTGCCTCGTACAAAGAAATGACATGATTCAGTATGGGTGATTGTTGACAGATTGACTAAATCAGCTCATTTTCTACCAGTCAGAGTAGATTATTCTTTGAACAAGTTAGCAGAGCTCTATGTTGATGAGATAGTGAGACTTCATGGAGCTTCAGTGTCAATCGTATCAGACAGAGATCCAAGATTTACCTCCAGATTCTGGCCAAGTCTACAAGAGGCTTTAGGTACTAAAGTAAAGTTCAGTATTTCTTTTCATCCTCAAACAGATGGGCAGTCAGAGAGAACCATTCAGACTTTAGAAGATATGTTGAGAGCTTGTGTTATGGAATTTAAAGGTAGTTGGGATCAACATCTATCTTTGATGGAGTTTGCTTACAATAATAGTTACCATGCTAGTTTGGGCATGGCACCTTATGAGGCATTATATGGAAGGAAATGTAGAACTCCTATATGTTGGGATGAAGCAGGTGAGAGGAAACTCTTAGGTCCTGAGATTGTTCAGATTACTGTTGATAAGATAGAAGTGATCAGATCAAAGTTGAAGACAGCTCAAGATAGACAGAAGAGTTACGCAGACCTAAAAAGGAAGGACATCGAGTATCAGGTGGGAGATAAGGTATTTTTTGAAGGTTTCTCCTTGGAAGAGTGTCATGAGATTTGGCAAGAAAGGGAAGTTGAGTCCTCGGTTTATTGGGCCATACGAGATCGTGGAGCGAATTGGACCAGTTGCCTACAGATTAGCATTGCCACAGGAATTGTCAAAGATTCACAATGTTTTCCACGTGTCCATGTTGAGAAAGTACAGATCAGATCCCTCCCACATTTTACAGGAGCAACCAATTGAGTTGAGAGAAGATTTGACTTATGCTGAAGAACCAGTGAGAATTTTGGCTAGAGAATTGAGACAGCTGAGAAGCATGACGATTCCATTGGTAAAAGTCCTTTGGGGTAAACACTCGAAAGCGGAAGCAACTTGGGAGCGTGAGGAAGACATAAGGAATAAATATCCCCACTTGTTTCCACCCTCTGGCATGTGAATTTCGAGGACGAAATTCTTTTAAGGGGGAGAGAGTTGTAACACCCCAAATTATTTTTACCCATATTTTATTTTATTATTTTTGGTGGGTGGAAAATTAAGGACTAAATTATTAAGTTTGTGGAAGTTGGAATTAAAAATGTGGTTAAGAGCAAGTTTAGGGTGGCAAATGAAAATTTCCATGTGAGTATATATGATGCCAAACCCTAAAATTTGTCTCAGCAACCACATTCTTAATTTTTTTTAAGAAAGTAGACGTGAGGGTGAGAGAGAAAAAGAAGAAAAATAGAGAAATAGAGGTTTTGGTCCCGATCCGAAGTTCAAACCCGACCGAGTCTTTAAGGAAAATTGTAAATCTCGTCGAGAGGATTATTTTGGTAGTGATTTCATCTCGGGAAACTCCCAATTTTCGTAGAAATCTCGGTAAGAAACTTTTTGTGGTTTTTCTCGATTTTCCGTTGATCCGGAACTCCGATCGACGAACCGTCAGCGGCATTAGAACCGGGAAGAATAGATGAACGCTCGGCCGTTGGAATTTTCTTCATCCGACCGGTGTGTGGCGCTCATGCGCACCTTATATGGCGGCGCGTGGCCACCACACGCAAGACAGAATCTTCGTGCCGACTTTCCAAGTCTCCTCGTGATTTCCATACCATTCCGAGTAGTAACGGACCTCCGAATCTTAATTTTCGTTAAGTTTGCGAGAGCGACCGAACCACGTTTCTTGCACATTCTTTCATCTATTCTAGTTAGGATTATGTTCCTTATAGTAAATTCTTTTGACTTTTAGGTGATCGTGATACCGTAAGCAGGGACAGTCCTGCTGCCTAGTTCCTTTATCTGTAGTCAGCTCACCAGGTGCGTGGATAAGCTTGTAACATTGATGTTTTCAAAAGTATATAGTATGTATGGTTTCTTAAATGAATTTTAAGGTAATGCTTTAAATGAGTTTGTTTTTAGAAAGTTTATTTTTGCTATAAGGTATGGATCGAATATTGATTATGTTGAAATCATGTGTTTGTGATATATGAGAAACTTGCATGATTTGAGATATATGAGCATGGATTATGGAAATGATTTTTATGTTAGGATGCACCCCGTGTACATATATGTGCCAGTTTATTTGTCGTGAGATGAGGTCTCATGTTGCCAGTTTTGCTCCGGATGCCAGTTATTGCCGTGGGGATGCCCTATGTTGCCAGCTTTGTCGTATTGTCACGAGAGTGTGCATATAGATGAATAAACAGCTTTATTATTCAGAGTATTCTTGAGCAGTATGAGTTTTATGAGAAAATAGATTTATGATTTCAAGTAAATGTTGAATTTATTGATTTTCAGCTTTATGTACTTATTTATAGTATGAAATACTTATTCGATCCACCTTGTTACTTGTTTATCCACGGCACTAAGCTGTGATCCATTGCACTAAGCGTGAGCTTACCATTTTCTTTAACATTTCAGGTTTAGCAGATTAGTAGGTCATCCTTTCCATCTACTGTTTCGTCATCATTTCCTGCCAATAGAGAAAGGTTGTGCCAACAATAGAGTGTATTTGTTATGTTTTTCTTGGAAGAATTTGTTATTTGGTTATAGGCATTTCAGACTTTATCTGATACTGAGGATATTGTATTTTCTTTTTGGATATTCCTTTGAGTTGGATCATGGAGATCCTATGTTATGATGATATTTTCAGTTTAGATTTTTCCTTGTATTTGGAGGATTAGTCCATATTACAGGGGAAACTCTGCCAGTTTCTAGTTTCCGTCTCACCCCTACCCTACCTAAGGGGACGGGTGTGACAGACTTCGTATACCCGATTGAACACATTTTACATCCAACCGAATATACATTATCCGACGCGGCGAAGCATCGCGGTAAAGGTTCTTTAACCCCTCGATATGGAGGACCTTTAATCCAACTTACTAAGCCCATGCGCTAATAACATAATGCATATAAAAAATAAAGACAACAATATCGGACTTCGTATACCTGATTGAACATATCTCACATTCAACCGAATATACATCATCCGGTGCGGCAAAGTATCGTGGTAAAGGATTTTAACCTCTCAAAATAGAAGACCTTTAATCGCACTTACTAAGCCCATGCGCAAACAACACAATACATATATAAAAAAAATAAAGACAATGATATCGGACTTCGTGTATCTGATTGAACATATCTCACATCCAATCGAATATACATTATCCGGCGCGGCAAAGCATCGTGGTAAAGGATTTTAACCTTTCAAAATAGAGGACCTTTAGTCGCACTTACTAAACCAATGCGCTTTATCTCGTCATTACATAAACAAATAACATGCGGAAATCAAGTAGCGAATAATAAACAAATCAAAACAACATAAAACGAAATACGCACCGTTTACTCAAGTGGTACGTGGAGTTGTATCCCGAGTACAGATCATACTACCGTCCATTCGGAATCGGCTATGAAATTTATGTCCGGGTTTCCATCCTATATACCACGAGAGGCGACACATTTTTCATTTTATTCAAGGGCCACAACATACATCATTTTACAATTCATGCATTTTCTATCTATTCAAGGGCCGCAACATGCTTCACTCCACAATAATCATGCAAACAAAACTCAATAAATAATAAATATACAACTGAAAATGAAAATGAATGTGAAAAGTACCCTCAGATCTAACCTTTTATGTCGACTTTCGCACTCGCGTTTCACGGTGATCGGAAGGGCCAAAGCTCCGCAACTTTCTGGTTCACTGGTTCAACGCTTTAGCTCGATGTTTTGCTGTTTTGGTCGCTGTTTTCACTCCGTTTTACTGCTGTTTTCTCTGTATTTTCTGGTCACTGTTTCAGGTGTGTAAGGCCACTGTTTTGGGGTAATTTGTTCACTGTTTTTGTGTTGGTTTAAGGGCTGATCTTTAGGATTATTCGAAGATTACATGGGCTGTTTTATGGACTATTTTGGGAACTGTTTTGGTGGTTTTGGGGTCAGTTTGTTGGCTCGGTTTGGGGTCTGATTTACTCTCGGTTAAGGGGTTGTTTCAAAACTTCTTTGGTGCGTGAAATAGGGGCTTCAAGGCTGGTGTTTTTGCGTGAACATATGGCTTGATTTGTTGAGGGCTTGTGGTCCGTGGGGCTGCTGAGTGGGGCCGGGATGTGTTGAGGGCTAGGTGGTTCTGGGTGCGTGGAGAGGTGATTTACTTTGGTTCACGTGTGCATGGTGAGTTCGTGAAGGGTTAGTCGGTGTGTGCGCTAGGTGTTCACTTGCGTGAGGGTTTTGAGGTGGCTTGAGGGGCAGGTGGCGTGAGGCTTGAGCAGTGTGGCGTTGAGTGTTGAAGGTTGATGAGTGGAGTTTTTGGCTTAGCTGAGGGTTATGGTTGTGAAGGTTTAGTTTTTATTGTGAATGCCGATCAAAAGAGCTGTGTATTTCTTGTGTTTGTCGTGAAAAGAGTGTGTTTAGGTTTTGTTCTTTTTGGTTGGCCGTGTCAGTGAGAAGGCGTGATGGTGGGTTGCGTTTTGTGAATGAGAGGAGTCGGATGGGTTGAGAGAGAGATGATGAGAGAAGAAGGTTATTAGGGTTTTTATTTTGTAGTGTCGTGAGAGTCTAAGAGAGATGGAAGAGAGGAGGCCGAGAGAGATTTAGGGTTTCTTTGCTTTGTGAATTGCCGTGAGAAAGTTCTGTGTCTTCTCCTCCTCTAGGGTTATGATTGTTGTTGTTTATATAGTTGCAAGGTAGGGTTTGCTTGGGTTAAAAAAGAAAGAAAATTAATTAAAAAGGGATGGATTTGATTTGGTTTATTAAAGGAAATGATATTTGTATTTAAGTGGGTAAATATTTTAAATTGTTGAGTGATTTATTAAATTAGGAAGTGATTTATTTTAATTTTGGAATTTAACTTAATTGGATTTTTATTTCAAGTTATTTAATTTAACTTAATTGTATTTTAATTTAATTTAATTTAATTAGCTTTAATTTAAGTTGATTTAATTTGTGACATGTATTTTAAATGTTTTAATTATTTTTTTGGATTGGGCTTGGGTGAGATGGGCTTGGTGTGTGTTTAGTGGGCTAAGGGTGTGTTTTAATAACGGAGGTCTAACAAGCGAGCTTGAAGCTAAACCAGCGAATCCAACAAAAAAGACTTTTTCCCTTCCGACGTCTGTTTCCCGCTGCTCCCGCGACTTAAAAGGTAGTGCCTCCAAATGAGACTCATCATCGGGTCTTACATACAAAAATGCAGTGCCTACAGTGCCCAAGCCACCTGACAAAGCAATAAAAGCATCAGCACGGTTAATCATTTCAACAAGTCATTCGGACATACCTGGCACGATGCATTCATCTCCATTTGATGGTCCTAAAAGATTTGCCTCTGCCAAAAGTTTTGGGATGATTCCCAGAACTTGACTACCTCCTTCATGTACCTCCTTTGAAACGTACCTCATTAGTCCAAGATTGTCACTACCATATACTAAGTGCTTATTCCTTTCAGCTATAACTCTACCCAATTCCTGTGTTGCCGCAACGAATTCTGGCTTAGAACCAACACTAGTACCGCAAAACACACATATGTTTACAACTCGTCTTCTTGAAGTTGCTTCCATTTTTTTTATGTATTTCTTTCTCAAATCTGGATGTCTTCAATAGTGCAATGACGAGCTAAATTTATAGAACCTGAAAAGGGGTGAGTAATAATAGCACTAGTACCTGCCAAGTGACAATTATTAGCTAAACAATAAAATTAATCGTGAAATTCAAAAAGCCTGGATCATGTCGGTGAAAATAAAGGGAATCACAACAGAAAAGGAAATCAAAAAAATTTATTAAGGCAACAGAATTGTGTACGCAATAAACCACTCATTTGGTATATAAATCCATTAGGATGCGTCTCAAGAATCCATTCCTTACTCAGCCATCACTAATGAATTAAATCTCATCCTTGTGATTGCCAAACATCATTCCTTCTATCTTGTTCTGCCTTAAATGCTCCGTTTGTACATTTCCCTGAAAATATCACACAAAATTAAAAACTCTACAACATGTATACATAAAATACAAAAATTAAAATTAAAATGAAAATAAAAATTTTGCATCGGTTTCCTCCCTGCTAGCGCTAATTTTTTCGTCTTCAGCCAGATGTAACTGAAATCCATATGTTAAAGAGGTTTCAGTGTGGTTTTGGATGTCCGATTATAGGCAATCCCATGAGCGTTGTTTTTGAAGGGTCTCTTCCAAAGGTAAAGTGGCAAAAATAATTTTGTCTCATTCAGTGCTTGTGCCACCTTTTTAAACTTTGTCGCTCCAGTGGTTCCTGGAAAGAAAGAAATAAAATCAGGAGGTCTCGTATGGTGCTTGACTTGGAATGGGAGTTCCATTCTGTCAAACTTATGGGCGATATCTTTGATTTGTACTCCCCAAAACAATGATGTTTCTCTTGAATGCATGAGATCTTCAATATGGTCAGACATTTTCTCCTCCATTTGCTTTGCATCTTGCTCCATCATTCCTTCACATATGTATTTTAAAATTTCATCGTTCAGCTCTTCATCTGTCATCTGTGAAATGCATGCTCCATAAGTGTCAACCTGAGGATGTAAAGATATGTCTGATTATAGGCATTTATCCTCTGTGGTTGGTACGAATGGTTCGGGTAGCTCTTCTTCAAACATCAGTGCAATGCATGCTCTAAGATCTTCATTTTGAGGATACAGAGTTTCATCCTCAATTTCAGTTGGTATAAACAACTCTGCTTCTTGATCATCATCAGAGTCTAATGAATAATAAAAATGAAATTGAGATTTTGCTGGTTCGGGCTCCTGAACTGATACCTCTGGCTCTTGATACTGCTCGGCCTCTTCCTCTGTTAAGGTGTCATCGTGATATGTTGGTATTCGAAGGTTTTTTCAGTGTTATTTGAATTTGTTCCGTAAGGTATGTAGTTTTGGATGTTGACTATTTGTCTCAATTCATTTGTCAGCCTCTGTAAGGTTTTTATGTGATCCAGATGCGTTGCATCTTGTTCAGCTTCCCGTTTCTCGAGCCTGTTTATCAAATGTCTTCCCACTGATGGTTCTGGTCCTTGAAGATCGTAGGTTGATGGTGGATAAGATGGAAAATGTGGTTCAATGAAATATGATGGTTCTTCGCACCTTAAAGGATTCTGATAATTCTACCACCCTGAATTGTAGAGGTATATGCATTGATTACTCGGGTGGTTACCATCACATATCTCACACTCCCCATAGCGTTATGTTGAGAAAATGTTGTATTGATTGGTTCTGACATCCAGGGATAGTTGTTGGGCTGGAAAACATGCCTCATAAAATCGGACTACTGCCCCCTGATATAGGGTGTATCTTCACCTCGTAAAGCTTATAATTCTTTTATCACCCAATGAAGATCCATTTTTCAACCACCCGAAAAATAAAAGAAATAAAGAAAAATTACAGATAAAAATAAAGAAAATTAGATACAAGTAGATTAGATAGCTTCAAAATTTAACTCAAGAAAAATAAGTCCCCAACAACGGCGCCAAAAACTTGATCGGTGAAATCACACACATAATGCAAGTGCACGTATCGCTCAAGTAGTATAAAAATATCGATCCCACGACGACTTAATTTCTATTGTTGTTATTAATTATTGATTGTATTTATTTACAGATATCTAATTAAAGGGATAAGAGAATGATTGCTTAATTGGTTGGTTGAATGTGGATTTGCTAAATAAATAAATAAATAAAAACACAAAAGAAAATACTAAGAAAAATAAATAAAAGACACAAACATCTAGGGTTATGATTCCACACAATATTATTCTAATGATGAATTGATTATCTTATATATGTAAAATAAATCAGTTTGCTAACCTGGAACACGAAGATATGCAAAAGTCTCTTCCGATGGTCATATGCAAACACCCAAAATAACCCAATTAATCATATTCCTATGATAACCAAGTTATCTGAATTCATTAACTTCAAGTTCCAATTATGGCTACCCCCGCCCGACAGATATATGTCTATCCTGGAAGGAAATCTACCTATGGATCATTTGCCCCAATGTGAGATCGTAAGCTATTGAATCTAAGGTTGAAACCTAAAATCACTTTTCCAAGTTCATTTTAAGTTTACCACGTCAATCTTATTGGTAATCAAGCAACAAGAAGCATTAAGCTTAAGATTCAATAAACAAACTAAAATATTAAACATAATATAATTAAATCAATTATTAAGCATGTGAATATTGTGCTTCATCACTTCCCTAGAATAAAAATAAAATGCTTGGATTAGGGGATCCATCTTTAATATTTCAAATGTAGAAATCTCACTTTATTATAATATAGAAATTTTCATTGTTATCCAATTAAGTCAAACCAGCCATAAAGGCGGTGTTATTATTTGTCTATAAACCAGCCATATTTGCGGTAATTATCTATCACCTAAAGACCTACCATACATACGGTGTCACATTATGTCAAATAAATAAAACCAGTCATTAAGGCGGTATCAAATTTATTCCATATTATTAAATTACAATTTCAATATTATAAAATAAGTGAGATTAATCTACCTTATCATATTAAAGGTTTCACCCTTCCTCCAGCGGAAATTAACTACAAAACATAAAAGAAAGTAAAAACACACAAACTATTATTAATAAAAATACAAATACATAATTAAAATACAAAAAATAAACACACAAGATACAATCCTCTAGTTCCTTAATAAAAGCCTTAAGGAAAATACGAAATTTACAAATGAAATTGCTTGGTATTTTTAGGCAAAATTTTGCCTCTACCACTTTCTCCACCAAACATGACACCAAATATGGCACAAAACATGGCACCAAATCCTCTACCAAACATGCAAGCATGTTTTGTGGAAGTTTGACAATTTTCATTTTTTATTTTATTTCATTTTTTTTAAAATGACTTTAATAATTACACATAACACATTTCTGTATGTTTTATCAATTTCCATCATGAAATCTTCATAATTCGAAATTATTAGGACTTCAAAATTGTATATCTTTGAGTCTTCTTTAATCTGGAACTTGAATCACCTCAATCCGATATCAGAGTAGAAAGTTATGGCTAAAATACGAACATTACGTAAAGCTGAAATTTCCGAAATTGTACTTCGTTAGAACGCCATTTCAAGTTTCCAACCTCTAAAATCCAAATGTCAAGTCTAGTTTTTACCCTTATTTGTTCTATATTTCGTCTTGATTGATTCCATTGAGTCCCAATTTTATTTATTTACAAAATAAACTAAAACACATCAAAACGTTCATAAAACTCGAGAAACTATATAAAATATTAAGTAAAAATGGCGTAAATATTGATATATTTTCCGCTCATCACCCATCTGGTCAGACCTGAGGCAGAGCCCCTGTTTGTTCCGCATCACGACGCTAGGTGCCAGGCGTTGCGACGCCCATTTAAACAGAATCAAAGCAGATTGCTTCTGCTTGCTATGCGTCATGACACTGGGGGTCTAGCTTCGTGACGCTGGCCCAATTTCAGGGCCTATCTTCAACTCTTCCAATAACCATGCTCAATGTAATCCCCACCACCAGACTAACACATTTACATAGACAAATCTCTAAACTTCAATATCCATATACAAGGGCCAAACTCAATCCTCATCCATCACAAAGCATAATTTCCCAATTCATTCATATAAAATTGAACAAAGGCTCTAACATTTTCATCCATTGAGTTATCAACTCCCAAATACATTAAACTCATGTTATATCATCTCCTAGTTCATGAACCTCAACAAATTATTATCAAAACATAAAAAACACTCCCCCCCAGAAGCTAAGAAATATGGCCCTCATATACATTTTACATATTGACCTTATTTCAACCACACTTAGGCACAATTCATTCTAAATAACTTCATAAACATGCATTAAGGCTCAATTTCTTACCCAACCTTCTCAAACAATAAAGCCCCAATTCATAGGGTTTCTAATTATAAAAATGTAAGTGAAGAATGGATGTTCCTTTTTTTAAATAAGAAGAAGAAAAATAAGAATAAGCTTACTTGTATGCTTAGGAATTTGATCATCAACACCCTTTCTCCAAAATTTCCATGAGAATCAAGAAAATTTGAGAGCTTGTCTCTCTAATCATGGCTCACGTTTTTGCTTCCAAAAGAAGGTGAGTGAATAATGCCCTTTTTATAGGCAAAATGGTTGATTATTATAATAAATTGGGTGGCTAGGATTGTGACACATCACCATTTCTAGACTTCACTTGAAATTTACTATAGCAGCCGTGGAAATCGTAATTTTTGTCCTATTTCTGATTCGAATTTGGAGAAATATCCAACGTGGAAGTTGTAGGTATCAATCTTAGATGTATGAAGATATAAAGGTTATAAATATCAGAGGTCATATGAAAAAGTTACGACCCAAATACCACGGGCTATCCGGATTTAATCTCAGAATGAATTCTGTATCGGAATTACGAAGAATTTACCGAATATCCAAAAAGTCATTTCAAGAATGTATACGTGTTCGTACATGATTTATTTTATATATCATGTGTCCCATAATGTAATAGCCGTCAAGATTACCGTGGTGTTACATATACTATATAAATTTTTACCTTTTATTTTGTCAAAGTCTCTTTCTAAAAGTATGTTAGCATCTTCCTCATCTATTAAGTTTTCTATTTTTCTATAATTTATTTACCTTTGTCAGAGAAATTTAACAAATTTCTAATTTTGTCTCCTAATGGGTTATCTATATTAGATCTTCTTGCTAGTTCCATTATTCTTTAATATTATTTTAGGTCCTAAAATGTATGCTATCTATTAGTTTTTCTAATGGGTCTCCTAAATTAATCTTTTTTAACCCTATAAGTTAAATTATCTAATTCTTTTTTCTATATTTTCTAATAAGTCACCTAATTCCGACTCTTTAACGTTATTGATTGTTGTTCCTTTTATATTTGCTTGAATGTCTAACTCTATCGTAGATTCAAGATTTTCTATTTGTTTATTAGTTTTGATTAATATTTTAATAATGTATTGAATTGTGCTATTATGATGTTATTGCTATCTATACTAAATGATTTAATATTATATCCTAAAAGGTTGACGATTAGTATTTCTAATTTTAATTCTTTTAAAGCTTCTACTAATAAATCTCTATTCATTCACTGACTATAAGTTTGTTATTTCTACATGTTCTTGTAGACTATTTTGTGTTTCTTTTATTGTATCTACTTCTTTTCTAAGAATTTCTACTAACTCTCTTAATTCTATCTCTACAGGTTTAGATGTTTTTATGTATATTAGTTGTAGTAATTCTAAAATTTCTTTCTTACTAGGGAATCTCCTAACTTGACTAGTTATTAACAGGCTAGAAAATCTCAGGGCGCGATCGGCAGGAGACGGCATTACCTTCTCCCTGATCCTCTGACGTACTTACATAATCTTATCTAATTATGCCCTACATGTCATGAACTATTCCCTAACTCTGGCTTTTATAATTCCTACATGCACTGTTGTGCTGAATGCCCACTAACATGCATAATATATTCATAGCTTGTGCATGCATATTTGAAATACAATTATATGCAACTATAAACATGCATCATTATACATAGATAATTTAGAATTTATCTATCTTAACTTGAATTACATAACTATTAATTGTCGACCAGAAGGCCTAACATTACCAAATTATGAGCATGTGGACCCTGTCTCTGAACCTAACAACTGACCCTAATGACTGCAGCCGGTGTCCATCGTCCTCGAGACTCATTCTCTGCATGCTTGATGTTGGAGTTGGTGCTTGGAGTGTCAATCTGAATAATGTATTGTACATTATATTTTATTATTTATTAATAAAATATATACATTTTCATTTCAACCTTATTAATGATAATGTCATTTCCCATATTAGATTGATATATATAAATATGTCGAGAATGACATCGACTTTAGAATAGTCATGTAGTAATATTGGACACTAGGTGGTTCGACATTGAGATAATATTACTATTATAAACTATTCTTAAAGTAAATATTGTTGGAATTGGTATTTAGGGTGCCAGTCCGAATTGTAAATTTTATTATTTATTAATAAAATAACTACATTTTCATTTCATACCTTATTAATGGTATTGTCGTTATGCGCATTAGATAAATGTATAGATATGTTAAGAATGACATTGACCTTAGAATAATCTTGTAGTAATACTTGATACTAGGTGGTTCGTCATTAGGACAAGTATTACTATTGTAAATTATTCTTAAAGTAAATATATTCCTCGTCGTTGGTTTTGGAATACGGTCGAATTCTTATATTTTAGAAGACTAGCACATGTCGTATATTGGAATTGGAATTCCAATGGTTTAACCCGATGTACCATGAGTTTTGGAAACTCGTATAGATGTGCGGGTATTGGTTTAACCGAATATTGAATGAATCACATGTGATTTATAATAGTTGGAAGAACACACCACCGTCAATAGGAATCTCCTCAAGTCGAGTAGCATATGTAATCCTTTGACTATAGGATAGCATTGATTTGGTGTGAGATTCTCCACACTTTGATACCATGTATGTCATAAACCTTTCATGGTATGGCCTCTAGATGTTCGTTAGGTGTGGACCGATGCACTAGTTAATCAAGTGCGAAATAAGATAGGATCTATCAGCCCGTATTTATCCATGTGAATAAAGTCATGATTTTTTTTAAAGTTTTGGCCAAAGTCGATCACCTACGGTAGATCGCTTCAATTATAAAGAATCGTGGAAATATCGACATGAGATGTGCACCTCGGAAACTTGACTGTGTATTCTATGTTTCCTAAGCACAACTCGGATAGCTTACGACGAAGGGATTGTTTAACATATATGATGACCTCGACTTGTATAGTTCAGAAAAGGTTGATCGTGTTCATCGCGAATTCAGAGTTCGCCGAATTATGTACATATTAGCTAGACTTATATGACGAACGTGTCTAAACTTAGAGAGTCCCAATATAAAGTGTACTCGTTGAGCACTTGAGTAGCCGATTAATTTTGATAAAAGATAATATTCGATATTATAATTATCAACCAAGATAATCAAGTGTTATTGGATAACATTGATTATTTACTTTGACTTAATTGGATTAATTCAAATTTCAATAATTACATAAGAGCTTAATTGTAAGATCATAATTATCTCTACCATTTGAGGATATTATGGTAATTGTAAGTATGTGATAATAGGTGGTTTTGGCTTTTATTTAATTGGATTAAATCAAAGTGGCAAACATTGAACTAATCCATTTCCTAATCCTTGTCTTGATTGAATTGGATTAAATCAAAGTGGAAGACAATGGAGATTAGTCACACCTAATTAGACATATTTGGACAAATTAGATTAAGCCCACATAAAATTTGATTAAAAATTTTATTAATTAAAAATTTCTTAGGTTTTGCTATAAATAGCAAGATTTAGGAAGGTTTTAATTAAGCAAAGCAAAAGCTTGAGAAAGCTAAGTACAAGCAATTCTTGGAGAAAATAGCCTAAGTTAGAGAAGTGTTTAGAGAAGCTTGTGAGGTCTCTACAATATTTCATTTAGGATAAATCAAGATTGGATCTTGAAGTGAAGGTTGCTAACATTGGAATCAAGATTGGATTTTGGAGTGAAGCTTGCAAACCTTGGAAGTTCTCCAACCATTTCAACAAGAGAAGAAGATTGGATCTTTGCATCAAGCTTGTTAGGTAAGTTTGAACTTCTCTTAAGTTATGTTCTTTTATGTATTGGATGCATGATTACATAGCTTCATGTTGAAATAAGGCTAATAAATTATATTAGGATGCTTTATAAGTATAAATACAATATGCTTGTTAATTAGGTCACAGATGTCCATGATGGACATAGAACAATTAATAAGAGTTTGGAACTCTAGATTAAAACTTAGAGCTATGACTATCATTCTAGAATCACTTGACAATCTTTGGGTGACCTAGAATTATTCACGAGTCACTTCAATATTTTTTATATCGTACCGCAAGTTTACGGTGTCAAGTTTTAGTAAAGATAAGTGAAAGAGTGTCGAACCCACATGTATTGTATTCAACTCACACTAAGTACTATAATTAATAAACCTAACTTTATTTAGAAAGTAACTAAATTTACATTAAAAACTAAATAAGCAAAATATCAAAATGTTAAATTAAGATAAACCAAGATGAGAGAGATTCTAGAGCTAGCTAATCACCTAGTTATTCTCTATGTATTTGCTATGTCAATCAATCATTATTCAATTGTATTGTTTATAAGCCAAGAACCCTAAATTATCAATTACAGACTTCGATATCCTCATAAAAATCTAGTAATTAACAATTCATTACTCTCTGTGATTTTGTGTTAACGACTTCAAATGAGTTATAGATTCTCATGAACTGTATAAAACTCATAGGTTATATTTTCTAGATCCTACTCAAAATCCTCTCTCCTGAGTGATAGATTCTAAACATGCATCATCTCAATTTGTGGCCAACAAACAAGAAGTATTGAACGCAAGAGAATATAAATAAACTGATTCAAAACTTTATAACAATTAAATTGGTAAATAATACATAAGTTCAAGCATTAGTTACATCATCCTCTAAAACAATAAATTTAGTTCATGACTAAAGATAAAAAAAAATGAAAATAATGTCAAGAACATAATGGACATCATTAGAGTTTGAAGAATGAAACTAGAAGATTAAACCCGAATGAAATCCTTTTATCTTCGGACATCACCGCATTCATCTCCTTTTGTCGCTCTTCAATATTTCTCTTTGGATCTCTCTAAAAATATATGTTTTGAACTCTTGAGTTGTGTATTAGCCTCCCCTTTAGGGTTTTGGACGAGCTTTTATATTTATAGGGAAGTCTTGGAGTCCTTGTGCATGTAAAATATCAATTTCTGATGTTTCTGGGCTCCTATCGCAGCGTCGCGACGCTACAATGGGCGTCGCGACGCCATGCCAAATTTCCAGGATGTGATTTTTCGCGTAATCTGCTTTCTCGCGTGCTTCCGATGCGTCCATAAGGTCCCAAAACAAGTCCATTTGCCCCAAGATCCATGTTTTGATGCTTCCTATCAATAAAACATAAAACAAAATACATTAAATGATACAGAACCTAACAAAACAGTAAGCTAAGAATGCATGAATAAGTAGGTATAAACTGCACTTATCAGTGGGATCCTAATTTGGTTTGCGTTTTGGATTCAAAATTTACGCAAGTGCGTATTTAGAATAAATTTATGTTTTTGTAAAAATATTTGATATTTTGAAAAACTTGAATTTTGTTCTATAACATATGTTGATGTTGGTTTTGATATTAAAATTAATTTTTGGTGTTTTAAAAATATTTAGGGAAGATTAGAAGCAATTAGGATTGAAAACCCTATTGTCTTCAACTCTATATTTCCAAATAGCTGAATGGTTGAATGACTTTTAGAAAACAAAAAAAAAAATTGGACTGTGAAGTGCGCGCACAGTGCACGCGCGTCACGTGCTACGCGTGCTAAATTTATATTTCCCCATTTTTGAGTTTTCGGACTCTGATTCAGCCCCGGTTTTTTCCTATACACTCGTAATGGAATATTGTATTTCATTAAATGATTTAAAATTACACCCATGCTTGATATCCATGGGTTAGACCCATTTTCATTGCGCGGGGCACCGATCCGACCCTAAGGGTTTGACATGTGCCCCAACAGAATGATATCAGTAGCGAGGCTTAACCACACAACACATGTTTTAAATTTAATTATGCATGTTAGACATGTATTTGAATCTATGCCTCTGTTTTTTAATTTAATTATGCATAATTCATATTGGATATACATTGCATGTTTTAAATTAAAATCTTGACCTAATTAAATTAGTGACTTGATTGTCATTAATCTCTCATGATTAGGTGATTACTTTATTTTAAGTAATAATATTAGTAATTTTTGGAGCATTATTAGAAGGTTCGTCTTGTCAATACTAAATGAATGAGTTCTTACTACTTATATCCAATATCATCATTAGTGTGAGGTATAAGCGCTCGGAGCTTAGGTCGCTACGAGTTTATGTCCATCCTCGGTCGGGTACAATTTCCTTTCTATTTATCCCTTGTAGTCGTTACCCGAATTTCGATAAAATATTAGATGTAGCGTGATAAGTTAACGCAGTCACCCAATATCGTCATTAGTGTAAGGTTGTACATACGAAGCTCATTAGTGCACATTGACCAGTATACACCTAGAACATGTCTTAATCCAATATCGTCATTAGTGTGAGGATAAGAAATAGTTCAGGACTAAACAAGGAGTCACATGAAGTGATTGACCTTGGAGCTACCTAATGAGTTTATAAATGCCAATATCATCATTAGTGTGAGGCTGGAGTAAATGTCATGGGATCCACTTCCTGCTATGAAATTTTGATAGTCAAATATTTATTTTTCTGTTAAGGGAGATTACGAAATTACGTAAAGTAATGGCAGCGCACTAATAGATTTAAAATTTCATTATCAATTAGTATTATTATTTTGAAATGAAAACTGTTCTGTTACTATTTAAAATATTGTCTTGTAGATGGCTGCCGCTAATCTATTGAAGAGCCTTTTAGATACCAATAAACTAAAAGGAGTCGAGAACTATTTCGAATGGAAAATGAACATACATCTTGTCTTGGATTTTGAAAAGTTGATTTATGTCATTGTCAATCCATTGCCTGTTGAAATCGATCCTAACCCCACTCCAGAATAGCGATAAAATTTTAATAGATGAAAGGATGATAACCTTAAGGTGAAATCCTACATTTTGGGATCGATGGTTCCAGATTTGCTGAGATAGTACATTGAAGTACCGAATGTTTGGAGCATCATGCAAACACTCAATGAATTTTTCAAGGCAAATCAAGAGGTCGAACTTTATCGAAGGTCTAAGGAATTGTTCCGTGTTGAACCCAAGGATGGAGCAGCTGTCAGCATTTATGTTTTGAACATGATCGACCAGATTCGATACCTGGAACGACATGGCATTTTGATTGATGAATGATTGGGCCGTAATTTGATTATGTCTTCTTTGTCTGGTTTTTATGTTGGCTTTGTATTAAACTTCCATATGCACTCAATGTAAGCTACCTATGAAGAACTTCATAACATGTTACGCATGGCGGAGCATGATTTGAGGAAAGGTAACCCCACATTGTACCTTCATGGTGGATCTGGCTCTTCAAAGACTTTTGGGAAGTCAAAGAAAATAAAGATGAGGAATAAGAAGATTGCAAAGAAGAACTCCAAGAAGCGCAAAGGCGCAAAACCACAAATAGCTCGTGACCTATGTCTACATTGCAAGAAGTCTGTGCACTAGAAGAATGATTGTCCAGAGCTGATAGGAAAAGCAAGACCCTCATGTACGCTTTGTATTTTTCCAGTTATTGACATCTCATTAGCCTTAGATGCAAATAGTGGATGGGTGTTAGAGATTGGCAGTGTTACTCATATTTGCAACTCCCTGCAGGTAATGAGGGTAAAATGAAGGATGAATAAATGGGAGATCCAGCTTAGAGTTGGCAATAGCAAGACATTGGATGTTAAAGCCATAGGAACGGTTGTTTTAGATCTCTCTAATAGTTGTAAATTAAATTTACAAGACTGTTATTATGTACCCTCATTTATCAAATAAATAATATCACTGCCAATATTAGATAAATAGGGATATCAAATAAATATTAAGGATGAAACTTTATGTTTATATGATAAAGATAATTTATTGAAATGTGAATGTTCTTTATTAAACGGTCACTATGTTTTGGAAACATATAGAGATGTCTTTAATGTAGAGGAAAATACAAGTAGGAAATCTGAATTAAATAATACTAAATTATGACATATGAGATTGGGCCACATAGTTGTTAGACGTCTTTCCAAATTTTTAAATGATGGTTTGATTGAAAATCTTACCTTAGATCCTAATCTGTTTTGTGAGTCATGTTTCCAAGGAAAGATGACAAAGCCCCCATTTCTAGGTGTTGGACACCGTGTTGGAGATTTATTGGAGCTAATACACAATGATGTGTATGGTCCATTAAATCATGCCGCTTATGATGGTTTCACATACTTCGTGACTTTCACGAATGATAAGTCTAGATATGGATATGTTTATTTGATGAGACATAATTCGGAAACATTTGACAAGTTCAAAATATTTTGAAACGAAGTAGAAAAAACCAGTAAATTCATCAAATGCCTTAGATCAGATCAAGGAGGTGAATACATGAGTGAAGAATTCAGAAATTATTTATTGGAGAATGGAATTCTTGCCCAATATAGCCCATTAGAAACACCTCAACACCATGGTGTGTCTGAGCGTAGAAATCGTACTTTATTGGATATGGTGCGAACAATGATGAGCTATACAGATCTTCCTTATTACCTTTGGGGTTACGCTTTACTTACTGCTGCCCACATACTTAATAGGGTTCGATCAAAAGTTGTTTCTATGACCCCTATTAGATATGGTTCGATAGAAATCCAAGTCTTAGGCATTTAAAGATTTGGGGTTATCCTGCATACATTAGAATTACACAGCAGGATAAACTAGCACCCATGGGGTCTAAATGTAGGTTCGTTGGATATCCTGATAATTCTATGGGATATCAATTCTACGATTTCGGGCAACGAAATGTTTTTGTTGTTCATTTTGCCACTTTTCTTGAAAAGCAATTTTTGAGAGAAAGTGGGAATTGTAGAGAGATTGAACTTGATGAGTTTGATTCTAACATTAAGGAACCTGAGATAGAACTAGATGTAACATCCTCAAACCAGAAGATGTTACCGGCATGGAATAGGCCGTACCATTCCCCTAAGCCTCTAACTCTTCAACCATAAACAATTGCTAGTACTTTTTCCTATAATTAGATATCTCATGTGTGGGACCAAAGCCCAAGTTCAATAACTTATCATACAAACTCAACATTAATGACTGTACTCAATAACACTTACTTTTACAATGACTATCCAAAGACTAATACATAACTTTTACTTGACTCTGACTGGACTCTCACTCTCTCTGCCTTGATCTGGTAGACTCTAAACCCTAGTGATTGCATCAGTATCTGTCCTTCCGAGCTTATTCTCAGATGATACCTACAAAAATAGAAACTGGAAGTGGGGGATTAGACCGTTATACGATCTAAGTGAGTGGATGAAAACTGAAATACTGATATCAAAACATTTGGTTCTAAAACCAAAATTCCCGAAATAGCTTTATATAAAGACTCTTTTTCTGAAAACCTTGTCTCAAATCTCTTTTATAAAACTTATCTTTATGAAATCTGCTTTTGAAAATCTGGTTTTTGTAAACTTGTGTCTGAAAGATCTATTCTGGAAACTATTTCTGAAATATCTATCATCTGAAAACTGTTTTCTAAAATCTGATCTCTGAAAACTATTTTATGAAAACCTGGTATCTGAAAACTGATATATCTCTGAAAAACTTGACGTATGGGGCGTTACGTATCGTCGTCCCCCTATACGCCTCACTAGAGCCGGAAGTGTAAATCCATAATTTTAGGGCGTTACGTATCGCCGTCCCCCAAAGCATGCCACTATTGTCCCTGAAACTGATGGTCTTGGGGCGTTACGTATCGCCATCCCCCAAGCCACTGAACTACAACTGGAGGTGCGGATCTATCCTACCCTCTAAGCTCTGAAACTAGGATCTAGGGGCATCTGTCATCCCTAGTCCTGAACTAGGATCTAGGGGCGTTACGTATCGTCGTCCCCCCAGTCCTCTACATGTGCACATGTGCTGTCCGTCAATTCCATATCTGTACAGGTTACATACTGAGGTGGGTTTTTACCCCATGCCTCGAAAAACATAAAATCAAACTCTGAAAATGTTTCTATCTCAAGCACAATCTTAAAACAAAAAGCTTTCATGTAATAACTGAAATAAAAATCGTCTAACCCCCTAAAGCGTAAAAAAATAAGTCTGTTAAGAAAAATAATAAAATGAAAGTCAATTAAAAAAGAGTGTGTCCACTCACAGTTTTGGAGTTCCGCTATTCTTTCTTCACTTCACTGGTGAAACTTATGGTTCTAGCAATGATCTATCATCGATAGTTTCGATTAGAAAATGTACTAAGAATAAATGGATCGGAATCAAGCTAAATTTTTCCTATTCAAATAAGGGCTATCACTCTGAGGCATATCGTACGTATATAAACATAATATATACATATTGGTTTATACGAGACTCTTAGGGTGGCCTCTAACATGCTGGGGTGAAACTGGAATGGTTTAGAACTGTTTTGGGAATGAGTTATGCCACGCGTCGTGACGCAAATCCTTGCGCGTCGCATCGTGCAACGTCGAGAAATGTGCTGTCATTTTACTCTTGCGCGTTGCGACGTGAAACAGATTTCCAAGATTTTGTTTTGCTTCTTCATGAAGGAATTGAAGACGGGCTTGGCTCCGACTTCAAATATGTTTTTCAACATTATGTTCACTGCTAGTATTAAAATTAGATTTTAAATACTTAGTGTGGAACATAAATATATGTATTGATGTTCAGAATCTGTTTTGAACAGGATACTGACTTCAATAGAGATTTATCTGTGAATCGGAAATGGGACGAAAGTCGTTGTTTTAATCGTAGATACCTAAGTTTAGGAACTACCTTCGGGTGTGTAATTAAATTAGGAAACTGTTATAATGTAACTAGTTTGACTAGATACATTATCTCTATATCAGTGTTTAATCCATTGCGGATTGACCTTTATATTCTAGAACACTAAGTGTTTTATTTTATAAAGATGATATTGAGATAAACACATTAGATGTGAATAACAGAATTTATATTTTGAATATAAATAAATCTCAAATGTAAAACATGACAAATAATAGCTCAAAATGATTTGATCAGATGAAACTTAATTGTGGCATTGTTGTCTGTGACACAATTAAACAAGAATCGTATATCCACATTTTCGAAGAGTGGGTACTAGGACAAATTTTATTTAAATCAAATAAAGTCTACGAATCTAGTTTATTGGGCAAAGTGCTATAACACCTTTACTTGGTAAAAGTGTAAATGTCATTGATCTGTTAGCCCTAGTTCATAGTGAAGTAAGTGGGCCCATTTCTAGCTAGGCTAAAGGTGGATATGAATATTTCGTGACCTTTACGGATGTGGCATCGCGTTGTGGTTATGTGTTTCCTTTGAAACATAAATCGGAAACTTTTACAGTTTTCGACGGGAAATAGACAAACAGATCAGTTAAAGTATTAAACTGTCATGGTAAGATCGTAATGGAAAATACTTAAGCAATAAGTTTCTAATACTTGAAAGAGTATAGTATTCTTTCAATGAGGACTCCTCCCGGAACACGTCAATTGACAGTGTGTCCGAACAGTATAAACCGAATTTTGTTTGACATGATAAGGTTAATCATGAGTCGCTCTGAGCTACCATTTCCTTCAACGGATACGAATTAACAGTGCAAAACTTATTTTGAATAAGGTTCCATAAAATCTGTTTGACAGATTTCATATTAGATATGAACAGGAAAGAAACCGGGTTTCTCATTCCTAAATATTTGGGTATGCTAGGCATATGTTTGGATAATATCAAACTAAAACCCAATTTGGATAAGTGCCAATTGTAGTTTATCCTATGGATACCAAAATATAGTACTCATACAACTCACTAGAGAACAATTTGAATGTTGCTCGCCATGCGGTTTTCCTAAGAGGAATACCTATATGCAGTGGTAAGTGGGAGAATAGTAAAACTCGATGAAAATATGAGTAATACTATTCAAGGCACCGATTTCTAATGGAACATAAATAGTTCATCAAGGATGAAACTGTACCAATAATCTTCGATTACACAAGAACCGCGTAGATCGGAGAGAGTCAGAAAGCAACCTGGGGTATGGGTTTCTGATCTCACCGCATAAAGATGTCAATTTTATTGAGGAAGACGAACTGACTACGTTTGAGGAAGTGATACAAGGTATCGACTCCCAATTATGGCAAAGTGCCATGATGTCCGAAATGGATTCCATGTATACCAACTATGTTTGGACACTAGTTGATGTACCGCAAGGCATTGTGCCTATAGGTACTTTATAAGTCTTCAAGGAAGACATACATGGATGGCAACATACCAACGTATAAATCTAGGCTTTTAACGGAAAGATATCGTTATCAACATTGTGTCGATTACGACGAAACCTTTTACCTGTTGCCACGGTAAATCCATTTGGATAATGCTTGCTGATGCTGCATGTTTCATTTATGAAATATGTCAGCTTAACGGGAATCACTTTCCTGAAAAGAAAACCTTTTGGAGGATGTTTACAACATCCTGTCGGTTTTGTCGTACCAAAACTAGCAAACAAGGTTTGCAGGTTATTCGATCCATGTTTGGATTGAAGCAAGCATTAGGTTCTTGGAATTATCGTTTTGATGTAATCATAATAGTTTATGATTTAATTTAAAACGAAATGATTCTTGTGTTTATAAGAGGGTTAGTGGGAGCGCACTGACAGTGGCTGTCCTATATAATAATGATAATATGTCATTTCTTGGAAATGATATTCCCATAAAATAATCGGTGAAAGCTTGGCTTTCATGAAAATTCTCTGTAGAATTCTTGGGAGAAACAACCTTTATTCTAGGAATAAAGATCTACTGGGTTAGATTTAAAATTGTTAAAACTCACCGAGAAATCGTACATTGAAAAATATACGCGACCTGGTGTCTCATACGCTTTGAGCATATGGATTCATAAACAGGCCAATCCCAGTGATGGTCACTGGATTGATATTAAGAACATCTGTTAGTTTCTTAAAGAACTAAGGATGCTGTCTTAATCTATGGAGATGGAGAACTTGAAGTGACTGGGATCACTGTAGCAAGTTTCATAACCGATGAAAAACGAGTATAAGTCACAAACGGTACTATACAGTTTGAATAACGGAACAGTGAGCTGGAAATCTTCCAAGCAAGATACTGTTACCGAATAAACAACAAATACGGGTTATTGCTGCAGCTGATGGGCAGCAATAGAAGCCATTTGGGTCGATAACAAATCTAATTAGATTAGATATAGTTCTTTTAGTAGCTGAGCTAGGCTACAACACAGGCTAAAGGATTAATGGTCTCATCAACGATCCAGATACATACTTCGATATTCATCTGATCCATTCGGATCATACATCGTGGCGATGTGATGATCGAATAAATCGCATCAGACGATAATCATGCAAATCCGCTGACGAAAGCCTTTCTCAGCAATTCGAGCCAACCGTACATAGTTCGGGTGTAAGACACTTGAGTGACTGGCTATAGGCCAAGTGGGAGATTGTTGGAGAATTATGACCCATAACGTCACTATTTGTACAGATCATGGTGTTGTTGTACAAATTAACTATGTGACAAAGGAGATTCTCTCTTATCATTTGTGATTAGATCACCAAGATATATAAATGATAGGAGGTCCTTATGATTTGTTCTGGATTCCTGGATTGAGAATGATATGGACAGTATCAGTCCACGAAGGATAAATCATTAAATATCCCTAGTCAGAGTATTATTGAGATTGGACATCGATAAATGCATAAAAGACTAGTATTACACTTGTACAAGTTGTGAGGGCACAATAGCATAGTTCTCATATTATTTGGGTATTGGATACTCATGCAAGTGTAATAGGAGGTTGTGTTTTACCGATGGTACGGGAAACAGCTTCACTCTGGATAGACCCCTTCGGAATTCCATTGGTAGTATGACTATGTGTCTATGGAAGTCCGAAATCAGGGTAGGTTTATTTGGTCTTAAGCTGAGACTTGCACCGCTAATACTTGCGACAATCAATATACTTTGGTTTTGGTCGTCCAAGGTTTTAACAGGTTCTGTGTATGCCTCTTCTGGGTATATCGAGAATCGTAGTGTGTTGGGTGTGATGTCATGACGGAAATATCACTCTAGTCATAGTGGAGATGATGTCACGTAGGATACGGGATTGGTGCTCTTATATGCTGCAGCTATCGGGATATTATGACTAGGTCATGTATATCCGATTATAGAGACTAGTTACCAGACATCCGACATGTGCTTCATACAGGGAAGACAAAATTCCAGCCCCAGGCCTAGCACGTGACATCCGATACTGGATCGACATACACAATACTACGTATATTACGTCTGATATAGATCGCTTATTCCTATAAGCATGTTTCTGGAGAATTGGGTAGGCATGGCGCTTTGCTAGAAGCCAACCTTGTCTTGTAAATCGGTACAAACGTAGTACTAGGTACTTATGTGTTCGGATAGTCCGACGATCGAATTTACTGCCAACATATCCAGGGATCTCATGGGTCGCTTCCCGAAGATTCACCGATGACGTATGACTCGCACTTTAATTAATCTCGGATTAATTGGATGAGAGAGAAAATTAATCTGGATTAATTACAGAGATATTTTATCTGGGATAAAATATCATTTAAAGAGAGATAACGATTAATTTGGAATTAATCGATAAAATAATATATTCGATATATTATACAAATTGGATTTCGACGCGGAATTGAAATTAGATTTTAATTCGGGCAAACGAGTTAATTTAGAATTATTTCGTTAGCGACGTGAATAGTGATTTCGCTAGGCATAATCATTTAATTACGTCGCAATGGAAAATTCGTTAATTTGGAATTAGCGAATCCGAGCCCGGGATTGTGTGTGAGCGCATTCGCATTTCGAATTCCAATGCGGCACGCAAGTCAAATCAAGCGTCAAATCGCTAGTTGCATCAAGCGTCAAATCATTAGTCACTTTGAGTGATGTGACAACTTGTCACTTGATTGATTGAGTATGTGACTTGATGGAAGTGGTTGGAAAGCTTTTTGAAAGCTTGATTGACATTTAATATATTTTAAATGTTTGGTATTTTTTTATTTTTTGAAAATCAATTAATTGATTTTGCAAAATTAAAATGTGTATTAGATACACATTTTGCCACCACAACCATAACACTCTCTCTCTTTCTTTCTTCTTCATCTCTCACACACGCCCATTTGGGCATTTCTTGTTCTGTTTTCTGGGCAAAACCGTGAGCAAGGAAGGGAAGCAAAGTCATTATTTTGTTGCAAAATCAAGAGTGCTAGCACACTACGAAGTCATGCGAATGTGATAGGGAAGTCCACCCATGAGCATGGAATCACATCACGAAGCTTGGAGCATCAATGGAGGACCAAGATGGCCGAATCCATGGAGGACAGAAAGTGGACTGCTGTGACTTCTCAATGGGCAGAAAATATTTTTTTGTTCTTCACCGCATTGTCTCAACCGATCATTGTGAGTACTCCACGACTTCTTTGATTGTATTCGCACTTATTTTTATGCTTGAATCGATCCTCGGGACCGTAGAAACTCCAACAAGAAGCTTACTTTGAATAATCACTTATTGCACCCTAGAATGGCTTGAGGAAGAAGAAGAAAATTTGAGGATATCTTACATGGTTGTTCACGTTTTTGCCTTCAAGGAAATGAGGGATAGTTCTCTTTTTATAGGCAAATGGGCTGATTTTAATCATGTAAATGGGTGGCCATGACTGAGCCACCACTCAAAATCTAGACTATTCTCGAAGTTACTATAACAACTGTGGAAATTACAATTTTTGACCCATTTCGGGTCTGATTTTGGGAAGACGTTCGACACAGAAGTTGTAGCTCTTGGTTTAAGATTTCCGACGATATAAAATTCATAAAAATCGGAGATCGTACGAAATAATTATGGTCGGATTACTAAAAGATGTCCGGAGTGGAACATCGTATCGTCTAGTATCGGAATCTCAAAGAATTTTCTGATCGTTCCCAAAATCATTTTATGAAAGTATATGTGTCCAACATAATTTATATTATATAACACTTATCCCATAGTGTAACAATAATTGGGATTTTTCGATCGTTACACTAGAGATCCAATTAGGACAAGGATCTACAACATAAATTCTTCTTAGGTCGAATAGAATATCAAAACCTCCTGAGTGATTTTTTTTAACATCTTATGCGAGCCTTGATGGTCTCATCTTGGAAGAAACAGATCTGACTACATATAAGGAATCGATATTGGATATCAATTCGGGAAAATGGTAGAAAGTCATGAAATCCGAGATGGATTCTATGCATGACAATCAAGTCTGGGACTTAGTTGAACTTCCTGAAGGAGTTAAACCTATAAGATGTAAATGGGTTTACAAAAGGAAACGAGGGCCCGATGGAAAAGTGGAAACCTTTAAGGCCCGACTGGTAGTGAAAGGTTACACTCAACATCCTGGGATTGACTATGAGGAAACATTTTCACCAGTAACCATGCTAAAATTCATTAGGATTCTTTTAGCCATTACTACATATCACAACTATGAGATATGACAGATGAATGTGAAAACCGCTTTCCTAAATGGATTCCTTGAGGAGGATATCTATATGGAACAACCAGATGGTTTCGTATCCAGTGAGACTTCAAACTTATTTTGTAAGCTCCAAAAGTCTATTTATGGACTTAAACAGACATCGTGAAGCTGGAATGGTCATTTTGATGAGATAAATAGATTATTTGGATTCATCAAGAATGAGGAAGAATCATGTGTTTATAAGAAAGTGAGTGTGAGCTGTTGGACAAAATGACCCATAGCGTCACTATTTGTACAGATCATGGTGTTGTTGTAAAATTAACTATGTGACAAGGAAATTGCACTCTCATCGTTTGTGATTAGATCACCATAGATATATAAATGAGGAGAGGTCCATATGATTAGTTCCTGGATTGAGAATGATATGAGACAGTATCAGTCCACGAAGGATTAATCATTAAATATCCCTAGCCGGAGTATTATCGAGACAGGACATCGATAATGCGGAATAGGCTAGTATTGCACTTGTGCGCGTTGTGAGGAGAGCACAACGGCATAGTTCTCATATATTTAAGTATTGGATACTTATGCAAGTGCGATAGGAGGTTGTGTTTCACCGATGGTACGGGAAACAGCTTCGCTCTGGATAGACCCCTCGGAATCCCATTGGTATTATGACTATGTGTCTATGGGAGTCCGACATCAGGGTAGGTGTATTTGGTCTTAACCTGAGACTTGCACCGCTAATGCTTACGACAATCAATATACTTTAGTTGAGGTCGTCTAGGACTCTAACCGGTTCTATGTACGCCAACTGCTGGGTATATTGAGAATCGTAGAGTATTGGGTGTGATGTCAAGACGGAAGTATCACTTCAGTCATAGTGGAGATGATGTCACGCAGGATACGGTATTAGTGCTCTTAAGTGTTGCGCAACCATCGGGATATTATGACTAGGTCATGCATATCCGATTATAGAGACTAGTTACCAGACATCCGACATGTGCTTCGGACGGGGCAGACACTTATCCAGCCCCAGCCCTAGCACGTGACTATCCGATACTGGGCCGATATACACAATACTTGGTATACTACGCTTGATACAGATCTTAAATATTCTTAGATGGATATGACCGGAGAATTGGGTAGACTTCGTGCTTTGCTAGAAGCTGATTGTGTCTCGTAAATCGGTAGAACGTATTACTTGGTACGTACGTGATTCGGATACTCCGACGACCGTATTTACTGCCGAATTATCCGGGGATCTCATGGGTCGCTTTCCAAAGATTCACCGATGACGTATGACTCGCACTTTTATTAATCTGGGATTAATATGATGAGAGAGAAAATTAATCTGGGATTAATTACAGAGATATTTTATCTGGGATAAAATATCAATTTAAGAGAGAGAATGATTAATTTGGAATTAATCGATTAATTAATATATTTGATATATTAAACGAAATTGGATTTCGACGCGGAATTAAAATTAGATTTTAATTCGGGCGAGCGAATTAATTTAGAATTAATTCGTTAGCGACGTGAATAGTGATTTCGCTAGGCGTAATCATTTAATTACGACGCGACGGAAAATTCGTTAATTTAGAATTAGCGAATCCGAGCCCGAGATTATTTACGAGCGCATTCGCATTTCGAATTCGAGCGCGGCTCGTCAAATCAAGCGTCAAATCGCTAGTCGCATCTAGCGTCACATCAAGCGTCAAATCATGTCACTTTGAGTGATGTGACAATTGATTAATGATTGATTGAGTTGACTTGATGTGATTGAGTGATGTGTGTGGTTGGCAATTAAAGCCAAATGTGTTTGAAATGAAATGAATTCATTTCAAGTGTATTAGATACACTTTTGGTATTCACAAAACGCACCACCCTTTTCCCTCCTCTCTCTCCTCTTCTTCTTCCTCTCATCTTCACGCCATTTTCTGGTTTTGTGAGGCAGTGAACTGCCGAAAATAACAAAGGAAATGGAGGGAAGCAAGTGGTTTTGTGTAAAACAAGAGTGCTAGCACACTCCGAGATCAATGCGAAGGTGATAGGGAAGTCCCCCCATGAGCCGGGAACGTTTTGATGAAGCTTGGAGCTCGTTTTTGATGTTCAAAATGGCCAAAAACAGCAGCCCATTTCAGCCCTGTCACACAGCAGTTCACGCCCAACAGTGAGCAGAATTTCAGTCGTTTTTGTTGCCAAATCGTCTCTCAACCGCTCGATGTAAGTATTCCGCACTTCCGTCGTTGTATTCACTTATGATTCATGCTTGAGTTTTGATCTTGGGACCTATAAAAACTCCAACAATGGCATCAAGAGCTTAGGTTAAAAGCATGAAAAGTTAGGGCTAAAATTTGGGCAAACTTGATTTTGAGCATGATAAATTAAATTGGATGGATTTGTATGCTTAATTGTGTTTGAATTGAAGATTGATTGGGTCAATTTCAAGAAAATTTGATTGGATCATTTTTCCCCAAATTTCCTCCTTGGCCGAAAGTTAACATGATTTAATGTCTTGGGATTTTTGATTTTTGACAATTGGATGTGTTGGAAATCATTCGGGAATATGATTTGATGTCGATTGCGGAATCAATTGGATTGAATTCGATTCGGACGTAAAATCCCCAAATTGCCAAGTATGTCATGAAACTTGAAATTGGGTAAATTGATTTGAGCATGCAATTATGAAATTGGATGATTAAGTATGCTTAATACATGTTTAATTGATGATTGGTTGGATCAATTTGATTAAATATTGTTTGGAACAAATTTCCCCAATTTTGATGTGTTGGCCGAATAGTAGTTGCCCCTAAAGTCTTGGTAATTTTGATTTTTAATTCATTGGATGACTTGAAATCAATTAGGATGTTGATTTAATGTTGATTGTGGGATTAATTGGATTGAAACCAAATCGGACATTAAAATCCCCTTTGGCCGAGACTTAATGTAGCAATATGGGTTTGATTTTAATCAAAATATGTTGGACATATGATGATGATAATGAGCATGATTAATTGTATGAATTGATGTTTTAGAAATGTTAATTTGGTGATTAATCATGATATACACTTTAGGTAATTAAATTGCGAAATTGGATTTGTGTAATTTAATTAATTGGGCTAATTTTGGAAATTGAGCTTGAATTGTTGTTATTGGGCTTATTGGGCTTTGTTGTACAAAGTTTGTTTTAGGCAAATTGGATTGGATCCAATTGGGCCCAAAACCGCATCCATAAAGCCCAAATGCAACATAATGGACCTTTGTAATTTAATTGGGCCTAATGGGCCAAAATTAATTTAAAGGCTTATGGGGTAAATCCCGGATTGGACTTTGGTTGCGGGTTTGACCCGAGTTGACCAAAAGTCCACGCCTTAAGAAATTAATTAAAAGCCCATTGGACTTTAATTAAGTTGACGTTGGACGTTAATCGGGCTTTGAGACCCGTAACAATTAAATTTGGAATTTAATTCGTAAAGGTTTATTAATAAAGTGTGATATTTAATTTGGAATTAAATAGTGAATTAGAATTAAATACAATTGAATTGGATTTAATTGTGTAGTTTAATTTAATTCTAGAATTTGTACTTTAAGTACTTATTCGCAAAAACGAGTTTGACTCGAGCAAAATCAAATCGTTGTTTGAACATTGGATGATCATAATTATCAGATTAATTAATTTGATTAGATTGATTGATAGCATGCTTTGTGAGTGAATACATGGTTGTGATGCATGAATAATGTATATCGGATGGATATTAGATGGGTGGGGCAATTTTAGAAATTGTTGTAATAAATTTGATTTATTAATTGGACCTGCGTGTCCAGCCTTATCACCTCATATTCTTTGTATTCTCTTCTCACCTATTCCCCTCAATGTAAATGAGGTTTCTTTAGAAGTGTAGTGTAACGGGTAGAAGAAATATTTGTGCTAGCGGGAGAGAGAAAGTGAGAGATTTGATCTAGGATCAATGTGTAAAATATCCATCCGCATATCATTATTATTTTATCATATGCGCTTTATTATGTGTTTAGAATGCATGTTTAAGGGTGTATGATGATGAGACCTTAACAAAGATAATAAATTGGTTGCCAATTTGCACACGAAAAACCCTCATCAAATATCATGCGTTTTTCCTTCCATTGAGTGATTCTTGCTCAAGATCCTAGATTGGCATGGGTTGTTGGCCAAAGTCAAGCCCTTGTCCGTCGAAGATGTGTTTGAATCACGAGGCTTTGTTCCATATTGGTGTCATGTCCAAGTTGTGGTTTGTTGGCCAAAGTCAAGACCACTTCTTGTCCATCGACATTGATTACGAAGCTTCCATGGTCAATGGGTCGCGCTTGACTGGGATCATTAGGTTTGTTGTGCCAAAGCCAAGGCCTAGTTGATTCAGAGGAAAAAGGTTAGGTAATACATTGGATGTATTGGCATATATAAGATATATGTTTAGGACTTGGATGTCCACCTACTGGATCTAGGAATTGGATTGGATCCAATTGATCTTAGAGATCTACCTAGTTAATTATCATACAATTTGTTGGCCAAAGTCAAGATTGTGTGATATTTAACGGGATCCTAGCCCACTAGGAAACACGGTTTCCCGAGTACTCGACAGAGGGTTGGAGGCTCGCCGAAAAATAGTGGGAGGCAAGAATTGAATTTGCAATACTCGTTCAATTACTCGCCATACCGCGCTCATTTAAATTATTTCGTCGTTAGATTAAATGTTAGTTGGACTAATATTTAAATTGTTGTTTTATTTAACAGTTGGACTGTATTATAGTTGATTATATATAATTGGATTATATTAATCAATATATTTGAATTAATTAATTTCAGTTTACAGTTGATTTTATAATTGGATTATAGTAATCAATGTAATTGAGGTTAATTAATTTAGATTATATTTGATTATATAGTTGGACTATTATAATCATTATAATAAATAGTACCACAAATCGTTGATTAAATAGTTGGACTATTAGAATCAAGATAAATGAAAGATTAGTGTTTAAGACATAATCCTGGGTGAAAATGTATTTAAACGACTTTAATTTTCAAATCGGGAATAAATTTTCAGGATGGTCCTGGAAACTAATTAGTTATTTTATTTGATAAAATAAGCCTAAGATCGGAGTTAAGCAAATAAGTGGAACATGATATTTGGAATATTCATGTAATGATAACTTTAGTGCTTAATCCATAATACTTGTCATATAGACTCCTTAATTTCTTTATCAGAACTAAGGATTAGATTCTTAAAGTATGATATTGAAATTGAAGGATATTCAAAGATTAGATCTTAGAAGTACTTTTAAAATTGCAATAAATAATTCTTGGAGAATTAAAGACTATTCTCAAGGAGATAAAGTCAAAATTTGCAATTAGGCAAGTAGTGCAAGGCACACCTTACTTCAATATTCTGGAAACCCGAGGCTTGGTCAAAGGCAACTGGAATATTGAAAATGACAAAGGCAAAATCATTATAGTCTTCTTGGAAGATAAATGACATATCCCAAAATGTCTGCACAATTGTGGCAAACGGAATCGCGAAGCGTGACTGTCGTTTGGACAAAGCAGACATGAAGGAATTGAAGACGAGCAAGGCTCTGACTTCAAATATGTTTGTCAAAATTATGTTCATTACTAGTATTAAAATTGGATTTTTAGATACTTAATATGGTACATAATAAATATATATATTGATGTTCAGAATCTGCTATGAGCAGGATTAGAGAACTGTTATAATGTAACTAGTTTGACTAGATACATTATCTCTTTATCAGTGTTTAACCCACTGCGGGTGAACCTTTATATTTTAGAACACTAAAGTGTTTTATTATATAAGGATGATATTGAGATAAACACATTAGATGTGAATAACAGAATTTATATTTTGAATATAAATAAATCTCAAATATATATATAATGACAAACAAATAGCTCAAAATGATTTGATCAGAAGAAACTAATTATGGCATTGTTGTCTGGGACACAATCGAACAAGACTCGTATATCCACACTTTCGAAGAGTGGGTACTCGGACTGTTTTGATTCCAATCAAATAAAGTCTACGAATCTAGTTTATTGGGCAATGTGCCTAAAACACTATTTACTTGGTAAAAGTGTAAAATGCCATCGATCTATTAGCCCTTGTTCATAGTGAAGCAAGTGGGCCCATGTCTAGCTAGGCTAGATATGGATATGAATATTTCGTGACCTATACGGATGTGGCATCGCGTAATGGTTGTGTGTTTCTTTTGAAGAACACAAATCGGAAACTTTTAGAGTTTCGACACGAAATAGACAAATAGATCGACTATAGTATTATACCGTCACGGTAAGACCGTAATGGAAAATACTTAAGCAATAAGTTTCTTATATACTTGAAAGAGTATAGTATTCTTTCAAATGAGGACTCCTCCCGGAACACGTCAAAGTGACGGTGTGTCCGAACAGAGTAACCGGATTTTGTTAGACATGATAAGGCTAATCATGAGTCGCTCTGAGCTACTATTTCCTTCAACGGATAAGTTTTAACAGTGCAATAACGTATTCAGAATAAGGTTCCATAATAATTTGTTTGACAGATTACATATTAGATATGAACGGGAAAGAAACCGGGTTTCTCATTCCTGACAATTTGGGATGCTAGGCATATGTTTGGATGATACCAAACTAGAACCCAAATTGGATAAGTGTCAATTGTAAGCTATCCTAGGATACCATAAGTATTGTACTTATACATCTCACCAGAGAACAATTAGATTGTTGCTCACCATGCAGTTTTCCTGAGAGGAATACAGACATGCAGTGGTAAGTGGGAGGATAGTAAAACTCGATGAAAATCGGAGTAATACTATTCAAGGCACCTATTCCTAATGGAACATAAATAGTTCATCAAGGATGAAACTATTCCATTAATCTTCGAGTACACAAGAACCACGTAGATCGGAGAGAGTCAGAAAACAACCTAGGGTATGGGTTTCTGATCTCACCTCATAAAGATGTTAATCTTTTAAGGTATACCAACTGATTACGTATGAGGTAGTGATACAAGGTATCGACTCCCTATTATGACAAAGTGTCATGAGTCCGAAATGGATTCCATGTATATCAACAAGTTTGGATACTAGTTGATGTACCATAAGACATTGTGCCTATTGGTACTTTATAAGTCTTCAAGGAAGACATACATGGAAGGCAACATACCAACGTACTAAGCTAGGCTTGTAAAGAAAAGGTAGAGTTATCAACATTGTGTTGATTCCGACGAAACCTTTTACATGTTGCCATTGTAAATCCATTTGGATAATGCTTGCTAAAGCTGTGTATTTCATTTATGAAATATGACAGCTTAACGGAAAATCGCTTTCCTGAAAAGGAAACCTTTCGGAGGATGTTTATAACATCCTGTCGGTTTTGTCGTACCATAACAAGCAAACAAGGTTTGCAGGTTATTCGATCCATGTTTGGATTGAAGCAAGCATAGGTTCTAGGAATTATCGTTTTGATGTAATTCATAAGGAGTATGATTTAATTCAAAACAATATGATTCTTGTGTATATAAAAGGGTTAGTGGGAGTGCACTGACATGAATGTCATGTAAGATAATGATAATATGTCATTTCTTGGAAATGATATTCCCATAAAATAATCGGTGAAAGCTTGGCTTTCCTGATAACGACTATGAGTCGTAACAAAGGTATTATACAATAGTATAACGGTACAGTGAGCTGGAAATCTTCCAAGCAAGATACTGTTGCCGAATAAACAACAAAAATGCGGATTATTGCTGCAGCTGAGGCAGCAATAGAAGCCATTTGGATCGATAATAAATCTAATTAGATTAGATATAGTTCTGTTAGCGGCTGAGCTAGGCGTCAGCACAGGCTAAGAATTAAAGGTCTCATCGACGATCCAGATATATACTTCTATATTCATCTGATTCGTTCGGATCATACATCGTGGCGATGTGGTGATCGTGTAAATCGCGTCAGACGATAATCATGCAAATCCGCTGACGAAAATCTTTTCTCAGCAATTTGAGCGAACCGTACATAGTTCGGGTGTTAGACACTCGAGTGACTGGCTATGTGCCAAGTGGGAGATTGTTGGACAAATGACCCATAGCGTCACTATTTGTACAGATCATGGTGTTGTTGTACAAATAACTATGTGACAAGGAAATTGCACTCTCATCGTTTGTGATTAGATCACCATAGATATATAAATGAGGAGAGGTCCATATGATTAGTTCCTGGATTGAGAATGATATGAGACAGTATCAGTCCACGAAGGATTAATCATTAAATATCCCTAGCCGGAGTATTATCGAGACAGGACATCGATAATGCGGAATAGGCTAGTATTGCACTTGTGCGCGTTGTGAGGGCACAACGGCATAGTTCTCATATATTTAAGTATTGGATACTTATGCAAGTGCGATAGGAGGTTGTGTTTCACCGATGGTACGGGAAACAGCTTCGCTCTGGATAGACCCCTCGGAATCCCATTGGTATTATGACTATGTGTCTATGGGAGTCCGACATCAGGGTAGGTGTATTTGGTCTTAACCTGAGACTTGCACCGCTAATGCTTACGACAATCAATATACTTTAGTTGAGGTCGTCTAGGACTCTAACCGGTTCTGTGTACGCCAACTGCTGGGTATATTGAGAATCGTAGAGTATTGGGTGTGATGTCAAGACGGAAGTATCACTTCAGTCATAGTGGAGATGATGTCACGCAGGATACGGTATTAGTGCTCTTAAGTGTTGCGCAACCATCGGGATATTATGACTAGGTCATGCATATCCGATTATAGAGACTAGTTACCAGACATCCGACATGTGCTTCGGACGGGGCAGACACTTATCCAGCCCCAGCCCTAGCACGTGACTATCCGATACTGGGCCGATATACACAATACTTGGTATACTACGCTTGATACAGATCTTAAATATTCTTAGATGGATATGACCGGAGAATTGGGTAGACTTCGTGCTTTGCTAGAAGCCGATTGTGTCTCGTAAATCGGTAGAACGTAGTACTTGGTACGTACGTGATTCGGATACTCCGACGACCGTATTTACTACCCGAATTATCCGGGGATCTCATGGGTCGCTTCCCAAAGATTCACCGATGACGTATGACTCGCACTTTTATTAATCTGGGATTAATATGATGAGAGAGAAAATTAATCTGGGATTAATTACAGAGATATTTTATCTGGGATAAAATATCAATTTAAAGAGAGAGAATGATTAATTTGGAATTAATCGATTAATTAATATATTTGATATATTAAACGAAATTGGATTTCGACGCGGAATTAAAATTAGATTTTAATTCGGGCGAGCGAATTAATTTAGAATTAATTCGTTAGCGACGTGAATAGTGATTTCGCTAGGCGTAATCATTTAATTACGACGCGACGGAAAATTCGTTAATTTAGAATTAGCGAATCCGAGCCCGAGATTATTTACGAGCGCATTCGCATTTCGAATTCGAGCGCGGCTCGTCAAATCAAGCGTCAAATCGCTAGTCGCATCTAGCGTCACATCAAGCGTCAAATCATGTCACTTTGAGTGATGTGACAATTGATTAGATTGATTGATTGAGTTGACTTGATGTGACTTGAGTGATGTGTGTGGTTGGCAATTAAAGCCAAATGTGTTTGAAATGAAATGAATTTCATTTCCAAGTGTATTAGATACACTTTTGGTATTCACCAAAAACGCACCACCCTTTTCCCTCCTCTCTCTCCTCTTCTTCTTCCTCTCATCTTCACGCCATTTTCTGGTTTTGTGAGGCAGTGAACTGCCGAAAATAACAAAGGAAATGGAAGGGAAGCAAGTGGATTTTATGGTAAAAACAGAGTGCTAGCACACTCCGAGATCAATGCGAAGGTGATAGGGAAGTCCCCCCATGAGCCGGGAACGTTTTGATGAAGCTTGGAGCTCGTTTTTGATGTTCAAAATGGCCAAAAATAGCAGCCGCCCTTTCAGTCACGTCACACACAATTGCAGTTCACGCCCAACAGTGAGCAGAATTTCAGTTCGTTTTGTGTTTCCAAATCGTCTCTCAACCGCTCGATTTAAGTATTCATCACTTGTCCGTCGTGTATTCACTTATGATTCATGCTTGAGTTTTGATCTTGGGTTACCTTTAAAAAACTCTAACATGAGCAGCATGATAGTTTTCTTAGTCTTGTTATGTATGTATATGATCACTTCCTCATAATATGTAATTGTTGAAATGATGATATGATTGCAAACAATGTGAATTATTTACAAACTACCTTTTCACTTAACATAACTTCTAGTGAAAATTGAAAAATGATATATTGAGTGATTCTTAAGTATACTATATAACTACTGGACTAATAAGATAGCTATAGGGATAGAGTATAGATATAATTTATAAGGTTGTACGCAATCGAATACATAGATAAGATGTTATAATGTACTTGTTGATCAATATGTATAGACATTGTGAAGAAAACTTACTTTCGATATGAATAATGCACCTGGATTGAGGAAGAAAAAGTTAGCATGTATAACTTGCATATGCTTCTTGTATTGGAAGCATAATGTATGCTATGCTATTTACAAGACCTGACATCAGTTTCGGCGTCAGTATGACTAACCGATATCAATCTCATCTTGGTAATGATCATTGGACAGCTGTGAAATATATCCTGAAATATCTTAAAGGTACTAGGGAAAAGTTTCTGATATATGGAGAAGATGAGCTACAAGTTAAGAGTTATACAAACTTCAATTTTCAGGGAGATCCATATGATAGAAAATCTACATTATGATATATATTTACCCTTAACGGTGGTGCAGCTAGTTGGCGATGTTCAAAGCAAGGCTCAACAGCTGATTCTACAACTGAGGCAGAATTTATAGCGGCTTCAGAAGCTGTTAAAAAAGCTATATGGATTAGAAATTTTATCACAGAACTTGGCGTTATGCCTAGTATTACGGATTCGATCATATTGTACTGTGATAATAGCGGAGCCATTACGCAGGCTAAGAAGCTGAGAGCGCATTCAAAGTCTAAACACGTGGAAAAGAAATACCGCGTAATTAGAGAAATAATTTAAAGAAAAGACATAGTGGTCTTGAAGGTTCAAGGACTAGATAACATAGCAGCCCCGCTTACAAATGCCTTACCTCATGAGTTATTCGATAAACATATGGAGGAGATTGGACTGCGATATCATCCAGATTGGCACAAAACAAGTGAGAGTTTGTTGGAGTTGGTGCTTGGAGTGCCAATCTGAATTGTACTTTTTATTATTTATTAATAAAATAACTACTTTTTCATTTCATACCTTATTGATGAGCGGAAAATATATCAATATTTACCGCCCCTTTTACTTAATATTTTGTTTAGTTTCTCGGGTTTGATGAACGTTTTGATGTGTTTTAGTTTATTTTGCAGATAAAATAATATTGAGACACAATGAAATCATTTATGACGAAATGTGGGTCAAATAAGGGCAAATATTAGACTTGACATATTAATTTTGGAGATTGGAAACTTGAAATGGCGTTTTAACGAAGTGCAGTTTTGGAAATTCCAGTTTTGTGCATCTATCGTATTTTGGGCATAACTTTTTACTCCGATATCGGATTGAGCTGATTCAAGTTCCAAATTAAAGAAGACTCAAAGATATACAACTTTTAAAGATAAAATAATTTCAAAATCCGAAGATTTCATGCCCGAAATGGATGAACCATCAGGAAGTATGTTGTGTGTAATTATTAAAGTCATTTTCAATCATTTTCAAAGCAAAAAAATAAATTAATAAATAAACAATAAAAATTATCAAATCACCACCAAACATGATAAGCAATTAGTGGAGCAATTAATAATGGATTTGATGGAGCAATTAGTGGAGCAATTAATAATGGATTTGGTGGATGATTTGATGGAGGCAAAATTTTGCCTATAAATACCAAGCCATTTCACGTGTAAATTCATACTTTCTTCTAAGGAATTCCTTAAGAATACTAAGAAGATTGTATCTTGTTTGTTTATTTACAGCTTTCAGTAATTAATTTTCGCTTTCGCACTTTCTTTTCTTTACTTTTTAGTTTTTACTTTCCGCAATTTACTTTTACGCACAATACTTTTCTTTCTTTAATTTTCATTTTTTATTTTTCAGTAATGAGGACGTAACTACCCTTTGCTGGGGTAAAAGGTAAAACTTTTATTACTAATATTTAGATTAATCTCCCTTAATTATAATATATAAACTAGTTAAAACCTGACTTAACGAGGATACCGCCATATTGGTCGGTTGGTAATTATTTAAATTGGTTTTAACCTTACTAAACTGGATACCGCCTGATTGGTCGGTTGGTAATTAATTATTAATTTGAATTAATCTGGATACCGCCTATATGGCTGGTTGGTAATTATCATGCAAAGTTAATATATTATATTAAGGGAGATATCTAAAATAGAAGTAATAAAAGTGGATCATTTTACCTCAGTATTTTCTATATTGTACTTTTACTCTATTTACTTTTCAGCAATTTACTTTTCAGCATTTACTTTTCAGCAATTTACTTTTCAGCATTTAATTTTCAGTATTTAATTTCAGCATTTACTTTTCGTCATTTACTTTTCAACATTTTACTTTTCAGCATTTTACTTTATGTCTTTTATTTTATTTAAGTTTTTACTAGACCTAGTTATGTGTCGTAACTAAGTTAGTTATCTGGGGTTGTGATGAATTCTAATATCACCAGTTTATAAGGGGTTATTTTATAGGTTGGGTAATTTAAAAGTTTACTTATTAGGTCTTAAGCTTAATGCGTCTTGTTAATTGGCCACTAATAAGATTGATCTGGTAAATCTAAAATAAACTTGACAAATGAATTTTAGGTTTCAGCCTTAGACTTAATAGCCCACGATCTTCCTTGAGGATAAATAACCCTTTAATAGATTTCCTTACAGGATAAACATATACATGTCAGGCGGGGGTAGCCATAATTAGAACTTAAACTTAATGAATCCAGATAATTTGGTTGACATGGACATATGGTTCAATTGGGTTATACTGGGTATTTGCGTCTGACCATCGACAGAGGCTTTCGCATAATTTAGTGTTCCAGGTTAGTAAACCGATATATTACACAAAAATAAAATAACCACTTCATATTTTAAAAAGATATTGAAATGATTCATAACCCTGGATAGTTTTATAAATTTGAATTTTCTTCAATCTACTTTCAAGCAATTTTATTTACTTGTTTTAATTTTAAAGTCACCACCCAATCAAAAAATCAATCCATTAGATACTTGTAAACATTTAACTTCATAAATTGATAGCAAAAGGTTTTAAGTCCTCGTGGGATCGATACTTTTTATACTACTTGAACGATACGTGCGCTTGCGTTATACGCATGTGATTACGCACCGGTCACTTATTAATGGTATTGTCATTATGCGTATTAGCTTGATGTATAGATACGCTAAGAATGGCATCGACCTTAGAATAGTCTTGTTGTAATATTGGACACTAGGTGGTCCGACATTGGGATAAGTATTACTATTGTAAATTATTCTTAAAGTATATATATTCCTCGTCGTTTGTTTTGGAATACGGTCGAATTTATATAACCTAGAAGACTAGCATATGTCGTATATTAGAATTGGAGTTCCAATGATTTAACCCGATGTACCATGATTTTTGGAAACTTATATAGACATGTGTGTATTGGTTGGACCCAATACTAAATGACTCACAGGTGATTCCTAATAGTTGGAAGTACACACCACCGTCAATAGGAATCTCCTCGAGTCGAGTAGCATATGTAATCCTTTGATTATAGGATAACATCGATTTTGTATGAGATCTTACACACTTTAATGCCATATATATCAAAAATATTTCATGGTCTGGCCTCTAGATGTTCGTTGGGTGTGGACCGATGCACTCATTAATCAAGTGCGAAGAAAGATAGGATCTGTCGGCTCGTATATGTACCATAAGGGGTTTAGGTATCCATGTGAGTAAATTCACAATTCTTAAAGCTTTGGCCAAATTCGATCACCTAGGGTTGATCACATCAGTTATGAATAATCGTGGACATGTCGACATGAGATGTGCGCCTCGGAAACTTGATGGTGTATTCTATATTTCCTAAGCACAACTCGGATAGCCTACGACGGAGAGATTGTTAAACATATGTGATGACCTCGACTTGTATAGTTCAGAAAGGTCGTTCATGTTTTTCACGAATTCGAAGGTGGCCGAATTGCGTACATATTAGCTAGGCTTATATGACGAACATGTCTGAACTTAGAGAGTCCCAATATGAAGTGTACTCGTTGAGAACTTGGGTAGCCGATTAATTTTGATAAAAGATAATATTCGATATTATAATTATAACCAAGATAATCAAGTGTTATTGGATAACATTGATTATTTATTTTGACCAAATTGGATTAATTCAATAATTACACAACGGCTTAATTGTAAAATCATAATTATCTCTACCGTTTGAGGATATTATGGTAATTGTAAGTATGTAATAATATGTGGTTTTGGCTTGATTTAATTGGATTAAATCAAAGTGAAAATAATGAATTAATCCATTTCTTAATCTTTGTCTTGATTTAATTGGATTAAATAAAAGTGTTAGACAATGGAGATTAGTCACACCTAATTATACATATTTGGACAAATTAGATTAAGCCCAAATAAAAGTTTATTACAACTTTTATTAATTAAAAATTGCCTAAGTTTTTTTTATAAATAGCAAGTTTTAGGAAGGTTTTAATTAAGCAAAGCAAAAGCTTGAGAGAGCTAAGTACAAGCAATTATTGGAGAAATTAGCCTAAATTAGAGAAGTGTTTAGAGAAGCTTGTGAGGTCTCTACAAAATTTCATTTAGGATAAATCAAGATTGGATCTTGAAGTGAATGTTGCTAGCATTGGAATCAAGATTGGATCTTGGAGTGAAGCTTGAAACCTTGGAAGGTCTGCAACCATTTCAACAAGAGAAGAAGATTGGATCTTGGCATCAAGCTTACTAGGTAAGTTTGAATTTCTCTTAAGTTGTTTTCTTTTATGTATTGGATGTCTGATTACATAGCTTAATATTGAAATAAGGCTAATAAATTATGTTAGGATGCTTTAGAAGTATAAACACAATATGCTTGTTAATTAGTTCAAAGATGTTCATGTTGGACATGGAACAATTAATAAGAGTTTGAAACTCTAGATTAAAGCTTAGAGTTATGGCTACCATTCTAGAATCACTTGACCACCTTTGGGTGACCTAGAATTGTTCACGAGTCACTTCATTGTGGGATTCTAATTTGGTTTGTGTTTTGGATTCAAAATTTACGCAAGTGCGTATTTAGAATAAATTTATGTTTTTGTAAAAATATTTGATATTTTGAAAAACTTGAATTTTTTTCTATAACATGTTTTGATGTTGTTTTTGGTGTTAAAATTAATTTTGGGAGTTTTGAAAATATTTAGGGAAGGTTAGAAGCAATTAGGGTTGAAAACCTTATTGCCTTTAGCTCTCTGATTCAGCCCTGATTTTTTCCTATACACTCGTAATGGAATATAATCTTTCATTAAATGATTTAAAATTACACCCATGCTTGATATCCACGGGTTAGACTCATTTCCGCTGTGCGGGGCACCGATCTGACCCTAGGGGTTCCACATCTGCCCTAACAAATATTCCTTGTCGTTGGTTTTGGAATACGGTCGAATTCCTATAACTGAAAAGACTAGCACATGTCTAATATTGGTATCGGAGTTCCAATGGTTTAACCCGATATACCATGAGCAAGAGAAGCTCGTATGTTCATGTGGCTATTCGTTGGAGCGAATATTGAATGACTCATAGGTGATTCCTAATAGTTGGAAGTACACACCACAATCAATAGGAATATCCTCGAGTCGAGTAGCATATGTGATCCTTTGACTATAGGATAGCATTGATTTTGTGTGTGATCCTCCATACTTTGATGTCATATATGTCAGAGACCTTTCATTATCTACCGATGCACTCGTTAATCAAATGCGTACTAAGATAAGATCTGTCGGACCGTATGTGTACCATAAGGGGTTTAGGTATCCATGTATGTAAGTCATGATTCTTAAGACTTTGGCCAAAACCAATCACCTAGGGTGGATCGCATATATCAGAAATAATATTCTGATTAGTTGTAAAGAATCGTGGACATGTCGACATGAGATGTGTGCCTCGTAAACTTGACGGTGTAATCTATGTTTCCTAAGCACAACTTGGATAACCTATGACGTAGAACATATATGATGACCTCGACTTGTATAGTTCAGAAAGGTCATTCGTGTTCTTTGCGAATTTGGAGGTGGTCAAATTGCGTACATATAAGCTAGGCTTATATGACAAACATGTCTAGACTTAGAGAGTCCCACAATATGAAGTGTACTCGTTGAGCACTTGGGTAGCCGATAATGTTTGATAATAAATAACATTTGATATTATAAATTATCAATTAAAATAATTAAGTGTTATTGGATAACATTGATTATTTACTTTGACCTAATTGGCTTAATTGTATTAATCAAAAATCACACCAGGGTTTTGTTGTAATTTCATAAATATCTCTACTACTGGACGATATTTTGGTAATTACAAATGTGTAATAATATGTGTATTTGTCTTGATTTAATTGGATTAAATCAAAGTGGTAGATAATGAACTAATCCATTTATTAAACTTTATCTTGATTTAATTAGATTAAATCAAAGTGGTAAACAAAGGTGATTAGTCACACCTAATTATAAATATTTGGACAAATTGGATTAAGCCCACCAAAAAATTGATTAAGACTTTTATTAATTAAAAATTACATAAGTTTTGCTATAAAAAGCAAGCTTGAGCAAATTTTTAATTAAGCTTGAGCTTAAAAAAGTAAAGCTTGAGAAAGCTAAAACAGGCAAGAATTAGAGATATTAGCCTAAGTAAAAGAAGTGTTTGAAGAAGCTTTGGAAGTTCTCTATAACATTTCAACAAGGAGAAATCAAGATTGGATCTTGGAATCAAGCTTACTAGCATTGAAATCAAGATTGGATCTTGGACTCAAGCTTGCTTTGGAAGTTCTCTACAACATTTCAACAAGGAGAAGAAGATTAGATTTTGGAATCAAGCTTACTAGGTGAGTTTGATCTTCTCTAAAGTTTTTTTCGTTAGTGAATTATTTTCATTAATGAAGCATATAGTGATGTATTATATATTGGATACATAATAAGATAGCTTGAAGTTGAAATGAGGCTAATGAATTAGGTATGGATGCTTTGGAAGCATAAACACAATATGATTGTGATTGAGTTCATGTTGGACATGGAACATAAAATTAGAGTTGAGAACTCTAGATGATAGCTTAGAGTTATGGCTACTATTCTAGAATCACTTGACCACCTTTGAGTGATCTAGAATTGTTCATGAGTTACTTTATTATGGGATATTAATTTGCTTCGTGTTTTGGATTCAAAATTTACGCATATGCGTATTGAGAATAAATTTATATTTTTGTAAAAATATTTGATATTTTGAAAAATATAATTTTGTTCTATAGCATGTGTTGATATTGGTTTTGATGTTAAGAAATTAAAGTTGGGTGTTTGAAAGTGTTTAAGGAAAGCTGTAAATAAATTGGGTTAAAAATCCAATTCTATCAACTCTCTGTTTCCAGAGAGCTGGTGAATGAAAGAATCATGAAATGAAACAAGTGTAGTGTGTGTGTACGTGCGTGGAAAATTGTTTATGTTCATTTTTGAGTTTCCAGACTCCGATTCAGCCCCGATTTTTTCCTATATACTCGTAATAGAATATAGTATTTCGTTAAATTATTTAAAAATACACCCATACTTGATATTCATGGGTTAGACCCACTTTCGCTGTGCAAGTCACCAATCAGACCCTATGGGAGAAAATATTAGAGTTGGTGCTCGGCGAGCCAAATTTTGTTTTATTTCTTGTAAATATAATGTACATTTCTATTTTATTATGAATAAAATTTAGTAATTTTCATCAATATAATCTTTTATATGGTTAAGGCGTAAAATGACCTTAGAATAAATAGTTGTGACGTTATTACAAAAGCGTCATAATTGTCATTGAGAATTGTCACAATAAAATTCATTCTTAAAATTATTCCTGGTCAAGGTTTACATACCTGGTTAGTTAGTAAACCCGTGAGATCGGTACATGTTGTAAATTAGAATTGTTCTAATGGTTTATCTCAGTAAACCATGACTCATATAAACACGTAGGTATTTATTTGATAAATACTAAACGACTCATTCGAAGATTCCTGATAGATGGTACACCAACGTCAATAGGAATCTTTACGAGTCGAATAGAATATTAGCTCATTTGACTTGAGATACCACTGTGGATATATGAGATATCCACCACACTTTGATGGCAATCACGTCAACGATCTTTTAAGATCAGACCTCCGCCTGTTTTTCGGGTATAGACTGATACTCACGATATCATGTGATGTATCCAAAGAGGATTTGTGAGTCCTGTGTACGGGATTTAGGTATCCAATTTGTGATTCTTTGAAATCCTTGGCCGAGATATGATTCGGAAACGAGTTTTGAATATTTATTTAAGAATCATAAATATGTCGCGACACGTGAATTTTTCATAGCGGAGATTTGACGTTTATTCTATATCTCCGGAACAATTTAGATAATCTATGACAGAGGGATTATATATGCAATGACTTCAACTTGAATGGTTCAACTCGATTATCTGTGGTTGTCGTAATTTGTGAGTGGACAAATTACAGACATGGAAATGGTTTTTGTGACAACTAAACTTGAATCTAGAGAGACCCGCAATACAAAGTGTACTCGTTGAGCACTTGGGCCATTAATTATGGATAATTCGGATAATTCATAATTTATACATGCGTATTAAATAATGTGGATTTTTATACGATACATAATTTTTATTAGATACACATTAATGATCAATTAGATTTTGACACTTGTTTTATTATTAATTAATTAATTAATTAATTATTTTTTATTATTAATAATGATAAATGGAAGAATATTCTTGGAATCGTTTTCCATATTCTTATTTTATCTTTTTGTTAATAAGTTTTAAATAAATAAATTATTTATTTATTTATTTATTTTTGATTAAGAATATTAGAATGAATATTCTTATTATTTGGCCAATTTTAATTAGCTAAACCATGTGTTTTTTACACATGTTTTTTAATAACAAAAATATCAAAATAATGATTTTATTTGGATAAGATCAATTGGTGTCAAAATATTGGCCTTAAAATTATTATTTTTGGCTAAAAATTCTTCATATTTTCGGCCAAGGAGGAAAATTTCTATATAAATGAAATTGTTTCATTTTTTTAGACTTGGCCAACTCTCGTGTGTTGAGAACCAAAAATAAAAAGGGGTTAGGGTTTAATAACAAAACAACAACACCATGGAAGAAGAAAATTGAAGAAATTGGAATTTGAATTAAGGTAAAATTAAATTCCTAATTTCTATTTTCTTGGTTTTGTTTCCTAAGTATGCAAAGTATGTATGAGATATGTATATTGCATGTTTTATTCATATATGTATCTTGGATATATATTGGGTGCAAAAAATTTGATGTTGGTTGTTTAATTTACCTTAATAGTTTCTTTGTTAAGCATGTGTAAAAGGATTAATTAGTGAATTAATCATAAAATTTTAATTGTCATTCTAGAGTGATATTTCCACTCAAATATTGCCTAGAATTGTTCTTGAGGCTTTATATTGTGGTGATTAATTTTGGTATAAATTAATTGGATTAATTTTGTGAATAAATTGAATTTTGGCATGAAAAATGGACAAATAAAAATATGGATCAGATCTGATTTGGTTGTGTAAAACATAATATTTTTCATGGATAAATATGTTATTTGGATGATTTTGGATGTGTATTGGGTGGTGGATTAATTCTGGGGCGAAAACACGTGAAAACGGTGAAATTCACGTCGCAACGGCCCATCGTGTGATGGCTGTCCAAACAGTGAGCTCGACACTGTTTGGGTAGCCCAAGGGCTGACTGGTCACTGCCCAAGTGACCGGGTTGGCCCGGATCGGCGGTTGGTCAACCGGTTTGACCGTTTGCCCATTACGCATAATATTTATCGAAAAATATTTTCGTAAAATAATTCATCGTGTTTTGAAATATATTATGTTATTAATTGTTAATAGATAATATATTTAAACTAATTTGGGTGAATTAAAAATATTTGATATTAATTGATTCGCTCGGAAAAATTTTAAAATGTTTAAAACCTTTTTCGCCCCTTCCACAGCGCCCTTCGCTGCGCTTACCCCAACACCACATCCGCCCCAACACTTGGAACCTGCAACAGACACTGAAAATGAAAGGAGTAAGTTGTACGAATAACTTAGTGAGTGAACGCTGAATAACATAACGTAAAGTAAATGAGATGGAATTTTACAACCAAAACTGAGTTTACAGAAAACCTGAATCCTGGAACAATTTTGAATCATATTCACATATAAACTTAGTCATAAACTAAGATCTTTTAACATAACTTAAAACTGAACATAATAATGTGATAACATAAAATCTAAGATCATATCATGACTCAAAATTATGATGTGATCTGTAAATATCTATCTAAATAGAAAATCGTAAACTTGACGTTAACTTAGAAATAAAACCAAAAATTTACAACTTCAAAAGAAAACATGACATAACTAAAAGCCACTTGATGTCAGCTAAAATCATGATTGTAAGCTTGTAAAATATAAACATGAGCTGAAAATAGAGTTACGTACTAAAGCGTAAGTACATCTATAAATTGAAAAGTTTGTATTGAAATCTTGAGCTCTAAGTTGTAAAACTTAACATATATTGAAAACATATCATGAGCTGAAATCGTAAACATGATCTGAAAACATCACCAATATCGTAACCTGGGGGCGTGAAACCTACTTAGCGTGACCTAGCACCGGGTAAGCAAGGGAATATGAACATGAATATGAATAAATCTATGGGTGTGATCAGTACCCTATAAAGCAACGTAACCGAACTCGGGACGCTAAATATGAGAGGATTGTACTCTATTAGTGTTTTAAAAATATTTTATTTTCCTTGTTCTTGTAAATTATTTTCTAAAAACTATAAATTGAAATTCATGAAAAACAAGTACTAAAAATATGTTTCATGAAAACATAAAACATGACATGGCACTTGGGAAAATGTAATGATATAAAGTAAAAACCTGTGAGCATGACACATGAGCTGAAAACATAAACCGTAAACTTAATACATGAAAACATAACCTGCAAACATGTAAACGTGACTTATGAAGAACATAAACTGTAAATACATAAGCATGATACGTGCTAAATGTAAACTGAAAACCCTTACATGTAAACTTGACATGAAATTGTAAACATGAACTACAATTGAAAATAAATATAAACATAAAATGACACGTATACTGGCTTATGCAAACAATGCTTGTATAAAACTCATTACCAATTTTAGAATAGTTATGGGATGAACGTCGTCCGAACGGATCCTAACTAATATTTCTATAATTGAAACACATAAACTAATAACGTAACTTGAAAACCTATGACATGTAACATAATCAAGAAACGTAACTTGAAAATATATAATATGAAAACATAAACTAGAAAAATATAAACATAATCTGTAGTCATGAAACGTAAAACGTAACTTATAAGCATTTGAGATGCATTCGTAAAACGAAACATAATTGCAAGCATAACTACATAACTTGGACACGTGGAATGTAAAACGTAATCGAAATTATGTAAACTAAAACATAATTCATAAACTATATACACACACACACACATGAAATAACGTAGAAACATAAAACATAACGTTCGCGCACACACACACATATGAAATAACGTAGAAACATAAAACATAACGTTCACGCACAGGACTGACGCCCAAGTGCTTCCGTGCTCACGCAATCGAATGGAGCTGACAGGATCCTCTTGCGTTGAATTTATGAAACACATGTCCAAACACGATTAGTGTCATTGAATACTAAAATGTTAAACATATGCGTGAACGTTGCAATATTTATGATCATACTAACGTGATAGCTTAAGATGTTTTTCTAATATCTAAACTATCTGAAACATCACTCACGAACCTAAGCATGCGTGTGAATGATACATGTATTCCAAGCTATCTCAACCATGATATATGGCATGAATATCATCATGTTTATTCATCAAACACACACTAACCAATTCATGGCATAATTGTTGGTCTACTCTAAGCTTCCCAAGATCATTGCAAGCAAGAAAATAACATGTGAATACAATCATAGGAGGTGCGGAAAACTCACAATGAAGGATTGGATACATGTGGTGATGAACAAAAACATTATACCCACTTGATGAAGCTCGGCAGTGAGGGCTGCTCGGCATGTCACGGCAGTCCACTATTTGGCTCCTCCAAGAATCGGCCATGGATGTCCTTTGAAGCTCCAAGCTTTGTGATAAACTTTCATGCTCATGCAATCACTGCCCTATCACCTTGGTATGCCTCCTAGAGTGTGCTAGCACCTTGATTTTGCAACAAAATCACTCCTTTTCTTCTCTTCATTTTCGGTCAAACCACTGAGAAGGAAGAAGAAGATGGCCTTGAGGCCGAGAGAGAAAGAGGAACAATTTTGGCTCTAAAATTTTGTGAAACTGTGAACCAGGAGCGAGAGAATAGAAAAAGTGTAATAGGTATATTAATTTCCAAAATCAAAATAACCATTTACCATTTTTTTAATTCTAAAAAAGTCAAGCATTAAATGCTTGTCAATCAATACACATCAACTCACATCAATCAATTGTCAACTTGTCACATCACTCAAAGTGACATGTGATTTGACGCTTGATGTGACTAATGATTTGACGTTTGATTTGACTTGTGTGCCGCACTCAAATTCAAAATGCGAATGCGCTCGCAAACAATATCGGGCTCGGGTTCGCTAATTCCAAATTAACGAATTTTCTGTTGCGACGTAATTAAACGATTACGCCTAGCGAAATCACTATTCACGTCGCTAACGAATTAATTCTAAATTAACTTGTTCGCCCGAATTAAAATCTAATTTTAATTCCGCGTCGAAATCCAATTTCGTTTAATATATCAAATATATTATTTTATCGATTAATTCCAAATTAATCGTTATCTCTCTTTAATTGATATTTTATCCCAGATAAAATATCTCCGTAATTAATCCCAGATTAATTTTCCCTCTCATTAAATTAATCCCAGATTAATTAAAGTGCGAGTCATACGTCATCGGTGAATCTTCGGGAAGCGACCCATGAGATCCCTGGATATGTTGGCAGTAAATCGGGTCGTCGGACTATCCGAACACGTAAGTACCTAGTACTACGTTTACACCGATTCACAAGACAAGGTTGGCTTCTAGCAAAGCGCCATGCCTACCCAATTCTCCAGAAACATGCTTACAGGAATAAGCGATCTATATCAGGCGTAGTATACATGGTATTGCGTATTTCTGTCCAGTATCGGATGATCATGTGCTAGGCCTGGGGCTGGAATTGTGTCTGCCCCGTACGAAGCACATGTCGGATGTCTGGTAACTAGTCTTTATAATCGGATAAACATGACCTTGTCATTTTATCCCGATGATTGCAGTAATTAAGAGTACTAGTACCGTATCCTACGTGACCATCATCTCCATATGACTGGAGTGACACTTCCGTCTTGACATCACACCCAACACACTACGATTCTCAATATACCCAGCATTGGCGTACACATAACCTGTTAAAGCCTTGGACGACCGCAACCAAAGTATATTGATTGTCGCAAGTATTAGCGGTGCAAGTCTCAGGTTAAGACCAAATACACCTACCCTGATTTCGGACTTCCATAGACACATAGTCATACTACCAATGGAATTCCGAGGGGGTCTATCCAGAGCGAAGCTGTTTCCCATACCATCGGTGAAACACAACCTCCTATTACACTTGCATGAGTATCATATACCCAAATATATGAGAACTATGATGTTGTGCCCTCACAACGCGCACAAGTGTGATACTAGTCTTTTACGTATTTATCGATGTCCAATCTCGATAATACTCTGACTAGGGATATTTAATGATTTATCTTTCGTGGACTGATACTGTCTCATATCATTCTCCGTCCAGGAACAAATTATAGGGACCTCATATCATTTATACATCTAGGTGATCTAATCACAAATGATAAGAGTGCAATCTCCTTTGTCACATAGTTAATTTGTACAACAACACCATGATCTGTACAAATAGTGACGCTATGGGTCATAATTGTCCAACAATAATCACTAATATGAAACAAATGCCATATTTGGCAATGACGCACTAAAATAACATCGCATTCGACATGAGCACCGCACATGCTACTAATATATTTTATGTTACAATCCTATCTTACAACAACAACAATACTCCTTTAAAAAAAAAAAAAATGCAACTCACGCCCCTCGCTATAACACATGCCAAATTCAGCCACAACCAATATTAGCATTTCATGATTTTCTTTCAGTCACAACAATTAACATTACTCTAGGTACTAAACATATTATTTAGAACATCATTAAACCATAAAAATTGAGTCTTCTCCCCCCCCCCCCCCCCCCCCCCCCCCCCCCCATAATGCGGCCAACGCAACCCATAATCAACTTGTAATTTCAACCAAATTCAAGGCATAATCCATGATAAAGCTTCAATTCAAGCTTACTAAACTCTCTAACATGCAAAATAATCTAAGATTAGGCTTAGGACTTCCATGGATTTTAAATAAAGCAGAAGAAATAAAATTAAATCATTCAATTAACTACTAGAATGAAATTAGAGGCTTACTTGCTTTGATTTCACCAAAATTTGCAAGGAAATCTCAAATTCTCTTTTATCTCATGCATACGTAAGAAATGAAATGAAAAAGAAAGCAGGTTGTGTTCTTGTTTCTTTTTTATTCGTGAAATGAGATGAAGAAGAGGAGAAATAGAAAATTGAATGAGGGCCACAAAAGGCTAATATTTATTGAATAAAATAATGATTTATTTGTGTCATGTGTCTAAATTATGTCAAAACTCGTAACAATACAGTACACCCACGAAAATCACTAAATGTGACCTAATTCTTATCAAAATTTGAGAGAATGCATAATACGAAAGTTGCAAGTCTATGTCTTTCCGACGGTACTAAAATCACTGAAAACGAACTCGTGTACATTAAGTTATGGCCAAAATACTAAAAGTTGTCAAAAAGTTTCTACTTACTGAAAAAGTACCGAATTTAAAAAACTTTTCTCGAACCTCCGGAGGGATTTCTAAGGTATCTAACCCACTAATACATGATTATATGTATAACAACATATCATGCAAGAGAAAATAATCGTATTGGACATGTCATAAATAACCGGGGTGTTATATTAGTAAAATCCGATAAAAGTTCTTTTATGAAGTCTAAATTGTTTCTTAAAGTATTAATGTTAATATTTTCAAAAAGGTGTGCAAGATTATTAATTAACTTGTTTGTATTACTAATATTAATTTCTAAGTTTTGTCCTAAATTTATTAATAGGTCTACTATAAAATTTTATTAACTATTACTAGAATGTGGAATATGCTTATATTGATTTTCTAAGTGATATATATTACGAGTTATTTTAAATTTTTCAGATAAATTAAGTTTTGTTCGTCAATAGTTACTTATTTCAAGATCTAAATATTCTAATTTTTGAAAATTCATACTAGCCTAAAATACAGGGCTACCAAAATCTATGATGTTGTCTAAAACTTCTATTATTGACCTAATTATTCTTTGTTGAATTTCGAAATTCTAATGATAAATCTAACACTAATTCTGCTAAAAATATTATGTGATATATTAATTTATCTCTTAATTCTATTAGCTTATTTCTATTTGTCCAGTCTATTAAACTAAAATATTCTATAAATTTGTTTATAAATAAACTCATATAAAAGTAGTTATTTTTTGTTGAAATAAAATGCGTTGTTAATTGTTGAATTTAAAAGCATTCAATTGTTGAGTTGAGAATTGATATGATAACTTAGATGAAGTCGCTTTCGTACTATTCATATACCATATATTTAATATATTAATAAAAAAGTGTTAATACCAAAGATAAAGAAGGGGTACGTATATTTCCGTAAAAACAGTATTTAAGAGGCTTTTAGAAATACATATTATTTTCTTTTAGTAGTACGTGTAGTTATATCTCAAGTACAAATCATATTACCGTCCATTCCGAATCAGCTATAAAATTTATGTCCAGACTTTCATCCTATATATAAAAACAAAACAAACTTTTAAAATCAAAAACCAGATTTTCAAAACCACATTATCAAAATTAGAACTCCTGATCAACACATAGTTTGATTTTGCATGCATGCACCACGTGAGGATTTCAAAAAAAAATTAAGGAGAAAATCATCAGCACATGCAATTGAATAACGCACTAACGGCTGTGAAAAATATATATATATTTTAAAAAATTGTGTTTTGAAAATAAAAATATAATGTTAGAGTGGAAATGAATAAAAATGAATATAAAAATGATAAAAATCATCTTCGGAACATAGTTAGGATTTTAAAAAAAAAAAAAAATCATATAAGATTAGGACTATTTGTGAAATTCAATAATTCATTAAGAATTGAGAGCTTCTCCTTTTTAAAAATTAAATTAGGGTAGAAAGGACTTTTTAATAAATATCTATATAATTTAATTGGTCAAAACTATGAATACAAATAATTTCAATAGAGAGCCAGACTTTTGAAGAGCTAAAAGCTGCAAAACAATACATCTATATATCATATTTATGAATACAACAGGACAAGGGTTCACAGTTAAATGTTGAAAAGTTGCACTAATTCTGCTGCTGCTGCTGCTGCATATATTATACAAATGAAAAATGCCACTGATTAACAAATAATGGAGACCCGTTTCTTGGGAAGAAACTTGAATGTAATTTTCAACTTTTCTATTTTGAATGTTCACCTCAGCTTCCAACTTGTTAAAAGAAAGGGATCAAATTATAATTCATTCATGAAGATGAACATATAGGTTTCCCCCAACTTCAAATGAATCCATGAATGCTCCTCAAACTCCTATATCGGAGGATCGCATTTCGGGCCTCTGTAATTCACTCTTAGCTTTATGAACAGGGAACCAGTGTACCATGGAATGTATACAGACAGAAATGGAAGTAACCTCCAATGTGTCACAATGCATTCACAAGTTTATGGAAGGGAAGCACAGTTTTTCCTGAAGTCAGATAACAGATATATGAACTTGTGGGGTTTATTATTGTATGGAAGCTCCCGTCTTTGCTTCTATGAACAACTTTGAAACAATTGTCAGCACTTGCAAAACGTAAATTATAACTGGGATGGGCTTGCTAGTCACTTTCACCACCATGTCTATCTGAAAAACAATAGGAAAAACAAAGAACATACTAAGCTTTAGCAACACCAATACTTGGAGGTAGATAGAGAGAGAGCGAGAAATGCAATACCTCCCGATGGTCTTTTCCCTTCCATTGCATCTTTCTTATATTGGCAACTTAAACATAGGAACGGGCCATCCCAGGGACGCAACTTTCCTGAATAAGTAGAACCAGCGTGTATTGAAACGCCCTCTTCAGGTTTCATCTCCACTTGACAGATAGCACACATAAACAACTTAAACATATTGCATAGTGGATATTTTGAATCCAACCTACAATCAAAAAAGCAACTTATGTCAAAAAGGTTCAAACTAGACTATTCCTTGAGCAGACAGCTCTGACACTTGTAATAGGTATAACCATAACAAAAAATAACAGAAAAAAGCAAAGAAAATAAGCAATGCAAGAAAAGAACTATCCATGATGATCAAAGAAAGAAATTAGCTAATAATATGATTGATCTTCATAGCTCACCTTTCTGATAGCATAGCAGATCCATCCTCGAATAGTTCCTCCACCACATCTGGCTCAACATATTCCTTATCTGTATTAGAAGATGATTCAGGGGACTTTCTGCGAAACATGTTCTTAAGCACCCCTTTCACCTGCTTCTTCGATGCAGGCACAGGAGCAGGTGGCTTCTCCTGTGGTAATATATCAATCACAATGCAGGTTGTGTCATCTCGGAGTCCCTTTGCCTGTACAGCTTCCTGCACAAGGAACGGGGATATGAGAAGAGATAAAGTAAGCTTGAATACCCAAAAATACCAAAGCTGAAATGTTCATGCGCTAAGGTGTAAAGGACAGTAATGCAGTTTTTGTTATGAACCAGAGACCAAAAACATAATTTTCAGAATAGCTTACTTTGACAATTTGTGCAGCTGCAGCTTCTGGTTGCATTCCACGACAACAATCAAGAGCCTCTTCCGCTGATAAAGCATCCCAAACACCATCACTAGATATTATAAGCCTACCACCAGTTGTAGACAACTGCAGAGAAATATAATTTAGTTCTATATGTCAAAACTAACCAATTCATATAAGTTAAATCAAGACTGAACAGTACTTTTGAATTATTCATAACCATACTTTTGGCCCAATTCCAAAATTACAACAGAAATAACAACATAATGCTTAAAAGGTGATGCACAAAAAAGTTTCTTCATGTGACCTAGCATGCATAAAAACAGATTGATGTTATACAGGAGTGAAATATGAAAAGATAATTAAAGGGACACACATGGATAAACCAACCACAGTCAAGGCCCCTACCAGGAGCAAGTAAATGAAACTGAAATTGCTAACGTAAATCAATAATAGTTTACAGAAGAACAAACCTTCACTTGCTTTACATAAGGAACAGGAACAATGTACTCGCCAACATCCATATCTCCTATAGATCGTGAGAGACATAAACCGCCAGGCCAACATCTCAAAGGACCAATCTACAATGAATTAGCATAATAGTAAGACAGCCAACAATTTTCTATCAAATTTAATTGGAAAAACATTTCATTTATGAACATTTGAAGTTTCCAATGAAGGAACCAATCTATAGTTATATAGGTGGCGGATATACATCACCAATTTGAGTTTTCTCCATCAAGGTTTTGGCCCCACACCATCATTAATTATTGACACACACTAGGCTAGACTACCAGGCAAGTTTCTGGGAAGTGCATTACAAGTCTAGAACAAACAGAATCACAGAAAAGCTACCTCAGCTCCACCACCAGCACTGAGCCGACCAACCTCACCCCCGCTTGCTGTGATACGGTCCCTCCTAATAATACACAAAAAGAGAAGGTGAGGTCTTTATTAACAGGGACAAGATGCACAAGTTGTGTCAGAAAACGCATTATATTAGTGAATTACTCCTCTTCATTGGATTCAAGCCTATGATCTGCTGACATGTAATAGATATCACCTTCTGCGGATTCAAGTATGCAACGGGAATCACCCACAGATCCAACAGTTATAACCCATCCTTCAATTATCACCAAGGTGACCGTTGTTCCTGATGTGCGAGCTGAAAAGGCAATGATAATAAAATGTAAATATCACCTACGTGACTTCCAAAACAAAACCCAAAGAGAAGGCAATTTTCCGTAGATGACAAACAATATGCAACAAGTGTACTTGTAACCAGACACCAATATATCTACACAACTATCATATAAAAAAAGGCACAAGCACAAGCACAAGCACAAGCTTCATATATTTCAATGATAAAATATATTTTTCAAATTCATGTCTAAATATCTCCAACTTAATCAGTGCATGCAAAATTATAATCCTTAATAACTAGGATTGTTTTTATGTTGACCTAATGAGCTATAATAATCCCACATATCCCTAACATTATTACATCCACATCAAATTTGGGTCAACACTGAATGCCTCATGTATCAGACTATAAGAAACGCTTCAAAAACATATGTCACACATTCAGTAGTTGAAGCATGCAACTAAAAATCATTGTGGTTTCCATTGCGTTTAAATGACTCAAATCTATGAGTGTGAAGGTATGTACTTGCTTGTTGATCAACAGTGATGTGAAATATGCTATCTGTGCAATTTCAGCTACGTGTATGAGTGTACAAGCACATCAATGTATCAATATTGGCATGAATGTGCAAGAGTGTGTGAGCTTGAATGTGCAAGAGTGTGCACATCCATATGTTTTATGGTGAATAAGCCCTTGCAAAGTCGCAGTTCTCCTGAAGTATAGGTTACAAATGTTCTCCATCTGACTAGGCGTTTGTTACACAACACATGTAATTACGGTGAAAATTACACAAAAGCACTACTCTGACCTTTTTCTTGAAAGTCTTTATCCGTTTTTACAAAGCCAGCCACTATGGCCCGTGGAAGTACAGATATCCATTCATCTCTGTTAAGCTCTGAAGGGATAGCATTTAATACATTTTTCAAAAGATTCTCCTTGGTGTAAATAGCAGCGGCAGACCCATTGTGTCCATCAAATAGCTGAACAACACAGTTTAATAAAATCAGCTTAAGCAAAGATAAGGCAATCATTGCAAAATTACAGCTAAATTAGCTAAAATCCAAAATTACAATAGAGAACACGCAGGATTATTCACATAAATCGAATCAATTGAACTTTTTGTTTCCCATGGTGAATCCAATTAGAGCAATCTAATTACAACATATCCCATCCAATCAACTAAAATGATTAATATGTTTTCTCCATCATGAGAATAAGAATTCAAAAGCGTACACAATAATCAAATTGAAATGTATCAAAAGCAATACCCCATAAACAGAAAATGTGGTGACCCCATCGCCCATGGCTCTTTGACATTCGTTTTTAAGAAGAGTAAAGTCTTCTCCTTTCTTGCTTTGACCAGCCTGGCCATGTACGATATCTGGTTTCTCTATCTTCTCATTAGCCGATTCTCGCTTTAGCAGCACCGAAAGTGGGACCGTTTGATGTTCGCCCCTCGTCGACATTGCTTAATTCAACTTCAATTTTAAAAATCACAGCTTCTTTTACAAATTAGGTATCAAACCTCACTAATTCTCCATTCCTTATCACATTAATCGAATGATCAAATCATTTGATCGACAAATTGAACAAATCAATCCAAATCGGAAAGGGAAATACAAAAATCCTCGTCAATGCGGATCTTAAAAGACATAAAAAAAATGTGTGTCGGTTAAAACAATGACACGAAACTCAGTGAATCGATCGGCGAAATCGAGAAATGGAAAAGAAAAATTACTAAGAAGAGAAAAATCGCAGCGATAGGAATTACGCGCGAAGGTGAAATTTAAGACGCGTTGAAATGAATTAATTGCTGCGATCCAGCGTCATTGAGGAGAAATTCCATTCTTGACAAGAGACGAAAAAAAACTAAAAACAATTTTAGCGCAATTGAAGCTTTCCGTTTCTGGTTGATTTTTCAATTTCACTGACATGGCAAAAACGCACCGTTCTTTTTCGTTCGGCGCTCAAAAAGCCGATTTTTAAGCCGCTTGTTGTAGTTGAAAGCAATGCTTGTTTAACCGTTGGATTGAAGTGGGCCCTACGTCAGGTAATTTTGCAAATAAAACTGATTGATTAGATTAAATTTGGGACAAAGATTGTGTCTTTTTTTTTTTTTTTCTATTTTTTTGATTGGCGCCCGTTAAGGGAAGTGACGCGGGATTAGTAAAATCTAGAAGCGGCATCAAAATTAATAGACCTAGTGAAAGAATTTTGATTTTTTTTAATATTATTAGTTAATAAATATATAGTATATGGAATTGTATTAAATATATATAGTATTTATTTAGTTATTTTATTATTTTAATATATGGTACTATTGTATAATAATAAAAAAATTTGCTTAATTGACATGGGCTCATTTATAATATTCTCTCATCCCTAAAATTGACTTATGCATGAAATTATCTAAAAACTTTACACAAATTTAATTTTACAAATAAAGCTTCGATCAATGTATTAATTTATATTTTTTAGATTCAATTATACATCAAAAAATTTAATTAGCATATTAATTTATACATAAAAAATTTCAAATCAATGAAAAAGTCCATTGAATGAAACATTAAATATAAAATTAAACTTACTTAATTTTTTTTTTATAATTTCATATATAAAAAAATCTTTTGTGTAAAAATAATAATTCCCAAAATATAAAAAGCTTTTTAGCTGGTTATTTATTAATGTCAAATAATAATTAGATTCTTAATATCGAGTTGTTCATGTCACGTAGTGGTAGTGTTTTGTGAGCTCCAATTAAAAAATGGAGTAATTGGGCCCCAGGCCCAGTGGGCCCTTAATATATAAGTATAACCTACCCTCTGACCTTCCACTTGGAGGACCGCGGAATTATCGGCGCCAGTTATTCCTAACGAAAACTACTAACCCCACGTGTTGTAAACGCGAGTGTATAAAACTCATCGAATCTGTCGGTACTATGTTTACTGCTGACTTTGGAATTGATGCGTAATTCCACGGAATGGAGAAGCGCGTGTAGGATTAAGGATCGCTAAATCAGACAAACTCCGCGTGAAATAACTATAAAAATTAACTTAGATCGGCTGATATCAATAACGTATGGGCCCCACTCAAGTGAGGAATAAAATCAAGGCTTCTCAGCAGGATAGAATATCAAACCGAGTTTCGACTAAAAAAGTTTATATTAAAAAATATATTTTTAATTAAATATATGTATTTTTAATTCTTAAAATATAAATTTTATAACTAAAATTTTAAAATCGAATTCATTTTTTTTAAATGTTTAAATATTAAAAAATTTAAAAATAAAAATAACTCGAGTCAGGCCGAGCTCTACAGCAGAAAGAGTCAATTCGGTCTAAGATTTGAGAGTAATTCTTTAATACAACGGAGACATAAATGAAATGATATCAGTAATAAATTAATAAATGATATTTATGATATAATACTCATTTTTTGGTTTTAATATTTTAAGACATGTGACAATAAATTGTTGAATTATTACATGGACAACGTGATATTTCATTATATCGTAGATTTTCAAAGGATTTAGACATCCCATGGTTCCATTTATCTTTTGTTTATTGATCTATTACTCAACCTCAACTAAACTTCTTAATTCTTGTTTGACGGCATTGCTTTGCATGTTGTTTGACGATGCATGTTCGAATATTTATTCTTCGAGAATGCAAGCTGGAAAGAAGAAAGGGTCCAGCTTGCCAAAGTAGCAAGTGTTATTGCAATCAACTACTGCAGGTTTCGTCATTACAGCTCACCACATCCCATTAATCAGGGAACTGCAGCCAGTCATTGCGCAAATAAATAATAAATAATAAAAATATAAAATGGTCAAGTCTTGTGGCAACTTGTGTAACAAGGAAGCAAAAAATTGTGGTGTCATTTCTTCCAGGCGTTGCCGAGATTCTGGTCCAGGTTCAATTGATAATTGCTAGCTAAGCTCATTACTCGATCTGTAAAATTAATAAGCAGGAAAGTCGTAATTAATATGTAGCTATGTGCCTAGCAAAATAACATTGGCATCTAAGCAATGTCTTGATCTCCTGATGGGTCAGTTAAATCTTAGAACAACACAAAGTAATGGTAATGGCCTAAATAGATATCAGTTAAGTCTGTAATGTAAACAAGGCAAGGCCAGGACAAAAACTTATGGCGTGATGGATTCTATTCCGCAGCATGTTTTACCTGCAACAAGTACAAACAAAACCACTTAAATGCTGGAATAAGCCAAACATGAAATTCCTGAGAAGTTCCAAGTATGATTATTAATGAAAAATTATTATTTTAACCGAGCATCATAGAGTCGGTCTGCAGAAAAGAATAAGAGATTTTAAGCTTCAACATGTGCTAACACCAGTCTATGCAATTCAAACCAGATAATGCCTTCCGTGCATAAGAATTTGTTCATCTATATTGTTTGGAATTCATGTAAAAACAATGCCAACCATCCGAAACTAATAAAATTTGCAATAAATAGAACATCTTCAATGTTCACTGCAATTGCCCCTGTACTGCTACTTAACCAAAGCAACTAAGGACTGAATTTTTTTTGAAAATTCATGCCTGTCATGCTAATGAACATTGTGTAATGCAAGTAAACTAATTCAATGTATTAAGGTGTTTTTCAAAATAGTTACCTACATTGATTCAACAGGCACTGATACCTGAGAATCAGAGCTTGAGAGATCATTCCTCTGATCAGAACCATTCGCCCTGATTATGTATACCTGAAAATTGAATATGATAGATACAATTAGTGTTGTCAGAAGCTCAAGGCGCAACGAGACGCAAGGGCCTGCTGGAGCTTTGCTAGCCTAGGCTCACGAGGGGTGCGCCCGAAGCACCTGGGCCGCAAGAAACATGTGTTTTCAATTAAATCCAGATAGCTTGTATTCATCTGCCCGATTCCACGACTCTAAAGTAAATATTTCAATAAATTCATTTCTCTTAATATTTCAACACATTATCCAGCATCACTTTACCAATTCCATCAAAATCCCAACCAAGCAAACAAAATATATAGCACTTAACAAAAGCAAACTGAAACTAATTTAGGCGACGTTTTGTGACTATGCTATGGAGGGAAAAGAGTGGAGATGTTGATCTAAGGTCATGATAAATTGATAGTTTGATAGCAGCTGTTGAAGTGTTGATTTAGCATTATTAAGCAACAGTGGCTAGATTATAGTTTAAATTGATTTTGGGCTTTCAAATTGTGTTTTTTATTCTATGGTTTCTATGATTTTGGGCTGGGTTTTTGATTCTATGGTTGGAAATTGATTTTGGGCTTTCAAATTGGATTGGATTATGGTTTCTGAAGCAGAAGAGTCGATTTTGATTCAATGGGAGTTAAGCTCAAGCCTGAACATTGTGTGCTTTTTGCACGCCTCAGTAGCAGTGCCTGTCTTCGATTGTAAAAGGCACCCTTAGTGCGCCTGAGCTTTTTTCTGCGCTTAAGCATGTTTTTTTGGGCTTTTGACAACACTGGATACAATATCATATTACCCACATCAGAAGTAAGAGAAACTAATTATTAACTTAAAATAGATACAAACAAGATTATATAGAAGGGACAGTAGAGAATCAGAATACAGTTTACAGTGGAAAGAGGGCATGGTTGTGCATGTCTATGTCCCCACACAACACATAAAACCACATATATATATATGCAGTTTCAGATGATATCTTAATCTATCATGCTGATCAATTATGTTTGAAAAGTCTGACACATGAGAGGCATAATGAACCTCCGCCATAAGTGATTCATCCAAACACAGTAGTTCTGGAAAACCATTGAAAATTAGCAAGTTTCAAAATCATATATAGCTTAATCATTACCTTGAATGCTGTATTTCTAATTAACTGAAAAACTAATGCATCCCCATCTACTAAACCATGAGCGACCGCAAATGCTTTCCATCCACCACTCAATCCTGATTTTCTGGCCAAATATATTGTTGTATACTCATCACCATCTTCATCTATCAAAGTGATAGCTTCATCGTGTTTAGGAAGGTTCCTCCGACAGAAGTGGCATGGAAGGCCCTGTTGTTCACAATCATGTTTTCAGCCATAAAATCAATAAGCTTGTGTTGTGCCCTCTAAGCCATTTTGGGACAACTTAAATCAAACAAAGATAAGACCCACTTAGTAGAGCAGCGAACTGACTAAATGATCCATGAGAAAGAAAAATGAACATAATTTTGCCACCTAATCTTTATGAACAATAGAGAAACAACCCCAAAAATAATAATAAAAAGAAGAAAACATTATGAGGCAATGACAGCAACCAGCTTACCAGCCAAAATCCACCAGTAACATGAGATTGAAGCATTGGCTTTACAAAAGTTGGATAATTTGATTCTAAACGTGATTCCAATTCTTCCGCTTTCTCTACAGCATGTGCTCTTGCTTCATCAGAGGCATAAACCCTATTTGACAAATCCCTCCTCCTCAAAGAAATTCTATAGATTCTAGAAAAAAATTAAAAGTTCCAACATCAAAAATACAACCAAACATACCATCACCGTTATTATTAACACAAAAATATTGAATTAAAGCATATAAATAAAGTTATTATTAAGACATAAAATTTGAATTAAAGTATACCTTCTAGGTATCTCCACGCGAACACGAGTTTCCTGTTAAAAACCAAAAATATATATATATAAATAAAATAAAACGCACTGTTACTTACTCATTAATCATAGTTCCATTTCTGTTCAAAAGATTAAACTTGTATGCTAATGTTATGGCAGAAATTTTTATTTAGATGTAAAGAAATGGCGGGCTCACTTCACTGTAAAAAGGGGCAGGCTTGTTGGCTACGCGACTGGAGCGCCTCAAGACGATCTCTTGTTTCTCTAGAGTACGAGGCTTCACTTGCTTCATCTGTAAATTGATCAAACACAAAGTGAAGTACATTTAGGCATTAAAAAAATATTTAAGTTAGAGAGAGAGAGAGAGAGAGGGTTGCAAAGACCGGAGATGGTTTAAAAGAGGGTTTTTTGCAGAGAGCTTGAGCGAGCAGGGGGAGATTGAGGGCTTCCATTCTTTTCTTATTTTCCTCCACTCTCCTAAGGCGACATTCCTCGTATGACGGTTTCGCCTTCACCATTTTCTCCGGAACCAAACAGAAAACTTCTAGGGTTTAGTTTTTAAAAAAAAAACAAAAAACAAAAAACAAATTGCACAATTGTTGAAGACCTAGGTGACCGTTGAGTCAGAGTTACTACTTACTACTAATTGAGTTGTGCTTGGGATTTGGGTTAGTGGTGAGCTGCCAGCTTGCTAAAAGGTACACTGTGATTGGACAGCACCGCTTATTTGTATTTTCTTTTCCTTTTTTTTTTCAATTGGTGGTTACCGCCAATCAACAGCCGTTCAAATTCAAATTTGCAAATACACATAAGACTCTCTCGTCAAGACTAGGGATGGCAATTTCGCCTATAAATCCGTAAATCCGTAAAAATTCATCTGTAATGGATAAGATTTGGTAAATATTTAAGCGGGTTTAATAATTTAAAATAAAATCCGTTGCGGGTTTGGTAATTAAGCAAAACCAGCGGGTATCCGCTACCCGCAAGTTTAATTTTTTTTTTGTTTTGTATCTTTAGGGTAAAAATATATTTCATATAAAAAAACTCACTAACTTATAGTTTTTGAATTGCTCTCTCTTAAAATTTTTGAATTGCTTTTGGTCATGATTCAATAATTTTGATGATATGAATTTTAATGAATGATATTCAGCTAGTGATTCATGGATGTAATTGTGATAATATGAATTTGACATTATGTTATAAATATTTTAAACTTTTATTTATGTGTCATACTTTACAAACTGTCAAATAAATTTTTTTTTTTTTTATGTTATGAAAAAATATCATTGTTTAATTAAAGAGATAGTATTATTAAGAGAGTAAGGGAATTCAATATTTTAAAGACCCATAAAAAATCCGCTGGGTATCAGTGCTGGTTTGGTAATTTATTTTTATATATGGGTGCAGATTTTGGTAATGAAAATTAAAACTCGCAGCGGGTATGGTGCGGGTTTGGTAATTTATTTACATATACGGGTGTGGGTTTGATAATGACAAACCCGCACTAAACCCTACCCACTGTCATCCCTAGTCAAGACAGTGTTTGGGTTCTAACCTTATCTTTCTTTTATTAATATTGTAAATTTTTCATCATATCACATAAGCAAGCAACTAGCATTTGAAGGGGAAATTTACATAAACCTTTTGAATTCATTTTTTTTTTCCATTTTCCCCCAATTAATGCATTATATTGTTGGGTTTGTATTTTAAGCGTCAATCAGTGTTTTGTTATGATATGTTCATAAATATAAATAATCAATTTTCCATAACATTATCTTTTTAATGTTAGTATCTCTTATCCTTTATATACATATTTAATTTAATTTAGATTAAATTGAAACTAACTAAAATTTAGTGATGTATATATTAGAAAAGACTCGAGAATATATAGTAATTTTACAGTTACAACGAGATTTATAATTGACATTAGGAGGTATCATTACTTGTGATATATTCTCAAATAAAATTATTGATCAAGACTTGCTAACATGGGTCGATTAGTAAAATCCGTTGAAACTTGGTCATGTAATATCCCGAAATTTTCGGGATATTTTTTGGGAAGGTTCTCGGATCGTAGCTTAGATCTTGTAACGGAATGATATTGAAGAATAAGAGTTTGAGTGTTGTATAATATGTCGGAATATCTTGAAGTGGCGTTTCATACCTTTGGAAATCGTATAACTCGAAAGGATCGATTACACGTATTTTTGGATATTTTTACATGGCAGATTTTTGTTGTCAACGAACTTCGATTGAACTTATTTTTAATCCGTTGGAAAGGCTTTTGGAAGATGAAAACTTTCGTGTTGAACACTTTTGAAATTACCTACAAGCATACTTAAACAACAAATACTATACCCAAGAGTAGGTGAATTGGGTATGTAATAAAATAATACGGAATTAAAAATCTTATCAATTTTAAGCCACTTAATTAGTAGTTTTACCAATTATGCTTATTGTGTAATTTTCTCAATCAATATGTTTTACCAAATGCAAGTTTCTAAGTGATATGCAAATATAAAATAAAACTTGCGATAAATAGAAGGAGTAATGGATAGAGAAATTTGACACCGTAATTTATAGTGGTTCGGCCAACAATGCCTATGTCCACTCCTCCAAGCCGTGCTTGAAACTTTCCACTTTACAAAAGTGATTTCACACTTTACACTGAGAGTTTTTCGTGGCTCACTCACAAAACAAGAGTTTTGTCCATAGGTTCACCCCAAACTTTTACACAAAGAGTTTTGTCCCTAGGTTCACTCTTAAACCTTTACAATGAGAGTTTTGTTCATATGCTCACTCCAAATCTTTTACAAGAAAACCACTCTTTTGAGTATTCTCACTCAACAAGAGATTTCCACAAGCATAAGTTGATGATGGAATTTTTACAACTATAATTTGAGTACTCACAAAATATAACAAAGAATATTAAAATGTGAGTTTCTCAACCCAAATATATCAAAATTCACTAATATGAATTATGAAGATGAAGTATGAGCTTTTTCAAATGTAATGAGTGTAATATATAGAAAATTTTAAAAACTGTATTTGCTATTAGGGATCTCACAAAAGATTACAAAAATTTAAATGTGAGTGTATTACCCAAATGAAAAACAAGCTCACTAATTAAATATGAAGATGTAAAACAACGAGCTTTATAAATTTGATTTTGGAGAAAAAATGATTTGACGATATTTATAAACTCTCAAGAATGTTTTGACATGTTTCAATTGATTATATTTGATATTATTAGGGTTATTTCATGTTTTGGTGTTAATTGATGTTTAGAAACCCTAATAGGAAACCTTAGATGCATGTATAAAATTAATTAGGCTAATTAGTATAATTTGGCCTAATTAAGGTGTGAAACTCTAAATTGTCATTCTGAATGTTGCTTGAGCCACTCCTTGGTGACATAAAATTTTTCTTTAGTTACTTTATGGTGGTTGATTCTCAATTGGTAGTTATTGATTTGGATTAATTAAGAGAATAACTTAATTATTTATGTAATTAATTCAATTGTGGCTTAATTTTTGAAATTGAGGTGTTGTGGATGAAATTAGATGTGTAATAATGCATAGGGAAAAATTCCTGAAATTTTAGGAATAGTTTCCTAGGCGTTTTGAGAATTTTTCGTAAATATCGCATTATGGGAAAAATCATAATTTATTAAAATTACGATTATTTGGCCATTGGTACAGTACTCCTAGTATTGTAACAATGTGTATAGTACGTAGAAAAATTATCGGAATTGTTCTGAAAGTATTTTGGGGATTTTTCGCACTAGGGATAAAATGATAAATTGTTGAAATCAAAGTGATCAGTCACTGATATAGTAATTGGATCACTGTAGCAGTGGGCTGGTCATATTTCATGGATGATTCGGTTGTCCGATTATTCCGATCATCTGGTTCAGTGATCTAGTAAATTAGTTAACGTGTAATTACGAAAAGTGTTTTCGAAAATTTTGTCTTGAATTTTATGCGTAATCACACTTTAATATTTGATATTAATGAATGATATGGGTGAAATACAAATAAATTAGATGTATATAATACAATCAATTTATCTAGATTAATTTTTTTTTAAAAGTTAACTTCGCCCACCGACGCGCTTCCGCAACATTTGCCCCAACATATATTATACTTTTTTTTTGAATATTTTACAATCTATAGATATTATAATCTAATGTCTATTGAGAGTTTAAATACATACATTTATAGTTCATCCCCAAAAATTTATTGAAATTAAGTTTGAAAATGCACTCCTACAAATATTCAAGAGAAATCTGCTTCCAATCCTAACACGGACTATAAAAGAGATAAATGAACTCTCACTTACGCTAGCTATGTCAAAAGTTCACATTTTCTCCACTATGTAGTAGGGGTTGGCAAAAAAAATCGACCGAACCAAATCGCAAACCGGACCGAATTTACGATTTTTTTCTAACGGTTCGGTTTGCGGTTCGGATTGGCCCACCCCAAACGGTTTACGGTTCGGTTCAGATGCTCAACCGAACCGCACCTGTTAAACCGAACCGAACCGTTATAATTAAAAATATATATATTTTTATAAAAAGATTTGCATTTTTCTTTTAATTTTACTTTATGTTTTCTTTTTTATTAATATGTTAATACTTTTATTCTTAATTTTTTTGTTAATATATTTTTTTGTTAATACTTTTATTCTTAAATTTATTTGTTAATAATTTTATTCTTAAATTTTTTGTTTTATGGTTTATTCTTGAAAGTAAGCTGTTAGATTTGTCTCTTAATTAGAATGATGATAGCATCATTATTCGAGATAATTTTTAAAAAATACAAGAATTAATTGTGCCTCATTTTTCAATCCTCTATTGAGTGCATGTGTTCTCTGGAGTCATAGCTTACACCGTAGCACTTCATACTATTTGTTCGCTAGACTAGTTTTTTTTTTTTTGTCTTCACTTAAGTGGATGAATTTTTTCTTAAGTAGAATAATCCGTAAACCGAACCAATCCGTAAACCGTTGGTTTAAAAAATTTTCAATCCGAACCAAACCGTTATTTAATGGTTTGATTTGAGAGGTAAAAAAACCGGACCGTAAAATATGGTTTGGTTCGATTTTTAGCAAAAACCGAACCAAACCGAACCGCACCCACCCCTACTATGTAGTATCTTTTATCAGGTAACGTTCCATTAAAGCGTTCAATCACCTGGAATAAAAAAAAATTGTAATCATTACATGTAGCATACAAAAAGCATTCAATCATCTGAAATGCAAATAATCCAATCTTTATACATTTTTTCAAGGGAAAAAGCCAGATATCTGACACCCAATAAAACACAATTTGCTAAATAACTGCAAAGTAAAGTGCAAACATGTAAAAGTCAATTGACAGAAAAATTATATCATGACTTATTATTGGAAAAATTAGTGTTGAAATATTGGTTTTGTAAATTTTGATAAAAAAAAATCAAAAAATACCCAAACCAGAAATTTAAATTGGAACCTGATTTTTTTGGTATAACACTTGGAATGCAAATTTGATCGAGCTGAATTTTCTAACCTTGAGATAATTTCAACCCAACTCTCAGTACCTATGGTTTGTAGTTATTGTCTCCCAAATAAATTAAATGACCATGGTTTTGTAAATGTGGAAAAATATTTTCAAATGCCAGTAGAGTATCGTTCCCTCGGCATAGCGACCCGGGTACGCTCAGTTCAGCAAGTATAATGGTTTCAGATAAACTCTCTTAGGCTATTACAGATATAGCTCAGCTCTCCCCTGCTTACGCGGTGCTAGGTTCCGGTAAAAGGTTTTATTCCCCGAGGTTACCTCACTGGTGATGTTTTACAGTGACAACTCATATAATTTTATGTTTTCTCATAAATTTTTTGACTTATACTTATTGAATTTATAAGATTACTATGATCATGTTTCTTTTTTTACCGTTCGCTCATTAGGCCATCCAAACGACTCCCCCCCCCCCCCCCCCCCCCCCCCCCCCCCCCAACTCCCAGTTTTAGACTTTTCAACATGGAGAGGATGATATCAACTGCAGTCATAGAAGTCCAAGCCTTGGGTCCTCTTTTAATCATTTTGTTTATGTTGTTGTTTTGGCCATAAGGCCATATGACGTAATGTGTAGAGGACATCTTATGTTAGAATTGTAATATCCCGAATATTTTTCGGAACCGTTCTGAAAGATTTCCGAATTGAAATTTAGAACTTGAAACTGAATGATATTCGGAAATATGACCTTATGTGTTGGGAAATAGGTAAGAATATTTTTAAGTGAAGTGTCGTCACGTTCTAAAACACGTGGTTTCGATAACCGGCTACGCGATTTCTATTTTTATCGTTATACGCGTAAAATTTTCTTGTCTCGGCTATAAAGATAGCAAACGAACTTCGATTAAACTGATTCTTAAACCATCAGTCTCATTTTTCCGAGACGAACAACTTTCATGTTGAATATTTTTCGAAATGTGTATCAGAAGGGCTTCAAAAATATGAATTTACGTGAAAGTCCCTGGCAGAGACCTAATTGTAATTTTGCAGGGGACATATTGTAATTTTCAAAAACGTTTCTATATATACCTCGAAGTTTCAAGAAATTGTGAAAATGACAGAAGCTTTCCATAACTCTTAAACGCACCCCCGTCCCCAAAATCGTTCTTGGTAGCCCTGGTCGCACCGGCGGCCTGCCGGCCACCTCTGGCTGGTGCGACCAGCCATGGGGGTGCGCCGGCCACCCCTCAGCATTGTAGTGGCCGGCGGCAGCCCCCAGTTCGCCGGCACTGGCGAGAAAAATGAGAAATAGGAGCAAGTTTGGGTTTTTCGATCCCAGCCCGTCGCTTCATTTCACGGCCCGAGCCTCCCGCCAAATCAAAGCTCTCAGAGAGTACTACAAGTTGGCGTTGACATATTTTCCGTTCAGTGTACGGTTGCTCACGAAAACGAGGAAGGAAGATTCGTATGAATAGTTACCCACGGTGAACAGTAGCTCCGATCGGAATTCCATCGATTCCAGTGCGTTCATGGGATCGTTTAGAGTCCGTATATGCCTTCGAAATCTCGGTAAGACCTCATGGTAAAAATCTGCTAATTTCAAGTTTTTCGTTAAATATTCGGATGTATCCAGTAATGTCGTAAAGTTGTGTATTGATATAAATTGAATTGTTTGAGTATTAGTATATTGAATATGTACATTTGGTAAAATCCAAGTGAAAACGGAATGAGTTTGATCGATCCGATAGAATATGCAAGTTTTCGGTAAAAGTGGGTTTTTGCATATAATGATGTGTTTTGATTTTAACGATAGTTATGAGTTTTATATGATATTACGAACATGTTTAGATAAATCCGGGTAAGTTCGGGACCCTTCCGTAGCGTTTGCGGAAATTTTTCAAAAGATTTTCCAAAAAACATGTAAACCGAGAATTTAATTTAACTAATGACTTGGGTTAATGTATAATGGTGTTTTAAGATTACTGAAACTAAAAGTATTGAAATCAGACTTGATTTGGCTATTCCAGAAAGATCCAGGATTTTGTCGTAGTTTAGTCGAGAACTCTGCAAGTCATGATTCTGACAGCATTTCGCCATTTGTTTAACAGATGTGACTGGGACCTAGAGTGCTCGCGAATCCAGGTAAGTAACCCATGTGATGAGTTCTTGATTTTTTGGTCACCTTAATTTTTTAAACATATAAAAATATATATGCGTGTGTGGAGGCGATTGAAAGGTTTAGGATAGTTACAAAATGGATTTGAGAAAGAATTTCGAGATCGTGTATAGTTGAGTTAGTCGACTATCACATGTATGGATTTTTGTTATTGTTATGATATGAAGTGAGTAGTTTGATGATCATAATGTCTGTATATATGTATTGATGTCTCTTGAAGTGGAATGTTCAAGGATAATGCTATGATATGTGTTTTGAAAAGATTGATGAGTTTAATGACTATATGTATGTATTGATGCATGTAACTATATGGACTCGTAATGATATATATATATATATGTATGGATGTATGTAAGGGTATGAACCAGTATCGATATGAACGCATGTATATAAATGAATATGGAAATGTATAAGTATATGAACATGTATTTGTATATGCTTATTGTTGGGGTTTTTATCAGGGCGGCGTAGCGGAAGAAGCGCGGTTCGGGCGAAATCGTAGTTTAAAATATTTAAAATTACGAATAAATTATTCAATATCCAATATTAATAAGTCATATTGCACCTAAATATATTTATTTGATATCAAATAACGGCATAAATACATTGTGAAACTTTTACGAAAATATTTTCCGTAAAATAGCATAAAACGCATTTTCGACCAAACCGACCGACCAATGGATATGGGGGCTGTCCAGGTCAGCCCAAAAAATATTTGGACTGTTTGTGGGTTGCCCGAACAGTGACCAACTCACTGTTTGGGTAGCCATTAGCCAGTAACGCTGTTTTTCGCCGTTTTCGCTTATTTTCACTCCGAAATAATTTTCGGTAATTATTTTTCTTGGGAAATTAAAATAAACCAATTTATTCTAATTACTTAATAAAAAAAACTGAATTTTTAATCCAAAAATCATATTTATCACTAATTGCTGTGAGATCCCAATACTTTGCATTTTGATCATTTTAGTCCTAATTTGTCAAATACAAATTTAAGTGATTTTGAATCACTACCAAAATGATTTATACATATTATATACATCAAAATACAACTCACAACAAAAATCCCACAAAAATCCAAAATTGCTGAGTGTGCCCAACATTTCCAATTTTGTGCAATTTGGTCCAAATTTGTTCAAAATGACTTTGAATGATTTCCAATCAACACCAAATTAAATGTAAATCATATATATATATATATATATATATCATTATACAACACATATATGAAAAGCCCCAATTTTGGTTTATGTTAAGAACCCTAATTTTTCAAATTAGTCCAATTAATAAAATTAACCAAATTCAACACTTTAATTTAATCTCTACAACACCAAACAAGTCTCACCACTTTGAAACAACTCAAGAAAAATTCTAGATCATCAATAAGTGGCCTAATTACTCTAGAATGGCAACAAGATCATCAAATGATCAAAAGTGTGCTCATACACCATGTATAAGCTTACTTTATTAAAAAAACATGCATACATCTTTCTTTCATGCTTCCAACCATCAAAACAAAAACATAAGACAATAGAAAAACTTAAGAACTACATATGTTGTAGCCAAGAACAAAAGGAACAAGTTTCATTCTAATAGAAAGTTGGAAAAACTTACTTAAATCCAAGCTTTCTTGATTTTTCTTTTTGGTTTCTTTTCTATTTCTCTCAACACTTTTGTTTTAGTTTTTGGTGGCTTAAACAAGTGTGAAGAAAATGAAAAAACAAAACCTTAAATACTTAGGTCAAGGTGGCCGAATTTGGTGTAGAAAAAAGATTAGATATTTTGTTAATTTTTCAAACAAATATCTAACAAGCCAAATGTCATTTGACTTCCTTTTTCTTTAATGTAAAGTCAACAATTTACACTAAATAATCATTTACAAACTTTATCATAATGGTAGATATTTATATTTTAATTACTTTAATTATTTAACAATTAAATAATTAAATAATTATTTAAATACAAATATCCAAATATATGTATTGTATTTACTTTAAATAATCCAAATACATATATTAATGATATATGTCAAATATCACAATTTGAAATTTAATTAATATGTATTTAATAAAATCATACATTAAATACAAATACACATTAATTAGGAAATGACCAAAAAGTCCCATATGTATGTATCTTTCGTTTAATCATTAAACGATTTATAACTAATCATTATTCTTCATAAAAGTAGCCATAGAGCTCTACGAGTATATTTCATTAGTGAGACTCTCTAGGTTCAGGCATATCCGTCACAAAATCCAAATTCGTGTCCATAATTTACCCACCCGTAAATTATGGCGACCACAGATAAACTCGTTGAACCATACTGGTCGAGGTCATCGCATACTTATAATCTCTCCGTCACAGGTATTCAGATTATTCCAGAGATATAGATATAGATGTCAAATCTCTATATGTATAATCCCGTCGATGTTTCTATTAGCAATCTCATAAGAACACTTAGAACTCTCTTATACAGTGTACTACAAATATATGGATTTAACGGATTGCTAATCCCATTATAAATACATATGCTTTGTACACAGAACTGACGAATCCTATCTTGACACTCACAGGATATCATGAGCATGAGTCCACACCCAACAAACAGGCGGAGGTCTGATATAAATATAGCGGTGACGTGACTGTCATCAAAGTGTGGAGGATGACTCAAATATCTACAGTAGTATCTCAAGTCAAAGAATCACTATGCTACTCAACCCGAGAAGATTCCTATTGATGTTGGTGTACCATCAATTAGGTAATCTCCAGTGAGTCATTCAGTGTTTATCAAATAAAAACCTACACGTCTATACGAGTCTCCCGAGACTCATGGTTCATTGGGATAAACCATCGGACCAAGTCACGATATACGACATGTACTGGTCTGAGCAGATTTTTACTAACCGACCGTGTTAGTAAATCTTGACCATAAATTTAATTTGATAATATATATCTAGTAGTGACACTTCCCAATGTCAGTTACAAGCTACGTTGTAATTGCGCACTACATTATATATTATCGGGCCTTTGTCTAATATATATATATATATATCAGGATAGCTGGAGCCCGGAAACGAGTTCTATCGGGTAAAGCCAATGATTAGAGGCATCGGGGGCGCAACACCCTCGACCTATTCTCAAACTTTAAATAGGTAGGACGGCGCAACTGCTTCGTTGAGCCGCGCCATGGAATCGAGTGCTCCAAGTGGGCCATTTTTGGTAAGCAGAACTGGCGATGCGGGATGAACCGGAAGCCGGGTTACGGTTCCCAACTGCGCGCTAACCTAGAACCCACAAAGGGTGTTGGTCGATTAAGACAGCAGGACGGTGGTCATGGAAGTCGAAATCCGCTAAGGAGTGTGTAACAACTCACCTGCCGAATCAACTAGCCCCGAAAATAGATGGCGCTGAAGCGCGCGACCTATACCCGGCCGTCGGGGCAAGTGCCAGGCCCCGATGAGTAGGAGGGCGCGGCGGTCGCCGCAAAACCCGTGGCGCGAGCCCGGGAAACATGATTTAGTTTCAATTTAATGAATTAGATCGAATATATATAATAAAAGACAAGAGGTACAACCATGAATAAGTAATATTATGGAAAAAAGGTATTGTTCGTATTTATGAATTGGACATAAATATGATCCGGATTGGTGCTCCGAGCACCAACCCTAACAATTTATCCTACTTGCTTGTAACATCCCCGATACGGGAATGTTACCGGCAAACGACAGATCCCACTATCGCCTAAGCCTCTAACACATGTACTAGGACACTTGCTTTTTATCTCAATACTATGCAATGTTCACTAAACCACACATGCAATCTTGAATACTTAAATAAACTTGAATGCAAGATTATGAATACAAACACATGCATATATACATGACTAAGGGTAAATACAATGTGCATACAACATCAAACTCATGTCAATGATACAACAAAATGACATCTCAGAAGACTACACTCTATATGAACATAGCTCTGGAATGATGGACCCGATAACTAGTGAATACAGTGTAGCACTTGTCCTCGAACTGGGTCTCCAAAACGGCACATGGCTCACCAAAAGAAGTATCCTGCAAAAGAACTGGGAAGTGGTGGGGTGAGTCCAGAGGATCTGAGTGAGTGGAGCTACAAAATAAGAAACTGAATTAGAACATTATATGAAACCATTTATACTTAAAGCTTTTCTAAAAACTTTCTTTGAAAATAGTTCTTTTTCTTTTAAACTGGAAATCGTTTTTCTGAAAACTTTCTGAGAAATATAGCTCTGGTGCTGTAGAAAAACTTGACGCATGGGGGCGTTACGTATCGCCGTTCCCCCACACGCCTAACTAGAGACAGAAGTGTAAATCCACGACTTTGGGGCGTTACGTATCGACGTCCCCCAAAGCATGCCACTCATGTCCCTGAAACTGGTGGTCTTGGGGCGTTACGTATCGTCGTTCCCCAAGCCATAAACTAGAACTGGGGGTGCGGATCTATGCTACCCTCCAAGCTCTGAAACTAGGGTCTAGAGGCGTTACATATCGCCATCCCCTAGCCCTGAACTACGTGTGCACACGGTCTCTGTCCGTCAATTCCATAAGTAAGAGCTGAGGTGGGTTTTTCCCCTATGCCTCGAAAAACATATAAATATTACTGATAAACTTTAAAACTTTCAAAATAAAATCTCATTTAACACGTAAATGATAATTAAATAAGGCTAACGCCCTAAAACTTTAAATATAAGTCTTGAAATAGATTTTAATCTGAAACAAGTAATTATAAAATCAATCCGTAAGAAAATAAATCTCCACTCACATATTTGAAGTCCAGCTAAGTTCCCTTCACGTCGTTGTGGGCGAGCGCGGCTCCTGATTAGTATCTATATAGAATACATGAAGTTAGAATCATCAGTTATAAAATACGATTCGTAATCACATAAAATTCCTTAATCTAATTGGATTACCCCTTTAAAATATTCTATTCCTTAAATGAAATGTGAATCAAAAGTTCAGACTCTTGGTTATGCGTCGCATCTTCTAAAAAAATTATGGTTTTTTTTATTGTCGCATCGCGTCCTACGAGTCGCGACGCGCCCGTGCAAGTTTCATGCATGTTTCTGCCTTGATCATGTCGCGATGCACGCAAGCTTGCATTATGACGCGCCCATGTTAAATCAATGCACCTCTCTGCCTCGTCTGCGTTGCGACGCGACGTCAATTTCCAGGGGCTGATTTTGCTTCACCATTACAAACTCCCAAATCTAATTTCACTCAATTACCAACTAAATACCATATCTTCATCACATCCCCAACATCAAATGATACACCCATTATCTCATCACCACCAAAATCTCATGAATTCTACTAAATATTCCGTCTAAAATGTGGTAACTAAAATTCACCTAAGCATAGACTTCTCAATCAAACAATCATCAATGAACACAAGATTACCAATCAATAATAAACTACCATCATCAATCTATTTTAACTCAACACATCAAGGTTTGGGTCACTTGTTACTCACCTTAATTCAATCTTTTTCTTCTCCACTAGAACCCTTTGATCTCATTCTTCCTTTTTCGTAGTTTAGCTTTAATGGACTACTTGTTTGGCTTTAAGATTTTTGACAAGAAATTTTCAAACTCTCTCTCTCTTTCTCTTCCTACTTCCACGGCAAAAGCAAGGAAAAATGAGAGCATTTTCCCTTTTTGTTTTTTTTTAATCACTTAATCTCTCTAGAAAAATCTAGTTAAGTTACTTGTTGGGCCTTTGGGCTTCTTTATTTTCTTTTAATTTTTTTTGTTGGCCCAAAAAGAAAATCAAGTGAATTGGGCTTAGAATTAAATAATTGGTCGTTATTTCTAAATCGATCCCGAAAATTATTTATTGGCCCGATAAAGGTAACCCTACGTGTTACTAGTCGAATTAAAATATTTGGGGTCGTTACAAATTATCCCCCCTTAAAATGATTCGTTCTTGAATCGAAATATTTAAAGGAAATGATATATATACCTTCATCCGTGAAGAGTTGGGGATATTGCTCTCTTATAGTTTCTTTCGGTTCCCAAGTAGCCTCTTGTTCTTTGTGATGCTGCCAAATCACCTTGACTGAAGGAACCCATTGAGATCATAGCTTTCTTATTTCTCTACCCACAACAGCTACCGGTTGTTCTGAATAAGACAGATCTTGATGGATATCAACTGCCTGAGGCTCCAACACATGAGACTCGTCACGCAAATACTTTCGTAACATAGATACATGAAAAACCGGATGTATCCTGTCCATGTTGGATGGAAGCACTAGTTCATATGCCATTCCTCAAACTATTTGAAGTATCTAGAATGGCCCAATAAATTTAGGGCTGAGTTTACCCTTTTTGCCGAATCTCATGACTCTCTTGAAAGGAGATACTTTCAGGAACACAAAATCCCCCACCTGAAACTCCAAATCCTTCCTCCGATGATCTGCATAACTCTTTTGACGATTTTGAGCCGTACTCAACCTTTCTCTGATCAACTTTACTTTTTCCACGGTATCATGTACCAAATCCGGTCCTAACAACTTCTGCTCCCCGACTTCAAACCATCCAACTGGTGATCTGCACTTCCGCCCATACAATGCTTTGAATGGCGCCATTTGAATACTTGTTTGATAACTGTTACTATAGGCGAATTCTATAAGTGGTAAGTACTGATCCCAACCGCCCTCAAAATCAATCACACAAGCTCATAACATGTCTTCCAAAGTCTGTATGATGCGCTCCGACTGACCATCAATTTGTGGGTGAAAAGCTGTACTAAAGCGTAATTGTGAACCCAAAGCCTCCTAGAATGACTGCCAAAACTTAGAGGAAAACTGAGAGCCTCGATCGGAGACAATTGAGATAGGTACTCCATGCAACGACACTATCTCATCTAGGTACAGTTTGGCATACTGGGCTGTTGTAAAGCTAGTCTTTACTGGAAGAAAACGTGCCGATTTAGTCAATCTATCTACGATCACCTATATAGAATCACAGCCCTTTAAGGTACAAGGGAGCCCGACAACAAAATCTATAGTGATCTCTCTCATTTCCACTCTGGAATATCTAAACTCTGCAACTTCCATGCTGGTCTTTGATGTTCAACTTTAACCTGCTGACAAGTGAGACACCTCGTGACAAATTCAGCCACATCCTTTTTCATGCCATCCCACAAATACAAATCCTTAAGATTGTGATACATCTTGGTGATCTCAGGATGCATGGTGTAAGATGAAGTATTGGTATTCTCTAATATCGAGCTTTTTAACTCTGGAACCGGAGGAACAAAGATTCTATTCCGATTCCTGATAAGATTCTCACCGTCTATGTAATACTCATCATTCGTACTTTACTGTAATCGACATCTAATTTGTTGCACCTCCGGATCCGTTTCCTGTGCGACTCTGATTTTATCGATGAAGGTATATTTAACTTGAATTTGCGTCAACAACCTTTCTTGTGTCGTCAGTTGAAAATTCACCCCATCCAACATACAACTCTGCATCTGATTGACTGGGCGCCATCTCTCAATTGGAAAATGAGCTAAGCTTCCCATGGACTTCCTACTTAAGGCATTCGCGACAAAATTAGCTTTGTCCGGATGGTACTGAATGGAGCAGTCATAGTCTTTTAATAACTCCACCCATCTCCTCTATCTCAAATTAAGCTCTTTTTGGCTCTGGATATACTAAAGGCTTTTGTGGTCGGTGAAAATTTCAAACTTTTCACCGTACAAATAATACCGCCATATCTTCTTAGCAAATACTATTGCAGCCATCTTCAAATCATAGGTGGGGTAATTTTGCTCGTAAGACTTCAATTGTCTGGAAGCATAAGCAATTATTTTCCCCATGCATCAATACATAGCCTACACCCACTCTAAAAGCGTCACAGTATACTGTAAATCCTCATGATTTCGCTGGCAGGGCAAGAATATGAGCAGTAGTCAATCGGCGTTTGAGTTCCTAAGAACTCCTCTCACAAGCATCGGATCATTCGAACTTCACATTCTTCTGGGTTAGCCGCGTTAGAGGAGCAACTATTCCGGAGAAATTCTCTACAAACCTCCTATAATACCCTGCTAATCCCAAGAAGCTGTGAATCTTCGTTACGCTTTTAGGTCGATGCCAATTCTGAATGGCTTCAATCTTCTGGGAATCTACTCATATTCCTTCCTTAGACACCACATGTCCCAAAAATACCACACTAGTCAACCAAAACTCACACTTCAAGAACTTAGCTTATAACTTCTGTTCTCTCAGTGTCTGCAACAACTGGTGTAAGTGTTCTGCATGCTCCTGCTCATTACGCGAATACACCATAATGTCGTCAATAAAGACTATCATAAATCGATCTGGAAAAGGTCTACACACCCTGTTCATCAGGTCCATAAACGTCCAGAGGCATTGGTCAAAACAAATGACATTACTAAAAAATTCGTAATGCCCATATCTGGTTCGAAACACTGTTTTCGGGACATCACTCTCCATAATCTTCAATTGATGATAACCCGATCACAGGTCAATTTTTGAAAAACATTGCGCTCCCTGCAACTGATCAAATAGATCATCGATCTTTGGTAGTGGATATTTGTTCTTGATCGTCACCTTATTCAACTGTCGGTAATCTATGCATAATCACAGTGTCTCATCCTTCTTCCTTATAAAGAACACCGGAGCACCCCATGGGGACACGTTGGGACGAATAAAACCCTTATCAAGCAAGTCTTGTAACTGTGCCTTCAACTCTTTGAGTTCTGCAAGGGCCATTCTCTATGGAGGAATTGATATATGCTGGGTTCCTCGTATGATATCTATACAAAACTCAATCTCTCTATCCTGAGGCAAACCTGACAACTCATATGGGAACACATCAGGGTACTCCCTCACCATCGGGATATGTTCAAGATCTTTATTTTCCACTCTACCGTCTGTTACATATGCCAAGTAACTCGTATTTCTCTTCTGAAGTAGCTTAAATGCCTGCATGGGTGATATCAAACTATGATGCGCTACAGTTCTATCCCCTTTGATAGACTTTTACTGGTCTATCAGGAACATGTAGCGTAACGATCTTCTCCAGACAATCAAGTACCACATGGTTCTTAGCTAGCCAATCCATCCCCAGAATGACATCAAAGCTCAAAATACCCAACACCACTAAATCAATATAGGAAAGGTATATGTCAATGTTTATGGAACACTGCCTCATGCCCTGTGTAACTTTTAAGGGGTCTCCTACTGGTGTAGCTATACTAATATGGAAGTCTAAGGGTTCAACTTCCCTACCCATCTGAGTGACAAAACACGGTGCCACAAAAGAATATGTAGCACCTGAATCTTGCTTGTACAGAATCGATCAGCAATGTACCTGTGACCACCATATTGGATGCATGTTCCTCATGGGAGTGAGGGTATACACCATGCCTTGAACTCTACTGGAGGAAGCTTGACCTCGATCACCAACTGGTTTCCCCCTTCCACCTACTGTATGTCCTATACTCACTGGCCTCTGCTCTCCTACTCCTACATTTCTGTTAGGCTGTGGCTGGGGTGTAGATGAGGCGGCACTATAAGATGGAAACTGTTCTGCTGGTACTGGACAATCTCTCTTCAAATGACCCATTTGGCCGCACCGATAACAACCTCTACTCCCAGATCTACAAGTCTCGGTGTGAGTTCATCCATAAACAGGACACTGTGGTGAGTCCACTCAGGTTGGGCTACCGAAGAAGAAGAAACTGCACGAGAGGCGACACTCTGAGCCGGCCTACGGACCTGACCCTCTTGAATTGAACCCATATCTCTACGTTCTGTAGGCGGAGCTGACATTTGCTGCTGTCTGCTAGGGCCACACTGCTGCGGCCTAGTCCTCTCATTCGATCTAGATTTCTTTCGAGACTCTCTCTCTGCTTGTCTCTCTCTAACTCGTGCTTCAAACCGCAGGGCAGCATCTAGAACTTGGCTATAGGTAGTGGTCTCTGTAAAATGAATGGAGCTGAATAAATAGTCCCGAAGTCCATTTACAAACCTCTTCACCTTCATTTCCTCTGTACTGATCAGATGTGAGGCATAACGAGACAATCGTGTGAACCGTATGTCATACTCAAAAACTGTCATCTGCTCACCCTGTACCACCTGTTCAAACTCGCGGGCTTTGGCATCCCTGATACTCTGTGGCAAGAATCTGGACAAGAAAACCGTACTAAACTCAGCCCATGCCAAAGGAGGGATGTCTCGTCACCGACCATCTCAGAAGGACATAAACCAAGTGTTGTCGACATCTCTCAACTGGAAACTGACTAATTCCACTGCCCTTTCCGCAGAACATCCTAAATCCATGCATATCCTATCTGATTCCTCAATAAAACCACAAGGATCAAGGGAGGTCTCTACTCCCGAAAACGTGGGAGGATGAAGCTTCCGAAAATCGTGTAAAGTTACAAATAGTTCTTGCCGCTGCATAACCTGAACCGTTACTAGATGTGGCTCATGTGGCACAACGGAAGGTCCAGCTCTGAATGTAGTAGGGTCTAGTATATTTGGTGAATATACTGTTTGGTGAGCCATGGATACTCCTACTGGTGGTGGTGGTACATGAACAGTGGGTTCTGCAGCTCTTGGCTCTAGGCCCGGTGGCTGCGGCTGTCGAGTAATCAACTAGGCTAAGGCTGCTACGGACTGCTGAATCTGCTGTAAACCCGTAACTATTGGGTCATCGGGCTGGACTACTGGCGCAGCTCTACCTTCCCCCACAATACTCTCATGAACTGACTCTCATCCTTGCCCCTATCTGGCTCAAGGGAGAGGTACTACTGATCTCTGATCCAGATTTATGCCTTGAGGCGCCCTACCATGCCTAGGTCTACCCCTGACTGTGGTTCTTCCCTTGGGTGGCATGGAATCTAAGAAATTAAGAGAGAAAAAGGAATAGTCAATTACATGTAAAGGAATTGTAAATGATTAAAACGAGACAAGCCTTGAGACAAGGTTGCCAAAGTGAACAATCACTTATATATAGTAGTACCCCGGGTATACCACATATACAAGCCACTGCTACTCCATTACTGCAGTCACTGACTCCCTAGACCATGCTTTGATACCATCTTTGTAACATCCCCGATACGAGAATGTTACCGGCAAGTAGCAGATCCCATTGTCACCTAAGCCTCTAACACATGTACTAGGACACTTGCTTTTTATCTCAATACTATGCAATATTCACTAAACCGCATATGCAATCTTGAATACTTAAGTAAACTTGAATGCAAGAATATGAATACAAATACATGTATATATACATGACTAAGGGTAAATACAATGTGCATACAACATCAAACTCATGTCAATGATACAACAAAATGACATCTCAGAAGACTACACTCTATATGAACAAAGCTCTGGAATGATGGACCCGACAACTAGTGACTGCAGTGTAACACTTGTCTTCAAACTGGGTCTCCAAAATGGCACATGGCTCACTAAAAGAAGTATCCTACAAAAGAACTGGGAAGTGGTGGAGTGAGTCTAGAGGATCTGAGTGAGTGGAGCTATAAAATAAGAAACTGAATTAGAACATTATATTAAACCATTTATACTTAAAGCTTTTCTGAAAACTTTCCTTGAAACTAGTACTTTTTCTTTTAAATTGGAAATCATTTTTCCGAAAACTTTCTGAGAAAGATAGCTCTGGTGCTGTAGAAAAACTTGACACATAGGGGCGTTACATATCGCCGTCCCCCCACACGCCTAAACTGGAGCCAGAAGTGCAAATCCATGACTTTGGGGCATTACGTATCGCCGTCCCCCAAAGCATGCCACTTTTTTCCCTGAAACTGGTGGTCTTGGGGCGTTACGTATCGCCATACCCCAAGCCACAAACTAGAACTGGGGGTGCAGATCTATGCTACCCTTCAAGCTCTGAAATTAGGGTCTAGGGGCGTTACGTATCATCATCCCCTTAGCCCTGAACTACGTGTGCACATGGTCTCTGTCCGTCAATTCCTTAAGTAAGAGCTGAGGTGAGGTTTTCCCCCATGCCTCGAAAAACATAAAAATATTATTGATAAACTTTAAAACTTTCAAAACAAATCTCATTTAACACGTAACTGATAATTAAATAAGGCTAACGCCCTAAAACTTTAAATATAAGTCTTGAAATAGATTTTAATCTGATCAAGTAATTATAAAATCAATCCGTAAGAAAATAAATCTCCATTCAAAGATTTGAAGTCCAACTAAGTTCCATTCATGTCGCTGGGGGCGAGCGCAGCTCCTGATGAGTATCTATACAGAATACATAGAGTTAGAATCATCAGTTATAAAATACGATTCATAATCACATAAAATTTCTTAATCTAATTGGATTACCCCCTTTAAAACATTTATATTCCTTAAATGAAATGTGAATCAAAAGTTCAGACTCTTGGTTGCGCGTCATATCTTCTAAAAAAAATTCTGGTTTTTTTAGTTGTCGCGTCGCGACGCACGTCTCCTATGAGTCGCGACACGCCCGTGCAAGTTTCATGCACGTTTCTACCTTGATCACGTCGTGATGCACGCAAGCTCACGTCACGGCGCGCCCGTGTTAAATCAATACACCTCTCTGCCCCATCTGTGTCGCGACGCGATGTCGATTTTCAGGGGCAGATTTTGCTTCACCATTACAAACTCCCAAATCCCATTTCACTCAATCACCAACTAAATACCATATCTTCATCACATCCCCAACATCAAATGATACACCCATTATCTCATCACCACCAAAATCTCATGAATTCTACTAAATATTCCGTCTAAAATGTGGTAACTAAAATTCACCTAAGCATAGGCTTCTCAATCAAACAATCATCAATCAACACAAGATTACCAATCGATAATAAACTACCATCATCAATCTATTTTAACTCAACACATCAAGGTTTGGGTCACTTGTTACTCACCTTAATTCAATCTTCTTCTTCTCTACTAGGGCCCTTTGATTTTCTTCTTCATTTTTCTTAGTTTAGCTTGATTAGACTACTTGTTTGGCTTTAAGATTTTTGACAAGAAAATTTCAAACCCTCTCTCTCTTTCTCTTCCCACTTCCATGACAAAAGCAAGGAAAAATGGTAGCATTTTCCTTTTTTTTTTGTTAATCACTTAATCTCTCTAGAAAAATCTAGTTAAGTTACTTGTTGGGCCTTTGGGCTTCTTTCTTTTCTTATAATTTTTTTTTGTTGGTTCAAAACGAAAATCAAGAGAATTGGGCTTAGAATTTAATAATTGTTCGTTATTTCTAAATCGATCTCGAAAATTATTTACTGGCCCTATAAAGATAACCCCACGTGTTACTAGTTGAACTAAAATATTTGGGGTTGTTACATTGCTCTAGTTCCAATCTACGGTATCATATGCACATCTAAATATGTATCACATACACATAGCCCTCAAGAACTCACCTAGCGCTCAAGAGGTAGGCAACAACGAGTAGGTCCGCTATAACATATTGAGTTTGTCCAACAAATCCAATTGTTTCCCTTAGCCAGCATCATTCATATTTTGTAGAAACTAAGTTCTACATCAATATGATTCAAATGCCACATCAACATTGTGCTTCAGCTACTAAGTTGTCAAAGTATTTACGGATCAAATCCAAAATACTATGCAGACAACCGCAAACACAACACTAATATAAAACCTCTAATCTATAAGGTCACTATGCAACTTTATAAGTCAATACTTCAAAAGTTGTAACTAATTCCACTCTTACTATAGAATCATTTGTGACACTCCCACTGCATCTTCTCTGACTTTTTATGACGTAGATAGTCTAACGTCATAATTAGTCTCAAAACTAATCTGACCCTAATGGTTGCAGACTTTATTCTCCATAAATAAAAAACTCGTTCCTAATATCTCAAAGATAATAACAAAATATGTTTCAAGACTCATCCTATGGCCTACAGCATATCAAAATAAATCGTATCAATTACGATTAAATTGATATCTCTGATCGCACTAAATATATTATTTATTACGTCATCATCTATGATGCATAAGATTGATTAGACATTCTAATCAATTTCTCTTTCGAGAAAGGAATCATCCTTTACGAAAGATGAATATTATATACTATAGATGTTAGTGTTCCTAGAACATGCCAAGGATCTCTAATCATGATATGTGTGTGAATACTCAAAAAAATTGAGGAAAAACTTACAGTGATCGGATTGATGGATGTATGAAGTTAAAAACTTTTGATGTTTGAGAAGAGTTCCAAGCTTTTCTTTGTGTTCCAAACTCAATGGATTAGTTTCCCTAACACCTTGTATGACTCTTTGAAGTGCTAGCTCACTTGAAATTTTGAAGCAAAATTTCTAAGGGAGATTGAGAAGCTCACGGTTTTTGCAAGAGAAGGGAGATATATATATATTTTTTTTGATTTTGTGTTGTGTATTTGATTTTTAAAAATCAATTACCTTTTACCAAAATCAAGTTTGGTATATGTCATTCCAAAATGACAAAGTGTATTCTACAAGTTACCAACAAATCCACCACCAACTTCTATCACCAAAAAGGTGACTAAAGTTGACTAATGATGTAAGTTGGGGGGCCCCACTTTAAATTCAAAATTCAAGTGGGGCCCACTTAATGCACTTCGGGCTCGGGTTCGTTTAATTCCGAATTAACAAATTTACCATTGCGACATTATTATTAAAGTTGCTTACGAATTAATTCTAAATTAATTCGTTTGCCCGAATTAAAATCCAATTTTAATTCCGCATTGAAATCTAATTTCTATTAATATATCGAATATTTATGTAATCGATTAATTCCAAATTAATCGTTCTCTCTCTTCTATTCAAATTTTATCCCAGATAAATTTTTGCCGCAATTAATCCTAGATTAATTTTATCTCTCTCATAATTAATCACAGATTAATTATGTTTGAGTCAAACATCATCGGTCAATCTTTGGGAAGCGACCCATGAGATTCTTGAATATGTTGGCAGTAAATCCGGTCGTCGGACTGTCCGAACACGTCCGAACACGTCCGTACCCCGTACCACGTTCTTACCGATTTACAAGACATGGTTGGCTTCTAGTAAAGCACCGTGCCTACCCAATTCTCCATAAATATTCTTTTAAGGAATACATAATCTATACCAGGCGTAGTATACTAAGTATTGCGTATTTCGATCCAGTATCGGATGTCACATGCTAGGCCTGGGGCTGGAATTGTGTTTGCCCCGTACGAAGCATATATCGGATCACTAGCAACTAGTCTCTTTAATCGGATAATCATGACCTTGTCATATTATCGATTATCCCGATAGTTGCAACATATTAGAGTACCAGTTCTGTATCCCTACGTGATCATCATCTCCATATGACTGAAGTGACACTTCCATATTGACATCACACCCAATACACTAGGATTCTCAATAAACCCAGAAGAGGCGTACACAGAACCAATTAAAGCCCGGGACGACCAAAACCAAAACGTATTGATTGTCGCAAGTATTATCGATGTAAGTCTCAGGTTAAGACCAAATACACCTACCCTGATTCGGATTCCCATAAACACATAGTCATACTACCAATGGGATTCCGATGGGTATATCCAGAGCGAAGATGTTTTTGTACCATCGGTAAACAGAACCTCCTATTACACTTGCATGAGTATCCAATACCCAAATATATGAGAACTATGTCGTTACGCTTCCATAATACACACAAGTGTAATACTAGCATATTCCGCATTATCGATGTCTAGTCTCGATAATACTACGACTAGAGATATTTAATGATTAAACCTTTCGTGGATTGATACTGTCTCATATCTTATTAATCGGAACTAATCATAAGGACTTTTATCATTTATATATTCAAGTAATCTAATTACAAAATGATAAAATAGCAATTTCCTTTGTCACATAGTTAATTTGTACAAAAACCACAATGTCTTTTACAAATAGTGATGCTATGGGTCATAATTGTCCAACAATCTCCCACTTGGCCTATAGCCAATCACTCAAGTATCTAACACCTGAACTATGTACATGTCGCTCAAACTTTTGCTGAGAAATAGCCTTCGTCAGCAGATCTGCAATGTTGTCATCTGATACGACCTTCTCGATCTTCACATCGCCACGATGTATGATCTCACGAATCAAATGGAAACATCTAAGTACATGCTTAGATCGTTGATGAGACTGCGATTCCTTAGCCTGCGCTATAGCTCTGTTATTGTCACAATACAAAGGAATATGCTCAGCTGCTAACGGAACTACTCTTAATCCAGTTAGGAATTTACGGATCCAAACTGCCTCTTTTGTTGCCTCAGCTCAATGATATATTCCACTTCTGTTGTTGAATCGGCTACAGTCTCTTGCTTGAAAGATTTCCAGCTCACTGCTCTGTTGCTCAAACAAAATATGTACCCAGATTGCGACTTACAGTCGTCTCTATCGGTTTGGAAACTTGCATCAGTAAACCCAATTACCTCAAGTTCTTCATCTCCATAGACTAAGAAAGCATCCTTAGTCCGTCTAAGATACTTAAGGATGTTCTTAACCGCAACCCAGTGACCATCACCTGGATGGGCCTGATAGCGACTACATATGCTCAAAGCATACGAGACATCAAGTCGCGTACATATCATGGCATACATCATCGATCCGACTGTAGAAGCGAACGAGATCCGACTCATGTTGTCTTTCTCATCTTGAGTTTTAGGACACATGTCCTTAGATAGAGAGACGCCATGTGACACTGGCAACAGTCATCTCTTAGACTGATCAATGTTGAATCTCTTCAATACTTTGTCAATGTATGTGCTTTGGGAGAGTCCAAATAGCTTTCTAGATCTATCCCGGTAGATCTTTATTCCCATAATAAAAGCTGTTTCTCCCAGATCTTTCATGGAGAATTTTAATGAAAGCCAAGCTTTCACCGATTGTAGCATGAGAATGTCATTGCCAATAAGCAATACATCATCAACATAAAGGACAATGAATGTTAGTGCGCTCCCACTAACCTTCTTATATACACAAGGATCATCCTCGTTTTGAACGAAATCATATTCTTTTATGATCTCATCAAAACGTTGGTTCCAAGAACGCGATGCTTGCTTCAATCCATAAATGGACCGATTTAACTTGCAAACCTTGTTTGCATGTTTTGGCACGACAAAACCGTCAGGCTGTTGCATATAAACATCCTCCAAAAGGTTTCCATTAAAGAAAGTGGTTTTGACATCCATCTGCCATATTTCATAATCGAAATATGCAGCAATAGCAAGCATTATCCTAATGAATTTAATCATGGCAACATGTGAAAAAGTTTCTTTGTAATCGACACCATGTCGTTGATGATACCCTTTCGCTACAAGCCTAGCTTTGTACATTTATATGTTACCATCCATGTCGGTCTTCCTTTTGAAGACCTATTTGCAACCAATAGGCTTTACGCCTTCTGGTGCATCAACCAGTGTCCAAACTTGGTTGGTATACATGGAATCCATTTCGGACTTCATGGATTCTTGCCATAAAGTGGAGTCGATATCTTGTATCGCTTCTTCATACGTAGCAGGCTCATTATCCTCAATAAGATTAATATCTACGTGAGGTGAGATCAGAAACCCATACCTCTCAGGTTGTTTTCTGAATCTCTCCGACCTATGCGATTCTTGTGTATTAGAAGATTATGGTATAGTCTCATCCCTGATGAAATGTTCGTGTTCCGGTAGGGAATCGGTGTCAGGAACAGTATCACTATAATTTTCATCGAGTTCTACTTTCCTCTCACTTACCACTGCATTTAGGAATTCATTTTCGAGGAAAACCGCATGTAGAGCAAAAAATACCTTGTTCTCTTGTGGGTGGTAGAAGTAATATCCTTTGGTTTCCCTAGGATAACCTACAAAGAGGTACTTATCCGATTTGGATTCTAGTTTGGTACCATCCAAACATTTAACGTATGCCCAACATCCCCAAATCTCCAGGAATGAGAAACCCGATTTCTTTCCTGTCCATATTTCATATGAAGTCTGTTCAACAGACTTTGACGGAACCTTATTCAAAATAAGTATTGCACTGTTCAATGCATATCCCCATAAGGAAATTGGTAGCTCTGTGCGACTCATCATAGACCTTACCATGTCCAACAAAGTTCGGTTTCTCCGTTCGGACACACCGTTTAATTGAGGTGTTCTGGGAGGAGTCCACTGTGAAAGAATACCATACTCTTTCAAGTAATCAAGAAACTCATTGCTCAATTATTCTCCACCACGGTCCGACCATAATATTTTAATACTTTTACCGGTATGTTTTTCGACTTCGTGTCGAAACTCTTTGAATTTCTCAAAGGTTTCCGACTTGTGTCTCATAAGATACACATAACCATAACATGATGTATCATCCGTAAAGGTTACGAGGTATTCATATCCACCTCTAGACTGGCTAGACATGGGCCTGCATATATCACTATGAACGAGGGCTAACAGTTTGGTGGCACGTGCACCTTTACCGCTAAACGGTGTTTTAGGCATTTTTCCTAATAAACAAGATTCGCAGACGTCATATGAATTTGGATCAAATCCGTCCAAGTACCCGCTCTTTGAAAGTGTGGATATACGAGTCTTGTTAATGTGTCTCAGACGACAATGCCACATATAAGTTTCATATTTGTTACTTAATTTAAGCATTTTGTTTGTCATGTTTTATGTTTGAGATTGATTTATATTCAAAATATAAAGACCATTATTAACATCAGCACTACATATCTCAAAATCATTTTTATAAACAAAACACCCAGTGTTTCTGAATACAAAAGTATACTCACATTGGGTTAAACAAGATACATATATAATGTTTCTAGTCAAACTAGGTACATAATAGCAGTCTGATAAATTAAGTACATGCCCCGAGGGCAGTTCCAAAATATAGGTCCCAACAGCCAAAACGGCGACTCTAGTCCCATTTCCAACTCGGAGGTCGATCTCTCCTAGCCAGTCTCTTGCTAATCTGTAGATCATGCACATCAATACATATATGAGTACCACAACCAGAATCAAAAATCCAATTTTTAAAACTAGAAGTAGACATGTTTATTTCAATAACAAACATACCTAAAGTCGGTGTCTTGCCCGCTTTCACTTCCTTCATGTGCGCCTTGTACTCACGACAGTCACGCTTCCAGAGACCCCGTTTGCCACACTGTAGGCAGACATCTTGGGATTTGTCATTTGCCTTCCCAGAAGACTTTGATGATTTGGCCTTGCCCTTTCTCTTCTTCTTATTCTTCACACCTCTAGAAGCCTTCGGCCAAGCCTTGGCATTCTGAGATGTCGAAGCGAAGTGCGCCTCGCACTTTTTGCCCTTCAAAAGCTCTTTTTCTGCCTCTTTCAGCATTGCCATCAACTCTCCAAGAGTATTTTCTTGGTTCATCATATTATAGTTCATGATGAACCCGCTCCAGCTGTCAGGAAGAGACTGTAAGATCAAATCTATGGAAGTCTCAGCCTCGAAGACTATGCCTAGCTATCCTAGCTGTTCGATGTCAGCAATCATCTACGATATATGGTGCTCAACAGATGTACCCTTTGACATGCGAGAGCGAAAGAGCTTCTTCTGTAATTCGTACCTCTACGATCTAAAGTTAGATCGGTGAAGGTCCCTCAATTTCAACATCATTTCGTAGGGATCCAATCCCTTGTTTTGACGATGAAATTGTGGGGTAATTACAGCAAGCATGACAGATTGAGCAGTTGAGTTGTCATCACTGTGAGTCTTCCAAAGCTCAAGCTCAAGCAGCTGCTCAATTTCGGGCTTAGGCCCAAGAGGTCTCTCTATCGTATAGAGCAATCTCTCAGCCCCTAGGACAATCCTGAGGTTCATATCTCAGTCAGGAAAGTTCGCACCATTAAAGATATTTTCGCCCATGATAATGTCTCTAACATTGACTTTCCAGCCATCTTAATTGCAATAGTCTAATTAACGATTTTGGGTACAGTCCAACTGTTGCAAGAAAATAATAAAATATTAGTCCAAATAATATAAATATATAAAATGACGAAAATAATTTAAAAGCGCGTATTTGACAAGTATTTGAACGAAATTGCAAATTCAATACTGGCCTCCCACTATTTTTCGGCGAGCCTCTAACCCTCTGTTGAGTACTCGAGAAATCTAGTTTCCTAGTGGGCTAGGATCCCGTTAAATAACACACAACCTTGACTTTGGCCAACAAGCTGTATGAAACTTAACTAGGTAGATCTCTAAGATCAATTGGATCTCATCCAATTCCTAGATCCGGTAGGTGGACCTCCAAGTTCGAAACATATATACAATATATATCCAATATATCCAATATATTTCCTAACCTTTTCCTCTGAATCAACTAAGCCTTGGCTTTGGCTCAACAAGCTTAATGATTCAAGTTAAGCGGGACCCATTGACAGTGGGAAAGCTTCGTAATCCATATCGATGAACAATAAGTGACCTTGACTTTGGCCAACAAGTCACAACTGCCTAAGACATGCGATATGGAACAAAGCTTTCATGGTTCAAACACATCTGCGATGGACATTGATCTTGACTTTAGCCAACAAACCAATGCCAATCTTGGATCTTGAGAGAGAACCACTCAATGGAAGGAAATCACTTAATATTGTATTGAGGGTTTTTAGCGTAAATTGGCAACCAATTTATTATCTTTGATTAGGTCTCATCATACACCCTTAAGCATGCATTCTAAAAGCATAATAAGGCGCAAAATAAATAATAACGATATGTGGATGAATATTTAACAAATTGTTCCTAGAACAAATCTCTCCATTTTCCTCTCTCCCGCTAGCACTATTCTAACTTCTACCCAATTACATAATACAATAAAGAAACCTCATTAACATTGAAGGGAATTGGTGAGAAGAGAAATACAAAGAGTCAAGAGATAAAAGGCTGGACACGCAGGTCCAATTTAATAAATTCTAAATTTATTACAACAATTTCCAAAATTGCCCTCACCCTTCTAATATCCATCCGATATAAATTATTCATACGATACATCCATGTATTCACACAAAACATGTTATTCAATCAATCTAATCCAATTAATTAATCTTTGAATTAATGACCATCCAATGTTCAAACAACGATTTGATTTGCACGAGTCCAACTCGTTTAAGAATAAATACTCAAAGTACGTATTCTTGAATTATATCGAACTACAATTTTAAATCCAATTTAATTTGTATTCAATACTAATTCTAATTTAATTCCAAATAAAATAATTACACTTATTATAGCGCCTTTTAGACTTAGATTCTAAATCCAATCTTAATGGGACTCAAAGGCCCAATTAACATCCAATGTCAATTTAATTAAAGTCCAATGTGCTTTTAATTAATTCTTAAGGCATGGACTTTGGCAACCAAAGACCAATAAGGAATCACCCTTTTAGCCAAAAATCAATTTAGGCCCATTATGCCCAATTAAATTATTTAAAGGCCCAATTATTCTATTTGGACTTTATGGAATGGTTTTAGGCCCAATTTAGATCCAATCCAATTGTCCTAAACCAAGCTTGGCCCAACCAAGCCCATTAAGCCCAAATACAACAATATTAGCCCAATTCAAAATTAAAGACTAATTTTAATTAATACAAAATTCCAAATTTCACATTAATTTTAATTAAAGTGTAATAGCCATAATTAATTAGTTAAACCAATATTTCCAAAACACCAATTAAACTAATTAATCATGCTTAAATTTATTCAATTAATGTCCAACACAATTGAAGCAAAATCAATCAATAATAACATGCTAAGGCTCACGGTTTTAGGCATAAAATTACAATCAATTTGATTTCAATTCAATTAAATCAACAATCAATTTATTTCATGCTTTTAAACACATCCAACGGTCTAAAATCAAAAAATCACCATGAGCACTACAGGGGTTATGTTCGGCCAAGCTAAGGAAATTAGGGAAAATTTTTATCCAATCCATTTTCTCAAATTTTAAGATGCATAAATCTAATTCATCATCATCCAAGCTCATCCAAACAACCAATTTGAAGAAATCATGCTCAAAACAAAAAAACCCCAAATTAAAGTATATAAACCCTAAACTCATTTCATGCTTAGAAAAGACTTTTGATACCATTGTTAGTGTTCCTAGAACATGCCAAGGATCTCTAATTATGATATGTGTGTGAATACTCAAAGAAATTACGGAAAAACTTACAATGATCGGATTGATGAATGTATGATGTCCAAAACTTTTGATGTTTGAGAAGAGCTCCAAGCCTTTCTTTGTGTTCCAAACTCAAGGGATTAGTTTCCCTAACACCTTGTATGACTCCTTGAAGTGCTAGCTCACTTGAAATTTTGAAGCAAAATTTCAAGTGAGAGGGAGAAGCTCTCGGTTTTTACAAGATAAGGGAGAGAGAATTTTTTTTCATTTTGTGTTGTGAATTTGATTTTCAAAAATCAATTACCTTTTACCAAAATCAAATTTGGTATATTTCATTCCAAAATGAAAAACTGTATTCTTCAAGTTACCAACAAATCCACCACCAACTTCTATCACCAAAAAGGTGACTAAAGTTGACTAATGATGTAAGTTGGTGGGCCCCACTTTAAATTCAAAATTCAAGTGGGGCCCGCTTAATACACTTCGGGCTCGGGTTCGTTTAATTCCGAATTAATTCGTTTGCCCGAATTAAAATCCAATTTTAATTCCGCATTGAAATCTAATTTCTATTAATATATCGAATATATTATTTAATCGATTAATTCCAAATTAATCATTCTCTCTTTTCTATTTGAATTTTATCCCAGATAAATTCTTGCCGTAATTAATCCTAGATTAATTTTCTCTCTCTCTCATAATTAATTCCAGATTAATTATGTTCGAGTCGAACATCATCGGTCAATCTTTGGGAAGCGACCCATGAGATTCCTGAATATGTTGGCAGTAAATCTGGTCGTCGGACTATCCGAACACGTACGTACCCCGTATCACGTTCTTTCCGATTTACAAGACATGGTTGGCTTCTAGCAAAGCACCGTGCCTACCCAATTCTCCATAAATATTCTTTTAAGGAATACATAATCTATACCAGGCGTAGTATACTAAGTATTGCGTATTTCAATCCAGTATCGGATATCACATGCTAGGCTTGGGGCTGGAATTGTGTCTGCCTCATATGAAGCATATATCGAATCACTAGCAACTAGTCTCTTTAATCTGATAATCATGACCTTGTCATATTATCCCGATAGTTGCAACATATTAGAGTACCAGTTCTATATCCCTACGTGATCATCATCTCCATATGACTGAAGTGACACTTCCATCTTGACATCACACCCAATACACTAGGATTCTCTATAAACTTAAAAGAGGCGTACACAGAACCAATTAAAGCCCGGGATGACCAAAACCAAAGCGTACTGATTGTCGCAAGTATTAGCGATGCAAGTCTCAGGTTAAGACCAAATACACCTACCCTGATTCGGATTCCCATAGACACATAGTCATACTACCAATGAGATTCCGATGGGTCTATCCAGAGTGAAGCTGTTTCCGTACCATCGGTAAACAGAACCTCCTATTACACTTGCATGAGTATCCAATACCCAAATATATGAGAACTATGCCGTTACGCTTCCACAATGCGCACAAGTGTAATACTAGCCTATTCCGCATTATCGATGTCCAGTCTCGATAATACTACGACTATGGATATTTAATGATTAAACCTTTCGTGGATTGATACTGTCTCATATCCTATTAATCCGGAACTAATCATAAGGACTTTTATCATTTATATATTCAAGTAATCTAATTACAAAATGATAAAATAGCAATTTCCTTTGTCACATAGTTAATTTGTACAAAAACCACAATGTCTTTTACAAATAGTGATGCTATGGGTCATAATTGTCCAACAATAGACACATTAACTGTCAAACAGTTATACTAACTGTCAAACAGTTATACTAACTGTCACACAAATAGTCTCACTGTGTCCCTTATTAGATAATATCTAATGTACGACTAATAGGAGCATCTCACATGTCTCTTAGTTTTATATCATATATAAAACTTTATATCGAATATAACATAGACCACTCTCATTGCTTTCACGGAGAAAATAAGACTCAGGTAAACCTTTTACCTCATAAACATCTCACTATTACCTTAATAATGATAATGTCATTATGATGTAAGACACTAGAAAGAAATTTGTACGCTCCCACTAACCCTTCTATCTCATATGTATTCTCTATGCTTTGATAAAATCAGACAATCTGACTAATATCAAAATTAGAAAATAAAAATTTCCAGAAATCTTATCCGAGTCTGCAATAGGCTCTATAAGCTAATACATTAAACTATAATCTTAGCAGGATACAAACTCCAGGGCCATTCTAAAATGAATTCTTCAAACAAAGAATTCACAATGGATCTCTCATCTGAAGAAACCATTCAGAAACACCATTTTGTATCCTAGCTAAAATACACTGTGTAGACGCTGATTTTCGCTCCAGGCCTACAATCGAGATTTCGTGAGGATGGGGCACTGGTGATCCTGCAAAACAAAGATGTAGAATGAGCGAGAGTACTGCCCACCGGTGTGGTGGGTGCCGGAGGCACTCCGACGCTCAAGTCAGTGAAGGTATTAAAGAGTTAGAAGGTGGGAGGGCAAAGTTAGATGCTACCTTGGACTCCGTAGGACGCCGTGAGGGTGGTAAGTTGAAGGAGTGGTGAGCTTGAGGATGTCCCAAGGCTGTGAGTAGGAGAGCTAGGAGTTGAATCCATTCCTCTTGGAGCCTTGTTCCCTATATATACATGTTCTTGTAATGTGCGCCTTTATTGCCTTTGATTAATCATCCGTTGGATTATGGTAACAGTCGACTTCATGAGGGGCTATAACTGTGTTGTAGGCTGAAAGGGATGAGTTGTGAATATCATTTATGAGCCTGGACGTTATGTGAACTGGAGTAGGGTGAGCCCCGATTATGCTTTGAGCACGTGGTATCTCATTGGGCCTGGGCTTGTGAATCTTTGGGCCTCTATACACTTTAAACATTGGAGCTTCCTTTTGAGGTAGAAGCTTGGGCCTAGAGTAAAATGAAAAAATTTCCCCTGGACCAAATTTGACCCGTACAGTTTGTCCCCTACTCTCTAAGTCAAAGAGTCCTTGGCTTGGAGAGTACTTGACGCATGTGTCGCCTGAGACGAAGCCATATTATGTAGGGGTACTTGAGAGTTGATGCTGCCTATTGATTAGACCAAACAAATGTTTATGACCTTGACTCTACAAGTGTCATCGGGGAAGTACCCAGTCATCCGAGCCAGATGATGGTCGGGATAATGAACTCGACTCTACTAAAGCCATTGGGGAAGTACCCAATCGATTGGACCAGATGAAGGTCACAATATGTCATACGACATGTGTCTTCCATGTCTACAAGTTGACTCGAAATGAGTCTCTGGGGGATGTCCCCAGTCGACTGGACTTGATGAGGCCAGGAAGATAATAGTCATACGACATGGGTAATCCATGTCTACAACTTGACTCCACATGAGTTTAAGGGGGATGTCCCCTGTCGACTGAACTAGATGATGGTTCAGGAGTTATTTCATACGACATTGTGTCGTATGGACTGGGAAATCCATGTCTTTATTTGACTCGACATGAGTCGTTTGGGGGATGTCCTATGTTGACTGAACCAGATGGAGGTTCAGGAGTTATTGTCATATGGACTGTAGGAAGTCCGTGGGGGATGTCCCCGATCGACTAAACCAGATGAAGGTTTAGGATTTAAATCACACGACATGAGTAGTCCATGTCTGCAAGTTGACTCGACGTGAGTCCATGGGGGGATGTCCCCGGTCGATTGAACCAGATGAAGGTCAGGTCTTGAACCATGTCTACAAGTTGACTCGAAATGAGTCTATGGGGGATGTCCCCAGTCGACTAGACTTGATGAGGCCAGGAAGATAATAGTCATATGACATGGTTAATCCATGTCTACAACTTGACTCCACATGAGTTTAAGGGGGATGTCCCCTGTCGACTAAACCATATGATGGTTCAAGAGTTATTTCATACGACATTGTGTCGTATGGACTGGGAAATCCATGTCTTTATTTGACTCGACATGAGTCGTTTGGGGGATGTCCCCTATTGACTGAACCAAATGGAGGTTCAGGAGTTATTGTCATATGGACTGTAGGAAGTCCGTGGGGGATGTCCCCGGTCGACTAAACCAGATGAAGGTTTAGGATTTAAATCATACGACATGAGTAGTCCATGTCTGCAAGTTGACTCGACGTGAGTCCATGAGGGGATGTCCCTGGTCGATTGAACCAGATGAAGGTCAGGTATTGAACCATGTCGCACTATATTACTTGAATGTAAAGAGGAGCAAGTACTCTTACTTGTCGCCTATAGGTTTTGTTGAGTAATTATATCAATAAGCTTTATTGGTCGGCCCAAATGTTGATCCATCTAACTGTTTATCAGGTGGAAGAGATGCGTATTATTTTCCTTTGTATATGTCGTCTAATGAACGTATTATACCTGTGGTCTGAGATCATTCTGATGGCCCTCCAATATACAACAGGAAGGTACAATGGCTAGAAACAGAGCCCAAAGAAAAGACCGAAGTCCAAAGATACAAAAGCCCATGAAGCCGACTACTCTAAAACAACAGAATAGTTCCCGAACCAATAATCATTCAAGCTCATGAGAGCCCAAAACCTGACTAAATCCAACAGAGAATAAATGGCCCTAGAAAACCACACCATCGAAGTTAAGTGGTAGAGGCAAGAACCAACCCAAAATCAAAATGGCCCATCACAAAGCCCATGTGCACCACTCAAGAGAAAAAAGGCCTGCCAACAAAAAAAACAAAGAGCCTGTAGATTTTGAGAGTGAGGGCATACCGCGGATTCCTCCAGTTAGAGGATGAAGAGGATGAGAGAAGCTATTCTACAGTCGGCTGAACCAAGGACAGGCCCAAGGGTTGAAAGTAATAAAGATAAGCAAAGAGAAGACACCATCCATCTGCTAATAGTCTCAACCATGTCGAATGGAATCCTACCATGAAAATTAAAAGAAAACAAGGACCAGGACAGAAATAAAAGAACAAAGCAGTCTCCGCGCAAAGGGCCAAAATCAAGCCTTCGCATTTACCACGTCGAATGGAATCCTACGCCCAGATGAGTTGAAACGCCTCATGTCGATAGGGAGAAAGACACGTGGTCCGATTATGATGTTCTCTCATTCTCCATTTGTAAGGGATCAAGATAAATGGTCTGTGTCATCTGGTAACTGTGGCGAGTGGGTCATTTGGTTGCTATTTAAAGTGGTATACTGTCGAATGGTAATTTCACTGAATGGGTTCTAGTACTGATATATTGTGACATTATATATGGGCCCGTGAAGCAGGCTTAATTGGAGCACATGACAGGTTTCACTCGACAGTCAATGTGCAGTGTTGAATGGACGCTAAGCACTTGTAAATTCAACCGTCTTCGATTTGTCGTGCCGACTGGACCTATGATCAGTGTCGGATTTTAATTCGTATAGCGTTGAATGGTGTCTATGCCTATTACCAGACCTTGATACACGTAGAGTCGCATGGCGGACCTTTCATTTTGCCTTGTCGAGTGGCATTTCTGCCTGAAGCATACCTTCGGACGCATCTTGTCGAACAAAATCCCAAGCCAAACACCAGAGCATGCCTGATATGAACCCAATCTTCTCTGTTCTCATCGGTGGGGTACTTCCATTTGGAGCTGTTTTCACCGAAATCTTCTTCATCCTCGCCTCAATTTGGCTGAACCAGCTCTACTACATCTTCAAATTCCTCTTCCTGGTCTTTACCATTCTCATCGTCTCCTCACATCAGGCTCTTCTGCTCTATACCTCTTCCTGTACGCGACATTCTACTGTTTCACAAAGCTTGAAATCACCAAGCTGGTTTCTGGAGTACTCTACTCTGGTTACATGCCGATTACTTCATACACATTTTTTCTTGTTTTAATTGGCACCACTGGATTTATGCATCGGTGAAGATCGATCGATTGATTTGATGAAACTGGAAGAATGGGCGTTTGATTGGGCGATTTGGGTTTGTAGTCTTTGGATGAGCGATGTGAGATTTATTTCTCCCATTTTCCTATCTGTTGATGGTGTATTCGACACTGTCGGTTGTTTTGGGTTTGATTGCAACGACGGATGTGGGATTTCATCCCAATTTTATGCGTGAATTGGGCACTTTTGCAGGCTTATTGGTTGCGTGAGGGTGTTTGACTTGGTCAGTCTTGGTAATTGGGCTTGGATAATGGTGTGTTCGCCTCCATGGTGGGCTAAGGTTTTTTTTATGGGCCTCATTCTTTCATGGATCCCTCTCCACCATTTTTCACTTCACGACCATGGGCCTACTGATTTTTTTTAACAGGTGTAGACTGGGTGTTCTTCACGGGACATGTTCCACGTCACCAGATATTGTTCAGTCGAAAGGAGAAAATGGAAGTTTGTAGGGAAGCTCCATTTTTTAACGTATATATTCCTTAGACCTGGTGAAGAGCAATAGAACCACTGGAGGCCAAACTCGAAGAGTGTCCAAGAAGCTATTGTCTTCTGAACCTAATGGAGGTCAATGAGAGTCGACTCTATTGGATCCTATCAGAATCCATGAATCTGGAATTGAATGAACCCGGTGAAGGTTCAGTCTACAAAACCTTTTTATGTCATCTAGAGAATAATACAATCCTTCCACTCATGTCGTCTGAAAGAGATAACACCCTTCCATGCAGACGACATTATTTCAAAGTAGTCCGGGGAAGATGACATTACATCCATGTCGTCTGGAGGAGGTACACTTATTATCCGGAGGAATGACAAGATGTCAATGTTTGGATGTAGTGAGGAGTTATGACTACCTTGTCGTATGGAGAATTGGCTATCCTCTTATGCTTTCCGAGGACAATCACCCCATGTAGTATGACGTTATTGGCAATCCATTTTGTCTCATAGGTAATTGGGCTATGTTTCATCTAAAGGTACCTAAGTCAAGCTAAGTCTCCTTACATCTCATGTCGGATGGGAACTTAAACAGGAGTCAAAGCTCATTACGTGGGGAGTCGAGTGGAATCTTTAGCAAGCGACTAGCTACATATATAGTGAAGTCATCTGGGACATCCTCTACAACACACTAATGTCAAGTGGGACATCCTCTACAACACACTAATGTCAAGTGGGACATCCTTAGCAATTTCTTTGCCAAACATCGTAAATATCTACTGAGCCATCCATAACAATTACTTAGTTGTAAATCGTAGTGTCGTCTGGGACACCCATATCTTAGAATCATATTGTAACACCTACTATAAATCTCATGCCTTATTGATGTCGACTGTGACATTCTTAAAAAGTGTAAGCCATACCTGGTAAGGTTGACCGGATGTCCGCGCCAAGTCTTCATTCGGGTACTGTCGACTGGGACATCGCTTCATCATGTGAGGTAAATGGTAGGAAATATAGTTCCATTGAAGGGATGTGTCTTGCTCCTGATGTAGGTCCATGAGTCTAAGGTCCAATGGAGTCTAGAGTTGATGAAACTTCACTCACATAATCTTTCATGCCACCTGGAGGAGACGACAGTCCTCTTTCGTAGTCTGAAGGGGATGATATTTTATCCATGCCATTTAGATTAGATGGTAATCGCCCTTAGTAGTCTCGAATAGATTTCAACCTTAGAGAAAAATTCTTGGTTGATTGGGTAATGCCGGGAATTGTTAGGGTTGTTGGGGTGACCCGTAGCCTCGGGCCTTTGAAGGTTGAAGAAATGTGCTCTAATGTTGCAACTATTCTTGAGGATGGCTAATTAAGTAATCATGAGATCTGGTGTTTGCTCATTACATGAAGACAAGCGAGTATGGGTATCTGAAAGGATCGTTGAAGGATGGATCCTTTCATGCTATGAATCGCTAGGGCCCCACGGTGGGCGCCAAACTGTAGATGCTGATTTTCGCTCCAGGCCTACAATCGAGATTTCGTGAGGATGGGGCACTAGTGATCTTGTAAAACAAAGATGTAGAATGAGCGAGAGTACTGCCCACCGGTGTGGTGGGTGCAGGGGGCACTCCGACGCTCAAGTCAGTGAAGGTATTAAGGATTTAGAAGGTGGGAGGGCAAGGTTAGATGCTACCTTGGACTCCGTAGGACGCCGTGAGGGCGGTAAGTTGAAGGAGTGGTGAGCTTGAGGATGTCCCAAGGCTGTGAGTAGGAGAGCTAGGAGTTGAATCCCTTCCTCTTGGAGCCTTGTTCCCTATATATACATGCTCTAGTAACGTGTGCCTTTATTGCCTTTGATTAATCATCCATTGGATTATGGTAACAGTCGACTTCATGAGGGGCTATAACTGCGTTGTAGGCTGAAAGAGATGAGTTGTGAATAGCATTTATGAGCCTGGGCGTTATGTGAACTGGAGTAGGGTGAGCCCCGATTATGCTTTGAGCACGTGGTATCTCATTGGGCATGGGCTTGTGAATCTTTGGGCCTCTATACACTTTAAACATTGGAGCTTCCTTTTGAGGTAGAAGCTTGGGCCTAGAGTAAAATGACAAAATTGCCCCTGAACCAAATTTGACCCGTACACACTGTTTAATATTAACATTAACCAACAGATATTTAATTATTCAATTAGTGTGACTAGAGACAAGTTTCCTCAGAATCTCTAAAATATTGATGAGTATAACTTTTCTCACTGTCATACTATAAAGGTCATAAGCCCACTTTGTTTTTGCTACGCAGACTATTTCCACATTTTATGAACAATTTACAATGAAAGCTCAATCAAGTTCCAAACTTGATTGTAGTAAGCTATGAACAATCTAAGATCTATGGTTTAATAATAACTTTCAGAATCGATATCAAATATCACTCCCACTATAAGTTATAGGATAATTTTCTTCGATAAGAAAACAACAGAACCATTAAGTATCAAATACTTTGCAAATGATTCTGACATCATATTGAACTTATATGGATGTAATTAAAGGGTATTTTCATCTTATTAATTATGTAGTTCCATTTATAGTTTATCACTCTCACATTTGACTTCAATAAGTCAAGTCTTTTCTACAATGGTCAACATCCGATGTTACACACTAAGTACTAAAATAATTTTATTACTCGAAATTGTAGAAAAGATATTCTACCAAATAGAATACAATATTCTATTAAATAGAATAAATGATAAACTTCTACTCGTACCTCCTCGGCACAAGTACTTTTGAATTATATAACCACTATACAAAAGAAAGATTCAAATCTTAAACATTTCAAGATTTGAATACTGTATTTGTACATATCATATACGTAACTGTAGAAACTAATGGAACCTTAATTAAATGGATGAATAAATGTTTCTAGAGCATATACCCAAGATTATTGAAACTAATTTGGTAACACTCAATATCAAGCAAATCAAATCATAAAAGATTCGATTTCTCCCACTAACCAATTCCATTACGATGGAATCGTAGAAGAATCATATTGAGTAAGAATCATATTCATTCAATAACCTTAGAACTAATTTCCATAAATTCGTATGTTTGATCGTATCAAACATCTTTGAACATTTCAAAGACTCACAATGAATTTTAAAGATACAGTTTTCAAAACTTCAGATCGAATATCTTTGAAACAATCAAAATATTCTATTCGCATTTTATCAGAAACACGTAACCAAGTCACGACGATTCATTGACTAAGTTACGAAGTAAAGAAAACTACCTTAAGTAATTTATAACTTATTAAAGTACATACATCCATTGTATCAGTTTAATAAATTTTCTCGTCCAATGACAATCATTGGTTAAATGAGATTTAATCACCTTCCCGAATACAATATTCATTAAATGGATAAGGATATGTGGTGTGATCTAGTATCAGACCATCATTTATCATATGAAATAAGCATCTAATACTTAAGTGATAAAATCTCATAAAACATTGTTCTAAGTTATTTACTTAACCGAATATTTTTTCTTAATGTTTATCTATTCATCAATGACACTACTAGTTGTATTAAATATGTAATAATTATTTATATAGAACAAGTAAATATCCAATAGTTGCAAGTTCTGATATCAAATATCAAAACAATCATTCAATAATATTTTAAATAACTAGACGTGAGATCTGATATCTAATACTTATAGTTGCCGTGTTGTGAATATATATATTTTCTACACACAACTAGACGCATCTTCTTTCTTTAGCTTTATTATTTACCTTCAACTATTTACAACATTTGAAAATAATTGAAAAGCAAATAGTGTCTGACACGTGACCTCTAAATGTCACTAAAGCCAAGAAACGACATTATCAGATAAAAAAATACCTAATGGTGTTTTCTTAATACCAGTGAAGAATCTCGAGACATGAACAATTCATGTTACTCTTTACTGCACAAGAAACTATTCTCTCTAGAATGATTATATCATAGTTTATTCTAATTTAGAACCTATTCTAGAAATCTGCAACCATAAGTGAAGTCATAATGTATATAAAAAATATACATGCAGTGGATAAAAGTTTAATTCTATCCAAATAATAGAATAAGGAAAAACATAAGCGATAATTTTCATAATATTACACATTGCCTTAGTTATGGATTTTTAACCTAGCAGTGTCTCCCATTATTTTACGTAATACCGTAATCCCTAACGAAAAATGAGAATTCAATAATTAAATTGAATCTCATAATGGGAAGTGGACCCCATCAATATATTTCGACTCACAGCTTTGGCATTTTCTCGCCTACGTATATTCACGGGTAGACAACTCATTGTCAATCATACTCGTTATGACTCCTGATTTTGGTCATGATCATTTCTCGTTGTGACATCTTTGGTGTTAGTGTCCTAGACATGCCACAGGATCTCTAAGCGTGATTCGTGTGTGAATAAAATCAAAAATAAGTTGCGGAGGACTTACATTGATCGGTTGAGTTCAAAACTTTTTCTTGGATGATGGAAGCTCCAAGCTCTCTTAGTTGTTCCAAACTCATGGGTAAGTCTCCCTATCACCTTCATTTGACTCCTTAATGTGCTAGCATGCTTGAATTTTGCAACAAAATCCATGGGAGAGAGAGAGAAGCTCACGGCTTCATGAGGAAGAAGAGAGAAATTGAGTGCTGTGAATAATAACCACACCTCACTTCCAAAGTTTGACTTGCTTTTATAAATAAAGTTTGTGTGTTGAATTGGTTTGAGTGTAGAAAAAGCAATCCCAAGCTTTTACTCAACCAATCACCAAATTCCATCAAGTGTCAAACACATTGATGTAAGTTGGTGGGCCCCACTTCAAATTCCAAATTTAAGTCGGACAATCCAACACGCAACTTCGCTCGGGCCCGGGTTCTTTTAATTCCGAATTAAACGAATTTACCGTTGCGACTTAATTAAATCTAATTTAATTAAATAATAATGCCTAGCAAAATTATTACGAAAGTCACTTGCGAATTAATTCTAAATTAATTTATTCGCCCGAATTAAAATCCAATTTTAATTCTGCTTTGAAATCTAATTTCATTTAATATATCCAATATATTATTTTAGCCCAATTAAATAAATTAAATAGAAAAATCCAATTTAACTATTAAATTTATTTTTACCGATTAATTCCATATTAATCGCGTTATCTCTTCTAGTCGAATTAATCCCAGATTAATTCTTTCCGAAATTAATCCTAGATTAATTTTCTCTCTCTTAATTAATCCCAGTTTAATATTGTTCGAGTCAAATATCATCGGTGAATCTTTAGGAGGCGACCCAAGAGATCCCTGGATATGTTTGCAGTAAATACGGTCATCGGACTATCCGGATATGTGCGTACCCGGTACCACGTTCTTACCGATTTACAAGACATGTTTGGCTTCTAGCAAATCACCGTGCTTACCCAATTCTCCAGAAATATTCTTTAAAGGAATATATAATATTTGTCAGGCGTAGTATACGTAGTATTGCGTATTACGATCCAATATCGGATATCACATGCTAGGCCTAGGGCTGGAATTATGTCTGCCCCGTACGAAGCATATATCGGATCAGTGGCAACTAGTCTCTATAATCGGATAATCATAACCTAGTCATATTATCCTGATGACTGCAGTACTTAAGAGTACCAGTTCCGTATCCCTGCGTGATCATCATCTCCATATGACTGAAGTGATACTTCCATCTTGACATCACACCCAATACACTACGATATTCAGTATACCCAGAAGAGGCGTACACAGTGTTGGACAATTATGACCCATAGCGTCACTATTTGTACAGATCATTGTGTTGTTGTACAAATTAACTATGTGACAAAGGAGATTGTTCTCTTATCATTTGTGATTAGATCACCTAGATGTATAAGTGATGAGAGGTCCCTATGATTTATTCTTGGACGAAGAATGATATGAGACAGTATCAGTCCACGAAGGATAAATCATTAATATCCCTAGTCAGAGTATTATCGAGATTGGACATCGATAAATACGTAAAAGACTAGTATTGCACTTGTGCGTGTTGTGAGGGCACAACGATATAGTTTTCATATGTTTGGGTATATGATACTCATGCAAGTGTAATAAGAGGTTGTGTTTCACCGATGGTACGGGAAACAGCTTCGCTCTGGATAAGACCCCCATCGGAATTCCATTGGTAGTATGACTATGTGTCTATGTCCGAAATCAGGGTAGGTGTATTTGGTCTTAACCTGAGACTTGCACCGCTAATACTTACGACAATCAATATACTTTGGTTGAGGTCGTCCAGGGCTTTAACAGGTTCTGTGTACGCCAATACTGGGTATATTGAGAATCGTAGTGTGTTGGGTGTGATGTTAAGACGGAAGTGTCACTCCAGTCATATGGAGATGATGGTCACCCAGGATACAGTATTGGTTCTCTTAAGTACTGCAGTCATCGGGATAATATGACTAGGTCGTAGTTATCCGATATAGAGACTAGTTTCCAGACATCCGACATGTGCTTCGTACGGGGCAGACACAATTCCAGCCCCATTCCTAGCACGTGATCATCTGATACTGGATCGAAATACGCAATACCATGTATACTACGCCTGATATAGATCGCTTATTCCTGTAAGCATGTTTCTGGAGAATTGGGTAGGCATGGTGCTTTGCTAGAAGCCAACATTGTCTTGTGAATCGGTGTAAACGTAGTACTAGATACTTACGTGTTCGGATAGTCCGACGACCCGATTTACTGCCAACATATCCAGAGATCTCATGGGTCGCTCCCTGAAGATTCACCGATGACGTATGACTCGCACTTTAATTAATCTGGGATTAATTTAATGAGAGAGAAAATTAATCTGGGATTAATTACGGAGATATTTTATCTGGGATAAAATATCAATTAAAGAGAAAGAATGATTAATTTGGAATTAATCGATAAAATAATATATTTGATATATTATACGAAATTGGATTTCGACGGGGAATTAAAATTAGATTTTAATTCGGGCGAATGAATTAATTTAGAATTAATTCGTTAGCGACGTGAGTAGTGATTTCGCTAGGCGTAATCTTTTAATTACGACGCAATAGAAAATTCGTTAATTTGGAATTAGCGAACCCAAGCCCGGGATTATTTGCGAGCGTATTCGTATTTCGAATTCGAGTGCGGCACGCAAGTCAAATCAAGCGTCAAATTGCATGTCACATCAAACGTCAAATCACATGTCACTTTGAGTGATGTGACATTTGATAGATTGATGTGAGTTGATGTGAGATGAAAGAAAGCATTAATGCTTGCTTTTTGAAATTGAAAAAGGTAAATGGTTTATTAATTTTTTGGAAAATATAAATAAACCTTTTACATTTTTTCTTTTGCCACACTCTCTCTCTTTTACGTTTTTGGGAACCCTTTTTCCCTCATTCATCTCTCTCGGCCTCAAGGCCATCTCATTCTTCATTCTTACTGTTTTGACTGAAAATGAAGACAAGAAAGGAGTGATTTTATTGCAAGATCCAAGTGCTAGCACACTCTAGGAGGCATACCAAGGTGATAGGGTAGTGTATGCGTGAGCATGGAAGTTCAACACAAGCTTGGATCTTGCTTGTTGTACCTCACATGGCCGAATACAAGATGGATGAAAGCCACCCACACCTTGCAGTCCACCATTTGCGCAGCCCACTGCCGAGCATGGAGAGGGCAGTTCGGTTCTTCATCTTCAACCGCATCTCAACCGATCAATGTGAGTTTTTCCGCACCTCCTTTGGTTGTATTACCCTTGTTTCATGCTTGATTAATGATCTTGGGAAGCTTAGAGCAAACCAACAATGGTATCTTGAGCCTTTGAAAGCATGGAATTGATTTTAGGGTTAAAATTGGGCAAAACGAATTTGGGCATGATTTAATGAAATTGGATGAATTAGTATGCTTAAATGTTGTTGAATTGATGATTGATTGGATCAATTTGATGAAAAAATATTTGGAACAATTTTCCCCAATTTTGGAAGCTTGGCCGAAAATTGAAGAACCCTAAATTATCTTGGATTTTTGATTTTTGATCATTGGATGTGTTGGAAATCATTTGGGGATGTTGAATTAATGTTGAATTGAATTTAATTGGATTGAATTTGATTTGGGCATGATTTTCCCCTTTTGGCCGAGACTTTATGCATGTTAATTGGGTTTGATTTTGATCCAAATGTGTTGGACACTATTTGATGATGATAAGCATGATTAATTAGACAAATTTTATATTTTGGAAATATTGATTTGGATAATTAATAATGTTATACACTTTAATTTAATTTAATTGAGAAATTGGATTTTGTAATTTAATTAAGTTGGGCTTAAATTGGATTTGGGCTTTTAAAGTTGTTATTGGGCTTATTAGGCTTTGTTGTACAAAGTTTGGTTTATGCGAAATTGGTTGGATCCAATTGGGCCCAAAACCGCTTCCATAAAGCCCAAATGCGACTTAATGAACCTTTAAAGTTTAATTGAGCCTAATGGGCCTATCATTGATTTATGGGCTTATAGGGTAACTCCCAGATTGGATTTTGGTTATTCGGTTTGACCCGAGTTGACCAAAAGTCCACGCCTTGAAGAAATTAATTAAAAGTCCATTGGACTTTAATTAAATTAATATTGGATATTAATCGGGCTTTGAGACCCGTAACGATTAAATTTGGAATTTAAGTCGTAAAGGTTTATTTATAAAGTGTAATATTTAATTTGGAATTAAATAGTGAATTAGAATTAAATACAAATTGAATTGGATTTAATTATGTATTTAATTTAATTCGAGAATTCGTACTTTGAGTACTTATTCGCAAAACGAGTTTGACTCGAACAAAAATCAAATCGTTGTTTGAACATTGGATGATCACTAATTATCAGATTAATTAATTTGATTAGATTGATTGATAACATGCTTGTGTGAATACATGATTGCGATGCATGTATATATGTATATCGGATGATATTAGATGGGTGGGGAAATTTGGAAATTGTAATAAATTTGATTTATTAATTGGACCTGCGTGTCCAGCCTTATTACCTCATATTCTTTGTATTCTCTTCTCACCTATTCCCCTCATGTAAATGAGGTTTCTTAGAAGTGTAGTGTAACGGGTAGAAGTAAATACTTGTGCTAGCTGGAGAGAGAAAGAGAAAGATTTCATCTAGGATCAATGTAAAGTATCCATCCGCATTTATTATTATTTTTCATATGCGCTTTATTATGTATTAGAATGCATGCTTAAGGGTGTATGATGATGAGACCTTAACAAAGATAATAAATTGGTTGCCAATTTGCACGCGAAAAAACCTCAAATAATATTAAGCGTCTTTCCTTCCATTGAGTGATTCTTACTCAAGATCTAAGACGTCATTAGTTTGTTGGCCAAAGTCAAGGCCTTTGTCTTTCGAGGATGTGTTTGAATCACGAAGGCTTTGTTCCATATCAGTGTCTTGTCCAAGTTGTGGTTTGTTGGCCAAAGTCAAGACCACTTCTTGTCCATCGACATTGATTACGAAGCTTTCCATGGTCAATGGTGGCGCTTGACTGGGATCACTAAGTTGTTGTGCCAAAGCCAAGGCTTAGTTGATTCAGAGGAAAAATGTTAGGTAATACATTGGATGCATTGCCATATATAAGATATATGTTTCGGACTTGGATGTCCCCCTACCGGATCTAGGAATTGGATTGGATCCAATCGATCTTAGAGATCTACCTAGTTAATTATCATACAATTTGTTGGCCAAAGTCAAGATTGTTGTGATTTAACGGGATCCTAGCCCACTAGGAAACACGGTTTCCCGAGTACTCGACAGAGGGTTGGAGGCTCGCCGAAAAATATTGGGAGGCAAGAATTGAAATTTGCAATATTCGTTCAATTACTCGCCATACGCGCTCAAACAAATATCATTCGTCAAATAAATTAAATGTTAGTTGGACTAATATTTAAATTGTTGTTTTAATTAAGCGGTTGGACTGTATTATAATTGATTATATAATTGGATTATAGTAATCAATATATTTAAATTAATTAATTTTAATTTACAGTTGATTTTATAATTAGATTATAGTAATCAATGTAATTGAGGTTAATTAATTTAAATTATATTTGATTATATAGTGGATTATAATAATCAATATAATACATAGTACCACAAATCGTTGATTAAATAGTTTGACTATTAGAATCAAGATAAATGAAAGATTAGTGTTTAAAACATAATCCTGGGTGAAAATGTATTTAAACGACTGTAATTTTCAAATGTGAATAATTTCAGGATGGTCCTGGAAATATAATAAGTTACTTTATTTGATAAAATAACATATTAGGCCTAAGCCTGGAGTTAAGCAAATAAGTGGAACATGATATTTGGAATATTCATGTAATGATAAGTTAAGTGCTTAATCCATTATACTTGTCATATAGACTCCTTAATTTCTTTATCAGAACTAAGGATTAGATTCTTAAACTATGATACTGAAATTGAAGGATCTTCATAAATCTATATTTAGATTTAGAAGTACTAAAATTGCAATAGTTAACTCTTGGAGGGTTAATGACTATTCTCAATGAGATAAAGTCAAACTTTGCAATTAGGCAAGTAGCGCAAGGCACACTTTACTTCGATATTCCAGAATGCCAAGGCTTGGCCAAAGGCTTCTAGAGTGTGGAAAAAGGCAAAGGCAAAATCATTATAATCTTCTAGGAAGATAAAAGGACATATCCCAAGAAGGAATTGAAGACGAGCAAGGCTCTGACTTCAAATATGTCTGTCATAATTATGTTCACTACTAGTATTAAAATTTATTTTAAATACTTAGTGTGGTACATAAATATGTATTGATGTTTACAATCTGTTTTTGAACAGGATACTGACTTCAATAGAGATTAATCTGCGAATTGAAAACGGGACAAAAGTCGCTGTTTTAACCGTAGATACCTAAGTTTAGGAACTACCCTTGGGTATGTACGTAAATTAGAAATTGTTATAATATAACTAGTTTGACTAGGAACATTATCTTTAATCAGTGTTTAATCCGTTGCGGATTGAACCTTTATATTTTAGAACACTAAAATGTTTCATCAATTAAAGATGATATTGAGATAAACACATTAGATGTGAATAACAGTATTTATATTTTGAATATAAATAAAATCTCAAACATATAACATGACGAACAAATAGCTCAGACTGATTTGATCAGTTGAAACTTAAAATGTGGCAATGTTGTCTGGGACACATTAAACAAGACTCGTATATCCGCACTTTTGAAGAGTGGGTACTAGGACTGATTTGATTCCATTCAAATAAAGTCTACGAATCTAGTTTATTGAGCAATGTGCCTAAAACACTATTTACTTGGTAAAAGTGTAAATGCCACCGACCTGTAGACCTGTTAGCCCTAGTTCATAGTGAAGCAAGTGGGCCATGTCTAGCTAGGCTAGATGTGGATATGAATATTTCGTGACCTATACGGATTTGACATCGCGTAATGGTTATGTGTTTCTTCTGAAGAACACAAATCGGAAACTTTTACAGTTTCGACACGAAATAGACAAACAGATCGGCTATAGTATTATACCGTCACGGTAAGACCGTAATGAAAATACTTAAGCAATAAGTTTCTTAAATACTTGAAAGAGTAAATTATTCTTTCAAATGAGGACTCCTCTCGGAACACGTCAATTTGACGGTGTGTCCGAACCGAGTAACCGAATTTTATTAGACATGATAAGGTTAATCATGAGTCGCTCTGAGCTACCATTTCCTTCAACGGATAAGCTTTAAACAGTGCAAGAACTTATTTAGAATAAGGTTCCATTAAAATCTGTTTGACATATATCATATTAGATATGAACGGGAAAGAAACCGTATTTCTCACTCCTGATGATTTGGGATGCTATGCATATGTTTGGATGATACCTAACTAAAACCCAAATTGGATAAGTGCCAATTTTAGGTTATCCTAGGGATACCATAAGTATTGTACTTATACATCTCACATGAGAACAATTAGATTGTTGCTCACCATGCGGTTTTCCTAAGAGGAATACCGATATGCAGTGGTAAGTGGGAGGATAGTAAAACTCGATGAAAATCGGAGTAATACTGATCAAGGCACCGATTCCTAATGGAACACAAATAGTTCATCAAGGATGAAACTAAACCATTAATCTTCGAATACACAAGAACCGCGTAAGTCGGAGAGAGTCAGAAAACAACCTGGGGTATGGGTTTCTGATCTCACCTCATAAAGATGTCTATCTTATTGAGGTATACCAACTGACTACATATGAGGAAGTGATACAAGGTATCGACTCCCTATTATGACAAAGTGTCATGAATCCAAAATGGATTCCATGTATATCAACTATGTTGGGACACTAGTTGATGTATCGCAAGGCATTGTGCCTATCGGTACTGTATGAGCCTTCGATGAAGACATACATGGATGGCAACGTACCAACGTGTAAAGCTATGCTTTTACAGAAATGTATCGTTATCAACATTATGTTGATTGCGATTCAACCTTTTAACTGTTGCCATGGTAAATCAATTAGGATAATGCTTGCTAATGCTGCATGTTTCAATTATGAAACATGTCAACTGAATGGAAAATCTCTTTCCTGAAAGGGAAACCTTTTGGAGGATGTTTACAACATCCTGATGGTTTTGTCGTACCAAAACTAGCAAACAATGTTTGTGGGTTATTCGATCCATGTTTGGATTGAAGCAAGCATAGGTCCTTAAAATTATCGTTTTGATGTAATCATAATGGTTTATGATTTAATTCAAAAAGAAAAGATTCTTGTTTTGTATATAAGAAGGTTAGTGGGAGGCACTGAAAGTGGCTGTCCTATACAATAATGATAATATAAGTCATTTCTTGGAATGTATTCCCATAATTATCGGCGAAAGCGCGCTTTGCTTTCGAAAACTCTCCGTGGAATCGTATATTGAAAAATGTACGTGACCTGGTGTCTCATACGCTTTGAGCATATGGATTCACAAACAGGCCAATCCGAGTGATAGTCATTGGATTGATATTAACAACATCCATTAGTATCTTAGAGATCTAAGGATGTTGTCTTAAACTTTGGAGAAGGAGAACTTGAAGTGACTGAGATCACTACTGCAAGTTTCCTAAACCGATAAAGACGACTGAAAGTCACAAACGGTACTATACAGTTTGAATTACGGTACGGTGAGCTGGAAATCTTCCAAGCAAGATACTGTTATCGAATAACCAACAAATGCGGGTTATTGCTGCAGCTGAAGCAGCAATAGAAGCCAACTGGGGTCGATAAAATCTAATTAGATAAGATATAATTCTCTTAGCAGCTGAGCTAGGCTTCAGCACATGCTAAAAAATTAATGGTCTCATCAACGATCCAGATACATACTTTGATATTCATCTGATTCGTTCAGATCATACATCGTGGCGATGTGATGATCGAATAAATCGCATCAGATGATAATCATGAAAATCCACTGACGAAAAGCATTTCTCAGCAATTTGAGCCCACCGTACATAGTTCGGGTGTAAGACACTCGAGTGACTGGCTATAGGCCAAGTGGGAGATTGTTGGACAATTATGACCCATATCATTACTATTTGTACTGATCATTGTGTTGTTATATAAATTAACTATGTGACAAATGAGATTGCTCTCTTATCATTTGTGATTAGATCACCTAGATGTAAAATCAGAGAGGTCCCTATGATTTGTTCCTGGAAGGAGAATGATATGAGACAGTATCAGTCCATTAAGGATAAATCATTAAATATCCCTAGTCAGAGTATTATCGAGATTGGACATCGATAAATACGTAAAAGACTAGTATTGCACTTGTGCGTGTTGTGAGAGCACAACGGCATAGTTCTCATATGTTTGGGTATAAGATACTCATGCAAGTGTAATAAGAGGTTGTGTTTCACCGATGGTACGGGAAATAGCTTCGCTCTGGATAAGACCCCCTCAGAATTCCATTGGTAGTATGACTATGTGTCTATGTCCAAAATCAGGGTAGGTGTATTTGGTCTTAACCTGAGACTTGCACCGCTAATACTTACGACATCAATATACTTTGGTTGAGGTCGTCCAGGGCTTTAACAGGTTCTCTGTAAGCCAATATTGGGTATATTGAGAATCGTAGTGTGTTGGGTGTGATGTTAAGACGGAAGAGTCACTCCAGTCATATGGAGATGATGGTCACCCAGGATACGGTATTGGTTCTCTTAAGTACTGCAGTCATCGGGATAATATGACTAGGTCATATTTATCCGATATAGAGACTAGTTGCCAGACATCCGACATGTGCTTCGTACGGGGCAGACACAATTCCAGCCCCAGGCCTAGCACGTGATCATCTGATACTGGATCGAAATACGCAATACCATGTATACTACGCCTGATATAGATCGCTTATTCATGTAAGCATGTTTCTGGAGAATTGGGTAGGCATGGTGCTTTGCTAGAAGCCAACATTGTCTTGTGAATCGGTGTAAACGTAGTACTAGATACTTACGTGTTAAAATAGTCCGACGACCCGATTTACTGCCAACATATCCAGAGATCTCATGGGTCGCTCCCCGAAGATTCACCGATGACGTATGACTCGCACTTTAATTAATCTGGGATTAATTTAATGAGAGAGAAAATTAATCTGGGATTAATTGCGGAGATATTTTATCTGGGATAAAATATCAATTAAAGAGAGAGAACGATTAATTTGGAATAATCGATAAAAATATATATTGATATATTATACGAAATTGGATTTCGACGCGGAATTAAAATTAGATTTTAATTCGGGCGAACGAATTAATTTAGAATTAATTCGTTAGCGACGTGAATAGTGATTTTGCTAGGCGTAATCATTTAATTACGACGCAACAGAAAATTCGTTAATTTGGAATTAGCGAACCCGAGCCCGGGATTATTTGCGAGCGTATTCGCATTTCGAATTCGAGTGCGGCACGCAAGTCAAATCAAGCGTCAAATTGCATGTCACATCAAGCGTCAAATCACATGTCACTTTGAGTGATGTGACATTTGATAGATTGATGTGAGTTGATGTGAGATGAAAGAAAGCATTTAATGCTTGCTTTTTGAAATTGAAAAAGGTAAATGGTTTATTAATTTTTTGGAAAATATAAATAAACCTTTTACATTTTTTCTTTTGCCACACTCTCTCTCTTTTACGTTTTTGGGAACCCTTTTTCCCTCCTTCATCTCTCTCGGCCTCAAGGCCATCTCCTTCTTCATTCTTACTGGTTTGACTGAAAATGAAGACAAGAAAGGAGTGATTTTATTGCAAGATCCAAGTGCTAGCACACTCTAGGAGGCATACCAAGGTGATAGGGCAGTGTATGCGTGAGCATGGAAGTTCAACACAAGCTTGGAGCTTGCTTGGAGTACCTCACATGGCCGAATACAAGATGGAGGAAAGCCACCCACACCTTGCAGTCCACCATTTGCGCAGCCCACTGCCGAGCATGGAGAGGGCAGTTCGGTTCTTCATCTTCAACCGCATCTCAACCGATCAATGTGAGTTTTTCCGTACCTCATTTGGTTGTATTTACACTTGTTTCATGCTTGATTAATGATCTTGGGAAGCTTAGAGCAAACCAACACACAGAACCTGTTAAAACCCCGGACGATCAAAGCCAAAGTATACTGATTGTCGCAAGTATTAGCGATGCAAGTCTTAGGTTAAGACCAAATACACCTACCCTGATTCGGATTCCTATAGACACATAGTCATACTACCAATGAGATTCCGAGGGGTCTATCCAGAGCGAAGCTGTTTTTGTACCATCGGTAAATAGAACCTCCTATTACACTTGCATGAGTATCCAATACCCAAATATATGAGAACTATGTCGTTACGCTTCCATAACACGCACAAGTGTAATACTAGCCTATTCCGCATTATCAATTTCCAGTCTCGATAATACTACGACTATGGATATTTAATGATTAAACCTTACGTGGATTAATATTGTCTCATATCTTATTAATCTGGTACTAATCATATGGACTTTTATCATTTATATATCCCGGTAATCCAATTATAAATGATAAAAGAGCAATTTCCTTTGTCACATAGTTAATTTGTACAACAACACCATGTTCTGTACAAATAATGATGCTATGGGTCATAATTGTCCAACATTTGACACGTTCACAGGAGGCATATCAAGGCTTCACTTGTCAATGACAAACTCAAGCTACCGATGTAGTCCTGACAGCTTTGGCACGTTCAAATTTCCACTTGCACTTGAATTTGTCTCTTATCATATAAGTTCTACCGGCACAAATGAACTGTCTTCAGCCATAATTGCACATCTTTGGCACGATACAGCTATGGCATCATGAAAAAATTCACATCATATTGACAAGGCGGACGAAGAAACAAATATTCTTAATACTAGTTACTTTAAAACCTTATTTAATGGGGATTTTTCTAAAAGATGTGATTCACTTTATTTAATCAAATTAAATAAATACATGCATGTAAAATTAAAGATTAGATTAAATATCAAATTTAAAGGGATAATCATATCATGGGTTCAGATTCAGACTCGCTCTAATACCATTTTGTTGGGGGGTTTTATCAGGGCGGCGCAACAGAAGAAGCGCGGTTCAAGCGAAGTTGTAGTTTAAAAGTTTTAAACTTACGAATAAATTATTCAATATCCAATATTATTAATTCATTGATATTTCACCTAAATATATTTATTCGATATCAAATAACGACACAAATAATATAAAAATACCGCGAAACGTTTACGAAAATGTTTTACGCAAAATAGCATAAAATGCGTTTCTGACCGAACCGACCTACCAATGCACATGGGGAATTCCCAGGTCAGCCCCAAAAATATTTGGACAGTTCATGGGTTGCCCGAATAGTGACCAACTCACTGTTTGGGCACCCGTTAGCCGGTAACGTTATTTTTCGTCGTTTTCGTGTATTTTCACTCCGAAACAATCTCCAGTAATTATTTTTCTTGGGCAATTAAAATAAACTAATTTATTCTAATTACTCAATAAATAAAAAATGAATTTTTAATCTAAAAATCAGATTTATCACTAATTATCGTGAGACCCCATTACTTTACATTTTGATCATTTTAGTCTTAATTTGTCAAATATAAATTTAAGTGATTTTAAATCACTACCAAAATGATTTATACATATCATATACATCAAAATACAACTCAAAACAAAAATCCCACAAAAAGCCAAAATTGCCGAATGTGCCCAACATTTCCAATTTTGTGCAATTTGGTCCAAATTTCATCAAAAAACTTTGAATGATTTCCAATCAACACCAAATTAAATGTACATCATTATACAAAACATATATGAAAATCCCCAATTTTGGTTTAGGTTAAGAACCCTAATTTCTCAAATTAGTCCAATGAACAAAATTAACCAAATTCAACACTTTAATTTAATCTCTACAACACCAAACAAGTCTCACCACTTTGAAACAACTCAAGAACAATTTTAGGTCATCAATTAGTGGCCTAATTACACTAGAATGGCAACAAGATCATCAAATGATCAAAAGTGTGCTTATATACCATTTATAAGCTTACTTTATTAAACATACATGCATACATCTTTCATTCATGCTTCCAACCATCAAAACACAAACATAAGAGAGTAGAAAAACTTAAGAACTACACATGTTGTAGCCAAGAACAAAAGGAACAAGTTTCATTCTAATAGAAAGTTGGAAAAACTTACTTAAATCCAAGCTTTCTTGATTTTTCTTCTTGGTCTCTTTTCTTTTTCTCTCAGCACTTTTGTTTTAGTTTTTGGTGGCTTGAACAAGTGTGAAGAAAATTAAAAAACAAAACCTTAAAGACTTAGATCAAGGTGACCGAATTTGGTGTAGAAAAAAGATTAGATATTTTGTTAATTTTTCAAACAAATATCTAACTTGACTTCCTTTTTCTTTAATGTAAAGTCAACAATTTACACTAAGTAATCATTTTCAAACTTTATCATAATGGTAGATATTTATATTTTAATTACTTTAATTATTTAAAAATTAAATAATTAAAATAATTATGTAAATACAAATATCCAAATATATGTATTATATTTACTTTAAATAATCCAAATACATATATTAATGATATATGTCAAATATCACAATTTGATATTTAATTAATGTGTATTTAATAAAGTCATACATTAAATAAAAATACCTATTAATTAGGAAATGACCAAAAGGTCTCATATGCTTGTATCTTTCATTTAACCATTAAACGATTTATAAATAATCAGTATTATTCATAAAAGTTTCCCTAGTGCTCTACGATTATATTTCATTAGTGAGACTCTCTAGGTTCAGGCATATCCATCACAAAATCCAATTTCATGTCCATAATTTACCCACCCGTAAATTATGACGACCACAGATAAAATCGCTGAACCATACAGGTCGAGGTCATCACATACATATAATCTCTCCGTCACAGGTATTCAGATTATTCCAGAGATATAGATATAGACGTCAAATCTCTATAGGTATAATCTCTTTGACGTTTCTATTAGCAATCTCATAAAAACACTTAGAACTCTCTTATACAGTGTACCACAGATCTATGGATTTAATGGATTACTAATCCCATAATAAATACCTATGCTCTATACACAGAACTGGCAGATCCTATCTTGATACTCACAGGATATCATGAGCATGAGTCCACACCCAACGAACAGATGGAGGTCTGATCTAAATAGATCAGTGACGTGACTGCCATCAAAGTGTGAAGGATGACTCATATATCTACAGTAGTATCTCAAGTCAAAGAATTATTATGCTACTCAACCTGAGAAGATTCATATTGACGTTGGTGTACCATCTATTAGGTAATCTCCAGTGAGTCGTTCAGTGTTTATCAAATAAACACCTACACGTCTATACAAGTCTCCTGAGACTCATGGTTCATTGGGATAAACCATCAGACCAAATCACGATATACGACATATACTGGTCTCAGCAGATTTTTACTAACCGACCGTGTTAGTAAATCTTGACCAGAAATTTAGTTTGATAATATATATCTAGTAGTGAAACTTCCCAATGTCAATTACAAGCTACGTTATAATTGCGCACTACATTATATATTATCGGGCCTTTGTCTAATATATATATATATATCATTAAACATGATTTAGTTTCAATCTAATGAATTAGATCGAATATATATAATAAAAGACAAGAGGTGCAACCATAAATAAGTAATATTATGGAAAAATGTATTACTCATATTCATGAATCAGACATAAATACAATCTGGATTGACGCTCCGAGCACCAACCCTAACACATATGATGTTAAGACATGAAGATTGATAAAGGCTATGGTACTTGAATTCAAAGTAATATGTATATTCTTATATTTGAAAAATGTGTATGTATGTGAGTATTTTAATGATGTTTTAGAGTGTTTGCTATGGATGTGCTTGTGTATGAGAAGTCGTGCGATGATTTTGGTGTGTCATGATATATATGCATGAATGTAGGTTTATTTGGTTGATGATTTCGTGGTATATTAGTCGAGCTGGTTTGGAATCCATTCGAACATAATTCATCTTATACTTATTCTAAAATAGGTAATGAGTCTCGTACGAGCATTGTATACGTAAGCCAGCCATATGTATGTATTGTTTGATTATGTGCCTTATGATGTATTGGTTGTTATGTGTACTTCGTGGTTGGTTGCACGATGATTGTGTGTGTGACTGTGTGTATGTACATATGTGATAGAACTCGTAGATTATATGGATAGGGAATGCCTATGTGAAATGAATGGATTTGAAAACTAATGTGAGTATTAGATGTTATAAAGCGTGTTTGGTAAGTTATATTGGTATGTATGTATATGTATAAGAACTTTGGAATTATTTTTGGCATGTATATAAGAGAAGTGTGCTACGGTATGTGTAAATGCATATGAGTCCTGAATGTTAAGCCATTGTAAGGTTATTGTAATTAAAGGAAGTTAAGGGAGGTTTGTTTTGGTATTGAGGAAAGTTTATTTAACATACCGATTTGGTGATATTTCAAAGTTAGATAATTGTGATAAAAGTATAGATGTATGAATTCATGTTTCACGTGATTGAAGTGAATTTTATATTAAACGATATACTCTATGGTATTCGAGTTTTGCTTTGTATGTTTTGGATGTTAGCTATTAGATTAGCACATATGTGGATATGTAAATGTGAAAATTTGGCATGAGTTAAGAATAAAGGATAATAGCAAGTTGATAAATTCGAATTTGTAACAATTTAGTAATTCTGATAAACTGCTGATATGTTTGATTTGTTTGTTTATCATAAATATTTGACTTGTTTGTTGTAATACTAGCATGATTACTTACTGAGTTTTTAAAACTCACACCAAACCAGTTTGCTAGTTTTTCAGGTTGGCTTCCAGATGGGTCAACCACTTCAGTTTTCGAAGTCATGCTCGAGACGCGGATCACCCAAGCGGCAGTCACCCTCGTAAGTGTCCTAGGAGAAGTTATAGAGGTTTAAGAAGTCTAGGATATTTTGGTTATTTTTTTGTTAGTCGTGATGAGCACGTGGTTTGTATATATATTAAGTAAATGTTTTGATTGCTGATGATGTTATGGGCATTGAGCCTTTGAGTTTTGATAGATGATATGGGCACAGAGCTCTTAAGTGGTGATTTTGATGTGTTGGAGTGGACCTGAGGTCTATTTTGATATATAATGTTCATTTTAGGTTCGTTTTGGTGATGGACTGAGATCCAGGTTGTCCATTTTTAGATTACATCATGCCGAATTTTCGATAAATTCAGAGGCTTATGGAGATGGGTCAATCCTATCTCCTTCCGGTAGTATCCTGCCTCTGGCGGGGTGTCACAAGAATACTTTAAACAGTTTATGTGTAATATATATATATATATATATATATTCTACATATTTGAGTTATTATAGCACATGCTTCACATTATAATTGTACATGTTCAATCGTGGTTTTACACGTGTGCATAGGTTGTTTTCATGTTATGCATATCTTGTTCAGAGGCTTATGGAGGCGGTAAGTCCATCTTCTGCCGGTCATGACCCGGAAATACTGGGATGCGACAGTTTTTTTCTTGATATGAAATAAAAACAAATAAGATGAATCGCATGTCTAACTTTTGTTTATATAAGCATGTTTTGGTTTGTTTATTTGTTATGTTCTTAATATGTACAATTAGAAATGTGTTTAGGAGTATCATATATGCAATATCAAAGGGTTTTGAGACTGATGGTGGTAAAAAAATTTAATTTCTACGGTACATACTCACTGTTATCACCAACATATGTAGACAATAACAGTCAATGGTTTGAATATTGAACATGGTCTTAACAATGTTGCAATGTAAGAATTCTAAAAACCAATCTTTTGGAATTCTTCACTATAACCATAACTTTTTATAATTACATATGTCAATCACGCATGTGATATTAACTCTCATAATAAATATTATTCAAAACTACGAATCTTTTTTTGTGTCTTTCACAATCTTCACATGCAACCTAATCACTCCCCAATTGAAAATCATGAAAAAATATTACTTAGATCAGTGTTAAGTTACATGATTCACATATAAGATTAATGAAGACCTCAAGCCTAAGGATCATTCATACATTGCTACCAAGAGCGTTCTGTAGACATGTGGGATAAACACTTCCATATGGAAACTCTTATACGTCATTTTGATAATTTTATTGTCCCTACAAGCATTCATGTGTTACACCAAGCAATTAGACCTGACTAGTAGCCTATGAAAATGGCCACCCACTTCAAATGGATGATATTAACCATTATGGTTGTCTATCTGAATTGTCAATGACATTATTATTGGTGATCCCTCGACTAGGAACATTTAAAGTAGTTTTATCTTATAGAACAAAACTTTGTTAGTTATTATGTAAATCACTTCAAGGGCTTTATCATATAGGATATCTCTCGTAAATATATAATCTTAATGCCAATATGATAAAGATTGCCAATAATTTTTTCCTAATCTGATTGGATTAAGATAGATTACTAACAAGTATGTGATAGAATCTAACTAGTTTGCTGAAATTATGAAGCATACCAAAAATAGATCAAGCGGTCGATTTAGTGAAATTCGCAAACAACATAGGCTTTGGTAAATGCTATAGTTACAAATGGCTACTCAATATGGTGATATCAATTCGATGCGTTGTGTCATGGGCTGACTTTTCAAGTAGCAAAAATTCGTGCTCGTGTGGCACTTGTAGAGACTCACATCTCACAAGTTAGCCTTCTCGATACATATGTATAAAACTAGAAAGTTTGAATGTCTATGTATAATAATACAGTGGAAGGTGGCACATAAGTGTAAACTTGCACTTACATGATGATTCGAGTCAACGAGAAGCTACACAAGACAACAAAGTATGAAAATCGAGTATTTTATTGATAACATGTTCTATAAATCATTATATAAGTGGCTTATTTAAGGTAGGAGGGATCACTACTAAGGCTCATAGATCATCGATGACCAAGGTCATACTTTGGCTTAAATGGTCATCCCTCCTAAAGAGATTTTAAACACATCGTACATGTGGCATAAGGAAACACACCTAGTGCATGAGTAATCACACCCCTATAAATTTTAGAAATAATAAAAGATGAACTTTATGGTACAAGTGACCATGTGCTTTATTAATGACATTGGGAAAACTTGATTTGGTGGTTCATTACATGCGGTCTATTATAGTGGGTAGATGTAGCTATATTGCGGCAAGTTCGTATGACATGTAGAAAAAATGGTTAGCGGTAAATGAAACCCATTACAGTCTCCCATATTTGATTCGTCGACGTCCTCAACTACGGTCTAACTTAGGGAGTCCATTAAAATATCTTTGTGTTTTCACTTCTAGTTCATTTGGAGGTCTTCAAACTTTATTATTCTACTTGAAATACTCCATGTCTTTAATTTTTTCAGGTAGAACTTCTTTGTTTTGAAAGTCCTCATCGTTGATCTTTGACGAGGACCTCGTTGTTGCTTCATCTTCTTCAGCTACTCATTTACTACTCTTTTAGAAGGCTTGTGCTATTGTATATCCGCCTCATTAGAACCTTACTAGTAAATCCAACTGGGACAAAACCAATACGAAGGAAATATAATATAGCTCATTATGACTAAGATTTATGTAGCTTTACTTGGTCTAATAACATTGCCACACACATTTGGACTTGATATTATTTTTGCATATGTTTTGGATCGCCATCCCACTGTCACGACCCAATTTCATGAGACTTGACTGGCATGAGACATTATTGCCATCTCTCTGAGCCTCATGACCTGATATACGCTATATGACTATTCATGATTTACACGTGTTTGCAGTGACTTGAACTAATTACTTGCCATTACCTACACTGTCATGAGTGATAATTATTCATGAATTACATGAGACACCTACCTCAGACTTAACTTAACTGAAACTAAAATAGACCTAATTTAGTTGTCTATCATACTTACATAACCATGTATATCCCATGCATGACATATCCCATGTCAACTACTCATGGCTTATCCGTGGATAACATGATGTGAACTTTTCACTGTTATATTCTTGATGTAATCATATATGCTTCATTATACATTGATTGCTCAAAATATAACAAACCTAACTTGAATTTATGCTACACATACATACCATCATTTAGCCAATCTGAAATGGTCATGCCATAAACATACATCAACGCACATGGATATATCAACATAATTCATTAGAGCTCCGATTATAACACTAGTGAACTTTAGTCACTTAATCTAATACATCTACTATACATGTGAACCCCAATATTTTACCCTAATGACTGCAACAATTGGTGTCCATAGTTCCAAACTCGTACTCTGCATAGATGAGTGAAATGTCTGTAAGATTAAAACTAGGACGAGTAAGTCGTGAGAAAGACTTAGTAAGTCAATGCTAAAACATAATATAATTGAACCTAGAAGCGTGTATTTGCATATACTTATGCAACTAGTAGAGTTATATCACACATGTATTATGTTTCTATGAAATATAATACTTATGATGTAATTTCAACACAGAACTTGTAACATAATTGAAAGCTGCAGTACAATAATACGAATAACTTACTGATGAGTGGTAATTATATCACTGTTTCCCACTCATTTGACCTAATATTTTGTATAGTTTATTGAGTTTTGCGAATATTTTGATGTGTTTTGTGTTATTTTGTATGTAAATAAAGTTTCAGGACTCTTTGGAGGTGATTTGGGGCCAAAACAGTGAAAAACGGGAAAAAGGCAAAAAATGTAATTTGGTGCGTCGCGACGCGCAGCCTGCGTCGCGATCGCTAACGTGCACCGTGAGCCTGCTAAAATACGTCGGGACACGTGTCAAAATCAGAGAAGTTTGATCTTGCTAACATGCGCCGGCCACTTGTCAACATCATAGCAAATCTGCCAACGTGCGACGTGCCACGTGTCACCATCACATGCTGCCGACAATCCATATCGCCACGTCAGCACAATTATTGAGTTAATCATCCAAATTTGCCACGTGTCAGCATTCTATTGGGCCGACAGATTCCTCATCGCCACATCAACAGATAAGAGATCAGAGCAGCCAATCATCGTGTGCCACGTGGCGCGTCGAGACACGCAATGGTCACGTGTCACGATGCGTAAAGGCATATTTTGCCTATAAATTGCAAACGATTTCATTTCATTTGGTGTGCTTTCATTTGGGTCTTTATAGGCTTTAAAAAGGATTGCATCTATTTTGTAAATATTTTTATTATTTAAATTAAGTATTTTTACTTTTAATTTTAATTTCAGTATTTTTACTTTCAGTACTTTTACTTTTAGCATTTTTTCTTTTCAGTACTTTTACTTTCAGTACTTTACTTTCAGCACTTTTACTTTCAGTACTTTACTTTCAGCACTTTTAATTTCAGTAATTTACTTCCAGTAATTTTAATTATGCTTTTTTACTTTCAGTAATTAATTTTATTTATTTTCTTTTTATTTCCTTTATGTTCAGTAGTTAATTTACTGCTGGGGAAGGGTGAAACTTTTTACTTTTATAATTTAGATTAATCTCCCTTAATTATAATATATAAACTAGTTAAGATCTGACTTAATGAGGATACCGCTATATTGGCCAGTTGGTAATTATTTATAAATTAGTTTTAACCTAACTAAATTGGATACCGTCATATTGGTCGGTTGGTAATTAATTATAAATTTGACTTAATCAGGATACCGCCATATTGGTCGGTTGGTAATTATCACACAAAATTTATATATTATAATAAGAGAGATTTCTAAATTAGAAATAGTAAAGGTAGATTAATCTCACTTTAATTATAATATGAAAATTATAATTTAATAATATGGATTAAAAGTTGATACCGCCTTAATGGCCAGTTTTAATTATGTAACATAATGTGACACCGCTTATAGGACGGTCTTTAGGTGATAGATGATTACCGCCTATATGGCTGGTTTATGGATAAATAATAACACCGTCTTTATGGCTGGTTCAACTTAATTGGGTAATACTGGCAATTTCCATATTATAATAATTTGATATTTCTAAAAGTGGATCCCCTAACCCCCAGTATTTTATTTTTATTCTAGGGAAGTGATGAAACTCAATATTAACATGCTTAATAATTGATTTAATTATATTATGGGTAATTCTTTAGTTTGTTTATTGAGTCTTAAGCTTAATGCTTCTTGTTGCCTGATCACCAATAAGATTGATATGGTAAACTTAAAATGAACTTGGAAAATAGATTTTAGGTTTTAGCCTTAGATTCAATAGCTCACGATTTTCCTTGAGGATAGATAACCCTTTAATAGACTTCCTTACAGGATAGGAATATACCTGTCGGGCGTGGGTAGCCATAATTGGAACTTGAACTTAATAAATTCAGGTAACTTGGTTAACATAGACATATGATTGATTGGGTTATTTGGGTATTTGCGTCTGACCATCGACAAAGACTTTTGCATAACTTCGTGTTCCAGGTTAGCAAATTAATTTATTATACATATATAAGAGAATCAATTCATCTTTAGAATAATATAGTGTGGAGTCACGACCCTAGATATTTGTGTCATTTGTTTATTTTCCTTAGTATTTTCTTTTGTTTATTTTATTTAGCAAATCCACATTCAACCAACCAATCAAACAATCATTCTCTTCTCCCTTAATTAGATACTTGTAAATAAATAGTATCAACAATTAATAACAATAGTAGGGATTAAGTCCTCGTGGGATCGATATTTTTATACTACTTGAACGATACGTGCGCTTGCGTTATACGCGTGTGATTTCGCACCGGTCACTTACAACGAAAACATATCGTGACCCTAAAATCATGACTTAAAAAAGTCGCATTTGGACATGAAAATTGCACCACGTAAGTCAAATGCATGCCTAACCTCTTTACCATGAACTATAAACATGTATGTGAAAAACATAATATGAAACTGAAAACATAAACATGATTTTCGATCGTGTAACCTCAACTGAAAACATAGTTGAATACTTAAAATGCGTCTGCAATCCTGTAAGCATGAAAATCATATTTGTAAACTATAAAACTTAAACGTGAACTTGAAGTCATAATTGGATATGGGAAACATGAACATTATTTGAAAATTATATGCATATATGTAAAACTGAATCTCATAAAAATTATAAACATGAGCTGGAAATACATATGCAACGGTCAAGATTGAGACGTCTCCCCGCATTGCCATACGTACCGGGATTGGGCCGCCGCCCTGCGTACTCTTGCACATGTTCTAAGACGTGAAAATCCACACTAGTATCGTAACCTGGGGGCGTAAAACCTATTTAGCAAGATCTGACACTGCGTAAATAGGGGAACGTGAACATGAATAAGCCAATAGGGGTGATTAGTGCCCCATAAGGAAACGTAAGCGATCCCGAATCACTAAACATGAGGGGACAATGCTCTACTGGTGGTTTGAAAATATTTTAATATTTATTCTTGTAAAACATTTGCTAAAATACTTAAACTGAAATACGTGAAAAAACATATATTGGGTACATATTTGCATGATGCACATGACATAAACTGAAAACATGAAAGCTTGACCCATGAATTGAAAACATAAACTATGGTTTTTAAATCGTGAAAACATAACTGCCAACATAAACATGAAAACATAATCATGAAAAGATGACATAATTCGACAACGCGGGCATGATCTGAAAACCTTATACATGTCTTGAAACCTAAAATATAACTTGAGAACCGTAAAACATAAATTTAAAATTATGACTACGAAAAATAATCTATACTATGAACTTGATAACGTGTCTTAACTGTTCAACCTAAACTGCAACGTGAGAAACTTGTCGTGACATGAACAATAAATCATGACCTAAAAATGTAACATGTCTTGCAAGCATGAGAATGTGACATGCAATTATTACATGAAATATAAAATGGTACCATGATCAAGAAGGTGACATGACTGTTTAACCTACGATATTTACTGACATTTCAACTCATACTTATAGCATGACATGCTTGGAACATGTTGGAAAAACATCGAGGACATCATCTGACCTAATATATGTACCAGAGTATCCATAACTTGGAATTTATACTTTGTTATACCAAAACTCCCAAACCCGTGGTGACTTAGACCTAACACAAACCATACATGAATCTTGTCATCATCTACCTACCTAAACGTGATTATTGATTTATAATACATAGGTATGAAATCTCATAGTGAACGTAAGCTTAGAGACTTTCAAGTATCCTGAACTAATGACATACATAAGCTTTATCATGATTGACATACTTATTTTATAAAATAAACAAGTAACATAAATTGGGATTTGAGCTGAAAGCGTAAACTAGATACTTGAACTAAAATAATCATTTAGAAAACATGAACTTGAATCATAGAAAAAATCACATATCTAATACTCATAACTTGAAAATAGATAACGTGAAACATAAACTTAAGGTTTACAACTTAACGCATGACCATGAAACATGTTCTTGGATCACAATCATAAAGCATGTACACGAATCATAAATATAAAATATACATGTAAACTGTGATTGTAAACTTACACTTTACTTTGTCGCTGAAATATTTATTGCTCAACGAGTAAATTTAAAAATTTATTATAATCAATTGGGATTGAATCAGGGGCTGAGATTTTAATATAATGGTCCTTAATGTGTCTAGTTTATGTTGATTTTTACGAATTTAAATTTTGATTACAGAAACTCAAGTTACAAGCAATCTTCAGAGGCAGTTCAGACAAGATAAAATTCTGTGAACTGCATAATACCCAACTTCAAAAATTCGGTATGGTCTCATCTTAAGTCTAAAAATTTTGATTTTTGGATATGTTACTCTCTTTTATGTCTAATTTACTTAGAATTTTACGATTTATCAATTGGACATCAAAACCTTAACTAATAAATTATTCTTATGACCTTTCCAGAAAGCGTTGCTGACAAATTTCGTTACACAACTTCCTCAATTCTTGGCCTTACTAAATAAATTCAATCTGGAAACCCTCAACAAAATTTTAATTATTATAAACACTCTCTATTACACACATAATATGATTAATTTCTTAATTTAATATGAGCCTGACATTTCGTTGAACACTTGGTGCACGAAATATTTAATCTTCACTATTTCTACAATTTTACTTAACTAACATAACCATTACTCCACAACATAATTTAAGCCTTCATTATGCATTCAAAAATAGCCCTCATGATTTTCTTTATAGTCGAACTATATACAAGTTCTCAATTTTCTACAATACCATGAATCAAAACCACATACTCTCCCCAACAATATCTCATATCATTCTAAATTCCATCTCACCCAAAACAAATCCATAAATCCTAACTTAATTTCAATGCCTAGGTTTCCATAATTTGGACATTCTTATCCAATAGAGCATAATTCATATTACTATGTCATGAAATGCATAAAAAAAATATTCTAACAATTTAATCATGGTCAAATGCATCAAATACAACCTAGGTTTCTCATGAGTTTCGAATATAAAGGATGAAGATGCATGCTTGATATCAAGAAATTGAAGAAATTAGGAATGAAAGCTTACTTCTCTTGGTGGTTGGTCGAGGAAACACTCATTATCCTTTATTTTGGATGTGAATTGGGAAAAAAAGAAGTGTGTATCATTTCTAGAGAAAACGTGAGATGAGCTAATGAAGATGATGAATAGAGGCTAATTTTTAATGAATAAAATAACAGTAAACAATTAGAACATGTTAAAATTGAGAGACAAATTCGTAATTATGCTGAGCTGGCAGTAAAATATGTATTTTTGACTTAGTTTTGGTCTGAATTTGGAAAATTGGTTTGACTTAGATCTGGTCTGAATTTGGAAAATTGGTCAACATGAAAGTTGTAGGTATCTGTTTAAGATTTCGGATCATATAAAGATCACTAAAAACAGACGTCTTTAGAAAGAGTTAAAGCCAAAATACTAAAATTTGTCAGTAACGCGATAAAATCTAACTGTAACATGAAACTGAAAAATGTTATCCTGTGATCCCTGAATAATTCAAACGAGTAATGTGCATGCTAATAATACATAATTAAGCACTAAAACATGTCTCATAAATGTACAAGGAAATATACGATTACGTCATAACGGTCGGGGTGTTACACCTAATATATTGGCTCAGACTTCACCAAGACTTATATCAGAGAATCGTTGATGAAGTCAAACTTTTATTGTAAAGTCACTAGCGAAGTCAAGTGGAAACTTTATGACGAACTTTTTAGGATCTCTCTAATGTCTTCGCATCTATTGTCTCTCCAGTTTCTCTACAACTATGAGGAAATACTTATATGTCTCTGTGTAGTCTTGTAACAATACACGAACGGTATCGCGGCATCAGAAGGCATAATTGTAACCAAAGACATAAAAAATTGATATCACAATTACATATACTCAGTCACGAATGAGATTACATGTCTACGTTTGTAATTATCACAAGATTTCTCATTGCAACTTCATGCACTCGATATTGAAAGGAGCAATGTTCTACACATTCTCTATATGTTACCCACAGACTAGTACATAAGGTTCCAATTTTTTGATATCCCATCTTCATTTTGTAGTAAATGATTGTGTATGAATTTTCATTTCCTATCTCGATCGTAACTAAATACACACTCTAGGGAATGGTCTTCCCAACTTATGTCACTACTTTATACACTGTCTAGTGTATGAGTTTTTATTTCTGATAATGCGACAAGGGTCTTCGTTTTATTTTTTATGTTGAAAAAGATCATTTTGTACTCTCTACATTGGTCTCTGCCTAAATATCTACCTTAGGGGCCTACTTTTCGAGTAACGAAAAGTCGTGCTCATACAGCACTTGTCCAGGCTCATATTTCGCCAGTTAGCCTTCCAATACCCACAGACATAAAACTCGATAATTGGATTGTCTACATACAATAACATAGAGGCAAGTTACAAAAGCTAATAAGCATATATATATATAAAACGGCAAAAAAGAGTAAACATGAACTTTGACGAATGTTCGAGATAACAAGAAACTATAAGGGACAACCGGATATGAAAATCGACAATTTATTAAAAATTTGGTATCAAGTTTATGGATAATGGAAGTAATTAATGCATTTTGTTGATGCCAAATCACATGTTTCAAATCATAGATGATGTAAATTCACATATTATTTCAGATTTGATAATTCTTAGAGGTAGCCGAATTTCAAACTAATAAATACATAAATAATTCGAGGTGATTTTGACAATAACTTTTATAAAAAATGGATAATGATAAATATCTCTTTTTTTTTTTAATCCAATAAGATTTATTTTAAAAAAGTTCTCCAATTCCTCCCTAATGTATTGTATTTAATAAATGTATTGTACACGATAACATATATGTTATAAAACTAGCATATAGATGATAATGTTTAAACATATACTAAATGGTTGTTGCTAAAGCGATCACCTTACCAATAAGAGATTATTCTCTTTTGCATATTTGGGTTATCAGACTCTAAAATCATGGCCACAAATCATCCCCCCGAAACGTGTCTTCTAGTATAGATTTGATTTGGCAATACCACAGCCTCCACCAAATCCGGAGTGACCCTCCGCTAAATAAGATATTCGTTGTTTCAGGTTTCACTCACTCTTAAGGTTTGTTCTAGCTACCAAGCTCGTCTTCTAATATAAACTTGATCCGGTTGTATCACGATACCTCCGCCAAAATTTGAGATGACCTCTTGTTGGAGGTATAGTGTCATTAAACATAAAATTAACATGTTTTAAATAATCAAAACACATAATTCAAATGTACATCTGCTTTTACATGCAAGAACCCTAAAACTTTTTGTATGAAGAAAACCTGGAAAAATGATTAATTCAGTGGTCCGGATCGAGAAGATTCTCTGTCCTTAAGAACTTATCAGCCCCGTCTCGGTGCTCTACAGATTTTATGGCTAATGTTCTCCCAGGATAACATGGATTCCTCTTGTTCAATGGACACTCCTTAACAAGATCTCGAACTTGGAAATGGAGGGAACTCTCTCTTGTAAAAAATGAAATATGCGAGACTCAAGACTTGTTATCAAAAATTGGATCCTCAGAATAAACTTCAACCCTCCTTAAATAGACATGGAAGGGTGCCTTAAGGGCACCCTTTGGTTTGGGGTGCAACCCTCCTAAGGGTTGTGTCCCTTCCATGTATCAAATGGAAGTTTTTTCTAAATTGGAGGACATATCCCTATGGGGTACCAACCAATGGATATGTCCCTCCTCCATCCAAAGTCAATATTTTGAAAAATTATCAACAATGGCCCACAATTCCTCAAATATTCATACAGACACTTGAGAGAGTTTTCGTGAACTAAAGCTGCATCGAAATAGGTAGCTTTCGCCTTGAACCTTTCCTAGTGAATGAAAATCAGATTTACTTGGCAAACCAGTGACCCATAGTTTTGAACTGTTCTGCCGTTGGTGTAAACCAAGACAATTGCCAACTCACAGCTTCACTTCGACCATTTCCCGTTCTACGGTTGTGTTCATTTCGGCCCTGAACAGCGGTCATGGATTCATCAAGCACTTTAGGGAAATCAGCCTGTAAAATCCCATGGAAGCGACCTCACTTCTTACTTGAAATATGTGATCTACTATGAAGAGGTAATCTGCCTTTACCCCCATTAAGACTCATATCCTAATATAGTGATCATTAAAAGCCTTAGCTTATCCTAACCTTGACAGACATCACTCGGCATCATTATCAGAATGGAAAAGAGTACAAAACTCTTCAGTGCTTGTTTTGAATTGCACAAAGTTTCTGTTGTCCCTTTTGAACCTAGATTTTGGGATCTCCAGTCAGCTAGGTTGGGTTTCCACAGTGACAATTCTTAATTTATAGGCTTCAAGCTCATTCCTCTCGATGACTTCTCAACTTGCTCTCTAGGTAAACCTTTAGTAAGTGGATCTGGTAGGTTTTCCTTCAACTTAACATAATCGATCGATATTATGCCACTTGAGAGCAGTTGACATATGGTATTATGTCTCCGATGTATGTGTCAAGACTTACTATTATACATTATATTTTGGCTCTCCCAATAGCCGATTGGCTATCACAATGTATGCTAATCGCTGGCACCGGTTTAGGCCAGCTAGGAATATCCTCCAGGAAGTTTCTAAGCCATTCTGCTTCTTCCGCTGTTTTGTCTAACGCTATGAACTCTGATTCCATAGTAGACCGGGCAATACATATTTGCCTCGAGGATTTTCATGACACGGCTGCATTACCAAGTGTGAAAATAAATCCACTCATAGATTTGGAATCCACTGTATCAGATATCCAGTTAGCATCGCTGTATCCCTCTAGAACAACAGGATATCTCTCGTAATGTAGCCCATATTTTGAAGTTTCTCTCAGACCTCAAAACTCTTACTATGGCTTTCCTGTGGTTATGTCTTGGATTGCTCGTATATCTGCTAAGCCTGTTCACAGCTTGAGCGATATCAGGTCGTGTGCAATTCGTGAGATACATCAGACTTCTGATGATCCTCGAATACTCTAATTGCGATATGCTTGAGCCAGTATTCTTTGATAGATGAAGAATTAGGTTAGCTACTCCCAAATTTTTCATATCAAATTTGCCGTATAACATTTTCTTGGTAGACTGAATCTTTTCATGATTACTACCAATTATCAACATATCGTCTACGTAGAGACACATAATGAAATATCCTTTTTGAGTTGATTTAGTGTATACACACTTATCACACTCATTGGTTTTAAACCCACTTGACAACATCTCTTTGTCAAATTTCTCATGCCATTGTACATGTGCTTGTTTTAATCCCCACAAGGATTTTACAAGTTTGCACACCTTCTGTTCTTATCCAGGAACATTAAACCCTTCTGGTTGTTCCATGTAAATCTCTTCATCCAATTCACCATTCAAGAATGTCGTCTTTACATCCATTTGATGTATTTCAAGACCAAATATAGCTGTTATGGCTATGAGCATTCTTATCGACGTGATACGAGTCACTGGTGAATAAATATCAAAGTAATCAAGGCCTTCTTTTTATCTATAACATATTATGACAAGTCATGTCTTGTACTTATCTATTGATCCATCTGGTTTTATCTTCCGTTTGAATATCCATTTGTAGCCCAATAGCTTACAACCTAGAGGAAGATCAACCAACTCCCAAGTATGGTTTTGAAGGATTGAATCAATCTCACTGTTGATAGCCTCTTTCCATAAAGGTGCTTCCGGAGAAGACATTGCTTCTTTAAAGCTTTGAGGCTCATTTTCTAACAAGTATGTCAGAAAATCGGAACCAAACGACTTTGACGTTTTATCTCTTTTGCTACGTCTAGGTTCGATTGTCTCAACGTTTGCACGTTCATCTAATTCTTGGTCAACCTGATCACTGTTTTTGACAGTATCAATAGTTCTTTTGAGAGACTTTGTTCTTTGTCTTTCCTTACAAGGAAATGTCTCTTAAAAAAATATCGCATTCCTTAACTCAATTATCATATTCGGATTGATGTCAGGAATCTCAGATGTGTGTACCAAGAATCTATACGCACTACTGTTGCGAGCATAACCAATGAATATACAATCAACAGTTTTGGGTCATATTCTAACTTTCTTAGGTTTAGGAACCATTACTTTGGCAAGACACCCCCACACTTTTAGGTATTTGTAGGAAGGTACATGAAATTTCCACAATTCATATGGTGTCTTGTCCAATCTTATGTGAGGAAGCTTGTTTAGAACGTAGTTCGTGGAAATCAAGGCTTCCCCCCACAAGTTCTTGGGTAAAATAGAACTTGTCAACATGGCGTTCATCATTTCCTTCAACGTTCGGTTTTTATGCTCATCAATCCCGTTTTGTTGAGGCGAATAAGGAGCAATGGTTTCGTGAATAATTCTATAAATGGAACAATATTCACCAAATGGTGACACATATTTACCACATTTATCACTCCTGATTCTCTTGATTTTCTTGCCAAGTTGATTTTCAACTTCGTTCTTATAAAGCTCTCAAAAGCTTTATCTTTTCTTCTCAGCAAATACACATAACATAATCTTATGCTCTCATCGATAAAAGTGACAAAGTACTTTTTACCGCCTCTTGTTTACACAATATTCATATCACACACATAAGTGTGCACAAGTTCCAATAGTTCAGAACTTCATTCGATGAAATGATGCTCTATGTATTTTTGTTTCAACACATGCCTCACACTTATGTTGGCTATCAATTGCACATTTAGGTATAAGGTCCATGTTAATTAATTTACACATCGTATCATAATTAACATGTCCTAACCTCCCATGCCATATATTTTATGACTTAATAGTATAAGCAGACGTTGTAGCTTTATTATTAATAGCACTGTGTCGATTGACAGTTATTACATTGAATTTGACAAGGCCCTCAGTGAGGTATCATTTTCCTACATAGACATCATTTTTGGTCAATACAAACTTGTCAGAAACAAATACAAGCTTAAAGCCATACTTGCTAAAGCGAGAACCCGAGACCAAATTCTTCCGAATATCTGGAACATGCAAAACATTCTTCAATGCAAGCTCCGTTTCGGATGTCATCTTCAGAACCATTGTGCCTTGTCCAACCACTCTAGAGGTAGACTAGTTTCCCATAGTCAGATGATCGCCTCCATCGATCTTCTGATACGAGGAAAGCATCTTGCTATCAGCATAGATATGACGAGTAGCCTCAGTGTTTACCCATCATTCTCTCGTATTCCCAACCAAGTTGGCTTCAGTTACCACTGCTGAGAGGTTCATTTCTGAGAACTCATCAGTTAACTGCTCATCTTCAGCGACATGGGCCTCATTTTTCTTGCCCTTGTCCTGAGACTTTTTGTTTCTGCAGTCCTTTGTCATATGACCGCTCTTTCCACAATTGTAGCACTTTCCCTTGAACTTCTTGAAAGCTTAGGAAGAGTCATCTCCACTGTTCTTTCTCTTCTTGCTACCCTTTACACCCTCAACGATGTTGGCCTTAGACTCCATAGTCTTGTAGCTGGCCTTCTCGGACATCCTGTTGTCCTCCTCGATTCTCAATCGAACTCCAAGATCTTCAAGGCTCATCTGCTTCTTCTTGTGTTTCAGATAGCTCCTGAAGTCCTTCCATGATGGAGGTAACTTTTCAATAATAGTGGCAACCTGAAACGTCTCACAGAGTTTCATACCTTCATCCAGTATTTCATGAATGATCAAGTGCATTTCACCCAAATGAGACATTACTGTTCTTGAATCTACCATCTTGTAGTCCATGAACCTACCCACGACAAATTTCTTTTGACCGACATCCTCTGTTTTGTATTTCTTCTCGAGAGATTCCCAGATAATCTTCGCAGAAGATATGCCTTGGTACACATTGTACATGGTATTGTCAAGTCCACCCAAAATATAGTTCTTGCATAGGAAGTCTCCAGACAACCATGTCTGTTCTCGCAGTTCCTTAGCTGTTTCCGATTCACCCTCCACAGGACCCGAAGGATCTTTGAGGAAATTAGCCAACTTGAGAGTTGTCAGGTAGAACAACATCTTGCTCTGCCACTGCTTAAAGTTTGCCCCACTAAACTTTTCCAGTTTTTCTTCATGAGAGACCGGTACTGTGATATTTCCGCTAGTCATATGTAACTGGAAAAACCAACATGGGTCAATTAGTCTACTAAAGACAATTTTCACAACGATCAACAAATGATCTTGTTTAAGTGATATACCAATTATCCACTCGTTGTTCTATTGGACGGTGGTACCAATAAACACAAGTCCTTGAATTTCGACTAAAGATTCTTATTAAAAGGAAATAAAGGAATATTCCCAGAGGACGAGGGGGGTCCGGAGTAACCACTTAAATCCCTGACCACTTAGGCTCTTATCGCCTTTTTGACAGAATATCCTTTAAACACTTTTTCAATATGATCTCTTAGCAATTCAAACTCAGTATTACACTTATGTTCTTACGATATAATATACGATATGTGTAGATATATGTGAATGTGTCAATCAAGATTGGATAAAATTACTTGTGTATGATTGCACTTTAAATTCTCAACCAATTATGCAACATACAATTATTTTTCAACTTTATCACTATATGTATGCTTGTGATAATTGAACACCCTAATAATAACTTAAATCTATACTACCAAGATTAATGTGATTCAGTATATGATTTACTAAGTTAATATTAAATTATTCTAAGTCTCTTCAATTTAGAAACAATTCCAAGACCTAGTTCATTAGTGTCGTGTTCGTATCTATGTTCGAGCAAGACTGTCCAGTGTGTGTACGTTCATGTTGCGTTTGAGAACGTGTTTGAACGAAGTGTTCCAGAGAGTTTAGGTTCGTGTAGCGTTTGATAACGCGTTCGAACGATTTGTTCCAGAGAGTTCACGTTCGTATAGCGTTCGAGAACGCGTTAGAATGGAATATTCCAGAGAGTCTATGTTCGTATCGCGTTTAAGACGCGTTCGAACGTTCTTAGGCAGAAGACTTGCGTTCGAGTTGTGTTTGAAGACGCGTTCGAACGTTCTTACGAGATTTCAGATTTTTACCTTTGCGTTCATCGGGCGTTCGAACGCCCTACGTATTTTTCATGCACATACTATATTTTTCTAGAAAATTTTCTTATCTAAGCATGCGAATTACTATCTAACAACACTAAATGATAAGTTCTTAAGATTGTTGGAGGTATAATGTCATTAAATATAAAATTAACATGCTTTAAACAATCAAAACACAAAATTCAAATGTAGATCTACTTTTACATGCAAGAACCCTAAAACTTTTTGTATGAAGAAAACCTGGAAAAATGATGAATATAGTAGTCCGGATCGAGAATATTCTCTGTCCTTAAGAACTTATCAGCCCCGTCTCGGTGCTCTACGGATTTTGTGGCTAATGTTCTCCCAGGATAACCCGGATTCCTCTTGTTCAAGGGGCACTCCTTAACAAGATCTTGAACTTGGAAATGGAGGGAACTCTCTCTTGTAAAAAACGAAATATGTGAGACTCAAGACTTGTTATCAAAATTGGATCCTCAGAATAAACTTCAACCCTCCTTAAATAGACATGGAATGGTGCCTTAAGGGCACCCTTTGGTTTGGGGTGCAACCCTCCTAAGGGTTGTGTCCCTTCCATGTATCAAATGGAAGTTTTATTCTAAATTGGAGGACATATCCCCATGGGGTACCAACCAAGGGATATGTCTCTCCTCCATCCAAAGTCAATATTTTGAAGAATTATCAACACCTCTTACTAATAAGATATTATCCATTTTTTATTTCACACATCCTCACGATTTTATTCTGATTACCAACCCTTAACCCAAATTAATTTAGAAAAATTCTGAAAAGAAAATATGTCCTTACAAAACATCAAAAAATTTACCTCATTTATTTGATTATATATTGATGGGAACCATGGTACATTATTGTGTAAGATTCCAAGGTACCAACATTCCTTTAATATACGTTTAGTTAGCCATCGGTAATTATGGACGGTAACAGGTCGGGTATGGTATGAAGATGTCAATATTTTTATCTCTCCCGTTCAATAATAGGGTACGAAAATTCTCTCATTACTTGCCTTTAATGTACTTGGTCGCAGATACTTGTTCACACGAAGATTTTACCTCTATTTGAACGGGGACGTCAATACCTATCCAACCAACGAGTATATAAGATTATCTACTTACCCGCTCCTAATGTACTGGACCCCACAAGATTTTTTACAGTCTCTATATGTAACTACCTTTAGAGGTTATATGTAATCAGAATACTCGGACCATTTGGTATGAAATATTTATTAAATACTAGTTTTTTAATCCAAAATTAAATAAGGATAGCAATAGACCGAGTATGATAGCGGGATATCAATACTCGTATTCGATCCGTTCAACTAATGAGTATAAAAATGTTATATATACTCGACCCTAACATAGCAAGTCCCACAGCCTCAATGCGGGCCCCGTGCACAAGTGGATTTCACATACCTTTACTAGTACGGAGATGCTAATACCCTTATTTGCCTAGTCCAATCAATAAGTATAGAAACTTATATTCTTATCCGTCCCTAACATATTGGGCTTCATAGGTCCATCCCCGTGGAGATTTTTTCCACCCCTAATTTGGTTGATTTTTATTTATTCAATCATTTTAGCACCAAATGGTCCAAGTGTTTTGATATTTTAAGAAATGAAGTTCGAGACAAGTTGATTGCAATCCAAACCCACATGTGGAGTTAAAAGTATCCAACCCTACAAATTATAGTATTTTTCAAAAATAGGAGTATTGGGGTAGGATTTGGATTCTGTTGAATTGAGATTTGTATTGAAATTTTTATAAATTATGATCGACGGTTAGTTATTAGATAATAATTTAATTGTAATTAAATACTAAAACCGTGCATTATTATCAAAACTTACATAACAAAAAATTATGAAAAGATTAGCATAGCCCATCTTAATATTGGATCCAAATTCATTAGGTTAATAAACCAAACGGTCACTCTGACCAGCAAATAAGAAAACATAATGATCTCAAACGGTGTCACATAGTGGGTGCATCATCTTCCAAAATAATTGTTTTGTTGGTGAATTCAACTTAAAATGAATCCACAAGGAAATAATAATTGTCACATCGCATGCTTAGACTTGCCGTAATAATGCAATTTATTTTTTTGATTCGCTTTATTACAAAACTCGTTTAATTATAAACTCACCAAGGAATTAAAAAGCATACCACAATAGTTTGTTTATAAGACAGAATATTGTTGGCAAGATGAAATTCAGTATCGTGTTACATTACTTAAATGATACTCCAAATCAATTCAACTATTTATATATATATATTATATGCATACCTATTTTCATAGGCTCAGAACTTGAGCTACATGTGTCCGTTTTAAGTCCATAATATATTACTTTAAATTTAACGAAAAATATCTTTATAGTGAGTCGTTCACCGTTATCGATAAATAAAACATCTCCAATTTTTTTTTTTTTTTTTTTTTTTTGATTTTAACTTGCTTTCGTAGTTTCTAAGTTTCTTTTTTTATCTAGGAAATCAAATTTATTGTTACTTATTTTAATTTTGACAATTAAGATTTCCTTAATGTAATTGATTTGGATTTGAGTAATGATATGTCCATAGAAAATAGCACAAAAATTAATACAAAACACTATAAGACAAATAATATTTAATTAGAAAATAAATAATTATACTTATCGTTTAATATTTTTATGCTATTTTTTGTATTAACTTTACTGGATCTATCTTTTTTATTTAGATTAACTAATTAAACTTTTTATTATAGAAGTTTCTCTTTTATCTTTTCCAATCAAGTTCAAAGAGGATTAGCTGTATAAGATTAAAAAACATAGAAACAAAAAAAAGAAAAAAGAAAAAAGAAAGAATAATTCTGGTTGCCATCAACATATCAACAAAAATACTCATCATTTTGTCATTGTTTAAAAAAGTCTTAGCTGTCTCTTGGTTGGTAGAATTCGTCCTCTATTAGTATCAGGGCCTCCATTTTTCTCTTGCATTAAAAATCTCAAACACTTCCATCTTTTTTTTTTTTTTTCTGAAAATGGGTTCAATCAAATCAACACAAGTTACAAAAGAAGTTTTTCCTTATCTTCGAGTTCACGAAGATGGAACTGTGGAGAGACTCGGGGGAACCGAAGTGGCTCCCCCTGGCAGGGATTCTGAAACAGACGTTACGTCTCAAGACATTATAATCGTACCAGAAACCGGCGTCTCAGCCAGACTCTACCGTCCCACTAACGTCATCTCAAAAACCGGCAACAAAAAGCTTCCCCTCGTCGTCTACTTTCATGGCGGAGGCTTTTTCATTTCATCTGCTGCCGATCCCAAGTACCACGCCAGTCTCAACAACCTTGTTGCCGAGGCTGGTATCGTTCTAGTCTCAGTTAATTACAGATTAGCCCCTGAACATCCTCTTCCTGCTGCTTTCGAAGACTCATGGGCTGCACTCAAGTGGGTTGCTAATGACATTCCTGGAGAAGCTTGGATCAATGAGTTTGTTGACTTTGATCAGGTTTTTTTAGCTGGTGATAGTGCTGGTTCCAGTATTGCACATCACTTGGGTTTGCGGATCAGTGAATCAGACGAGGTTCGGGACTTGAACATTGCTGGCATTGCTATGGTCATGCCTTATTTCTGGGGAAAGGATCCGATTGGAATTGAGGTTACGGATCAGTTTAGAAAACAAATGGTTGACAATTGGTGGCTGTTCGTTTGTCCTTCTGACAAAGGCTGTGATGACCCGCTTATTAACCCGTTTGCGGATGGGGCCCCGAGTATTACAGGCTTGGCTTGTGCTAAGTTGCTTGTTATTGTTGCAGAGAAAGACATACTGAAAGACAGAGGCAGGATTTATTATGAGAAATTAGTGAACAGTGAGTGGGCTGGCAAGGCAGAGTTTGTTGAGATTAAAGGGGAGGATCATGTGTTCCATATCTTTGACCCCAATACTGACAACGCTAAGAGCTTGATCAAAAGCTTGGCTTCTTTCATAAACTCTTCTGTGTGATTACTTTCATTGAATCTGTCCAAGTTTGAAAATGATGTTTCCATGGCTAATCTTTGTGGAATTCAAAAAAGTGTGTGTGAAAGATGCATTAAGAATGATGTACTTGTGTTAAAAAGTTTGTTGCTTCATCTGTTTTATATAAAAGTAATAGTTTGGTTTTTGTTCCAAGAGTACTTCCATAGCCAGAAACAAATCCTAGCTATAACTTTCCATAATCCAATTAACCATTTAAAAACGTAACTATCAAACAAGAATGGTATATGAACGCAAAATTTCAAATGAAATTAAATAAAATCACTAAAAAATAACATATGATTGCAAAATTTGTTTGTGAATGAGTTTATACACAGTTTGTTTGAAATCCCAAACTGGCAACAACAGTCCCTAAAAAAAAAAAAAATATTAATGTGATCCCTCACTTTAATTTTTATACTTTTAGTTTATCACACATTACTTGAGGATATTGATTTTATCCTAAGCTCTTTGTATAAATAGAGAATAATTCTTATAATTTTTATTCATTCTGAGATAAAAATAAAATTTTACTATCTTCTTTTTTCTTTTCTTTTATAACACATTATCAACATGATCTTATTCTTCTATTTAACTTTCCTAAAACAAAAATACAAAGCAGTATTATTGTTATTTATTCCGGCGAATCATCATCAAAGTCGAACTTGAAGTTCTAAATCTACAAAATAATTGTAGAATTCAAAGTTCTAAATTTATGTTATAATTAAAAAATCTGGAATTCTAACTCCATCAATTAAAATTTTGGATTAGAACCTAAAATTATAAATCTACCATAAAACCTAAAACTCTAAATTTATAATATTATATATATGAACTTGAAGTTCTAAATATTAACCTTATCAATCAGAAATTTAAGCTCTAAAATATAATTTCTTTTTTAGGACCTGTTGTTCTAAATAATAATATAAGATTATAACATGAAGTTCTAGATCAAAGAAATATTTTTCAAGAGAGTATGAAGTTTCAAATATGTGTATGTAATTTTTTGTTTGCATCATATGAATTTATGTGATTTTTTATTTTCTATTTATCTAATTTTAATTCTTTTGAATTATACGATATATATTATAGTTGCCAGAAGTTTGCAATAATAGAAAGCTGAAGTTTAAATTAGTTTTTAATGTCAGAACCTGCAATTTTGAATTACAATTTATAAATAAAATATGAAGTTCTCATAAAACACGGAAATCAGTTTCTTAATATTCCTAGTAGTGAATGTTAATTCCCACTAAGTATAGGTATAATAGAGAAATTCCACTGCAGCAAAAGAATATATTTCTGGTATGTGGAATCTTAACACTTGTAAATAAAATTTATAACTTCGTATTGTTCTATTTGTATTTCTTTACTTTAAAATTAGTTATTTTCATTTGTTGTATGCTTACATGTATTCTAAGTTTATTAAGATTTGAATTATCACTGGATGTGATATGTTTATGACAAAATATCATGAAGATATTTAGTACTTTCATATATCTTAAAGATATTACTTTGACTAATATAAAATGCAATGATTTTGTACTCGATGTACACAAAATTTATATTTTATTTGTAGAAATCATTTATCAACCTTTATGAATATTTTTAGAAATCATATACACTTACAAAAATATCCTGAACATATTTAGTACTTTCAAATATCTTAAAGATATTACTTTGACTGATATAAAAATACAATGATTATGTACTTGATGTACACAAAATTTATATTTTGTTTGTAGAAACATTTATCAACCTTTATGAAGATTTTTAGAAATCATATATACTTACAAAATAAATTATCTGCTCTAAAAAAAAAGATGAGGTATGCCTAGTTGATAGTGTTGTTATATATTTTTTCGAGATAAGAAAAATTTCTCGAATTTAATACTAATTGAAGGTCTTGGAAGAGTCATAATTTTATTAGCAAGTGGAACTAAACTATATATCGAAAATATTTATATTCAGCCATATTTAGTACAAATATGCTGAATTTCAAAGATATTCTCCGAAATGGTTATCATATCGAGGCTTAAGTATACAATTACTATTGGAAATTACGAACAAATTAGAACATGAAGTTCTTAGTTGTAACTGTTAGAATCAAAAATTTTACATAAATGATTTTTATATATGAACTTGAAGTTCAAAAAATTAATCGTATAAATTAGAACTGTAAGTTTTACGACAATTTTTAAATCTAAACCTGAAGTTTTGAGTTGTAAATTTTAAAAGAGAATCAAAAGTTATTGGGAATAAAATAGAACTTGAAGTTCTAAGTTACAACTTAAAAAATTTAGAACATAAAGTTCTAGGCGTATAGTATGAACTTGTAGTTCTATACATGAATATGAAGTTTTGCTTTGCATGTGATATTATACGATTATTATTCATAAAGGTGTAGATATTGAAATGTAAATCAAACTATGGGCTTGGAATATACCATTAAGGAAAACTAAATATCTCTGAAGTATGAATATTTTCATTTGCCATATTTTACAATAGAACTTGAAACTCTGTCTATTATATTAAAATGTAGTTGGTATATTATTATTGAGTTTAACTCAAATTTATCTAACATTACCTCACAGCTAAAATTATACATTGAAAAGTTTTTTTATTGGAAAAAGGATATTTAACAATCCTTGAAGTGAAGATAAAAATATATCATAATTGTTATGTAAAGGTAAAAGAATGGCATGATAATCATGAATCCCCATGATGATAAAGTGATAAAAATGGATATAACCACAAGAAATGGCAAATCTATGAAAATAATGATGAAATTAAAAAATCATCAAAATTATGACAATATTTACCATTAACATGATATGGAAGAGCTTTAATTCCGTACTTGTAATACATAATAAATTTTCTATTAAAGATGAGAAACTTTAGAGTGGCTAAAGAGCTTGGAGATCTTATTCACCTTAATGTGTCGAATCTCTTTGAAACTAAAAAGAGAAAACTAGAAGTCAATTAGTACTTAATGCTTTTATACTGTGTACTTTGTTTATATTTTACTTTTAAATATTAATATTACTTGGAGCAAAACTATATACCATATATGGTCCTGCTGACCTAATTAAAGGCTATGAAAAATTCCATAATCTTGTTAGTAGTTTGAACTTCTAATATATTATCTTTTTACATATAACTATTTGATGAGACAGTTTTTCTCATTAAAAGAAAGGTAGCTTCCTAAAGTAAGCCACACATTTTTTTTTATTATGTCTCATTTAGATTCTCGCACTAGTCAATGTGAAAATAAAGTGCGAATGATAGTTCATTTGTAGCAAATTATAAATCAATTACGTGATGCATTTATAGAGGCATCAAAAGTAACCAAGTCACATATACTAGTTGATGATACACTAACCCATATGGTTGTTCCTGTTCAACAATCTAGTATAAAAGTAGTTAATGGATCATCTTTTGCACATCAGAAGCATGACATACCATTTGGTTCAAAAGATATTGTTTATCGGAAGAGGAAAATAAAAGATCATCATCTTGTTACAAATAATGCTCGAGTTATAAATATACCCACATCTTCTGAATCACTAATTCCAGAATAACTGATAGTCCTTAAAGAGACACTTGCCCCTGAAGAGGCATAAAAATCTAAAAATTGAGGAAAAATCTACAAATTATACATACATAAGAAAAATGTGGAATTGAAATAAAATAATCAGCGATAATATATTCTCATATACAATAGCTATTGAAATTACAAATGATTTTGAACCTCAAACTTTCGATGAATATAGACAAAGACACGATTGGCCAAAAAGGAAAGAAGCAATTCAAGCAAAATTGACTTCTTTAGCCAAACGTGAAGTATTTATGTAACACACCGGTCATCCTAGCGTGGTCCTGACGAGTATTTTCTACATATATGACATATAATGTACCATAGTATTATGCATGAGTGTGTTGGTATTCGTGAAATTATTTTCTGGAAGTTCGGTGGAATATTTGTAGTTCTGATACGCAATTATCTTTCGATCGTATTTTGGACAGCTCTCAGTATTTCAGTAATAACTTAAGCTACCGATGTCTATTTTTAGTGATCGTTATATGGTTGAAAGGCTTATATCAAGATCTACAACATTCATGTTGAATATTTTTCCAAATTTCCAGCCGAACATGGTCAAAAATACGTATTTTACTGCCAGCTTAGCAAACTTAGGAATTTATCTCTCAATTTTGATATATGTCAAATGTTTATTATTCGTTTATTCATTAAAAATCTCTCTCCCATTATATAAGCAGCCCCTATTCAGCATATTCTCAGCCCCTATCACGATTTCTCTAGAGTTTGCATAATAAAAAAAAAATTATTTTCCTAAATTTACGTTTTTGGCTAAAACAAGATTAGAAAATTATCCCTTCCTCAAGTCATCATCAAGAAAACTAAGCTTTCCTTTCTCATTCCTCCATTTTTTTGAAATCAAGCTTGAATTTTTCATTCCCCAAATTCAAAATCCATGAACCCTAAATTTCATTTGATGCATTTGGCCATGATTAGCTTACTAGAGTTGTTTATTCATGCATTTAATGACATGATAATGTGGATCAGACATCAATTGATGTGAAAGCGTAAATTTTCCTAAAATAAGTGGCCATGGCCGAATGGTGTGATTTGGGGAAGGTTTGAATTTTATCTTTTGATGATGAAATAAATATGGTGTATGTCATTTTAGTTTATAAGATTATTATGGAAATGATGAATTAGCATGATATGCCATAATAGTGTGTAGGTGTTTATGTAGTATATATGTGTATGGCCAAAAGTGGTATGTGATTTGGGGAAGTTTATGTGTTGTTATTGATACCATAAGTGATAAGTTATACATGTGTTGATGTTGAAAGTTGAAAAGTGACTTTGTGGTGTGTGGCGTGAGCTTGGATTTATATTGGTTTATGTTTAAATTTCATAGTGTATGGTGAATATTTAATTCTTGATTTTAGATAGTTTGGTGATGACTTAAGCATAAAGAAAATGATTAATGTAGTAGTGATGGTGATGCACGTGTGTGCATGGATGTATGGTCGTGAAAGTGTATGGGATGATAGTGGCAATGTTGTGTTTATGGTAGCATGGTAAACAATGAATAATGCTTGGCATAATATGGAAGAGTATAGAAAGAATAAGTAGAAAGTATCACGTTCTCAATAGCATGCATTCATGCATCATTCACGCATTTGATTAGGATCATATACATGTTTCATTACTAATCATTCTTGAAAATCATGATTTTTAGATACCATGCAGGATCTTCCACTTGGTACAACAATACCTCTCGAGCAATAGGCCCAACTTCAGTTTGTGAGTGGATACTTCTGTTTTTTACTTTTATGAAACTTTTGATTTTGTTTTTTATGATACTTGTGGTTTATGATTTTTAAATGATCTTGAGAAAAGATTTCAGGTAACTTGTTTTAATAGTATACAATGAAGACACGTTTGTCTCGGCGCTTGTTATATATTTTAATATTTTATGATTATTATTATGTTTCTGCCGACGCGCTTGTTCGATGATATGTTTCTGTCATAACGCTTGACTCATATTTTCACGACTTATGACTTATCATTTTGTTTATATCGAGGCACTTGTTATGGGGTCCTGGCCATCAAAAAATGGCTGGCCCACTACCCTATGTCGATATGGTCTTGTTCGTTAATTGTCTAGTCTGGTGCGCGTGATCCAGATATTGGACGCTTGTTGATTTTTGATGAGTTTATCCAAAAAATAAAATCTTATATTTTGATATCAGATTTTATTTTCTTATAGAATTTATATTATGAATTTCATTTGATTTTATTGAAAGTACCTACAAGCAATAGCGACAAACTCTCTCTATACCCAAGAGGGGGGTGAATTGGGTTATCGCTACAAATGCGGAATTATAAAATCTTTGCCGATTTTAAGCTCTTATTACCAAATAGGCTCTTAGGTTAATTTTCTCTATTGTAAATAATAACCTATATGCAAGTTTTCAATTCAATAATATAAATGTAAATAAAACTTGCAAATAAGTAAAAGTTAAGAGAAAGAGAAATTCGACACCGAGATTTATAGTGGTTCGGCCAAACGTGCCTACGTCCACTCCCCCAAGCCTCGCTTGAAGATTTCCACTAAAATCCGAGTTTTGTCGTGGCTCACTCGTAACCAAGAGTTTTCCGCAAAGGTGCACTCCAAACCTTTTACAACTTTGAGTTTTGTTCGTAGGCGTACTCACAACCTTTACAACTTTGAGTTTTGTTCGTAGGTGCACTCACAACCTTTACAACTTACCCAAACTATGGGATTTCACAAACCGCAAGTGTTTTTGATAAAGAAATTGTAAAACACACTTGGGCACTCACAAATATAATGAAGATTGTGTGAGATGCAAACCCAAGTGATCTAAGCTCACTAAATGATATGAAGATGTGTGTGAGCTTGTATGAGTGTTTAAGTGTATGAAGGTTTAAGACACTCTTGTATTTGCTTTAGAGAATGTGTATGAAGGTTTTCTAAGTCTCTAACTTGAAGCAAATGAGTTGGGGTTCTATTTATAACAAAATGCAAAGCTTTCCCCAACTTACAGCGAGACAGGCGAGCAAACCGGCGAGGAGACCGGCATGCCGGTCTAGGGCTCCAACGGTAACATAACGTTCAAAAAACTAGCCGTTGGACCGGCGAGCAAACGGCGAGGAGACCGGTAAGTAGTGTGCCGGTTCCAGAGAGCATGATTGTTATGCCAATACCGGCATGGAGACCGGCGAGGAGACCGGCGAGGTATGGCCCGGTTCCAGTAGGCATGCGAAACAGGGGAAGGCCGGTTTAATGACCGGTAAGGGACCGGTAAGGTCCATGCCGGTTCCAGAGAGCTTCCCTAAGTACTAAAATGCAGATTTGAAGGTTTTAATGCATTTTGTACATGCCCCTAATGCATCTAAGTGAATGTGCATGATCCCTATGAGCTTAGGCACTTGAATATTACATCTCACATTACAAATTAAATCCTAAGCTAAGACTTTTGCAATATAATCTTTATTTTTCCGCAAGTCTTCACATTCTCGCTCTTCACCTCATATGCTTCGACACTTTTTGTATTGCTTCGTGTTTGCACGTCGAAGTCTTCTTTCTCATGTTGACGTCATCAAAACCAATTACAATGATTATGCGACCAAGTCGCCAACAATCTCCCCCTTTTTGATGATGGCAACCCCTTAAAACTTGTTGCAACTTGTGAGCTTCTTGGAGTCCAAATTTGACAATTTTGCTCCCCCTCAATGTAAGCTCCCCCTCAATGTGTGATTGTTTTCAAATAAGCTTTATCAAAACTTGACAAACACATTAGTACAATTACTCCCCCTTAAACCAAGGGTGAGGATTAAACAAGTTTTAATCTCATTTCTAATGATTTCTCCCCCTTTGACATTATCAAAAAGTGGGGAAGTAAATATTAAAATCAAAATCAAAAAGAGATACCAATTACATATGTGCTATAAAGATACCAAAATTTAAAAAATATGCACATTTTGGCAATTTAGAGGAAACGGTACCAATGTTTCCGTGAGTACGGAGTTTTACCTTTACCGTTGCGAATCCTCATCTCTTTGAGCCTTTGGGATCAATTTTGCAATTCTCTTTAAAGATCCATTCCCAAAGCTCCCCTACAAATTTATCAATTACACTTTGGTACCCAAACTTTCTTGGGTCCATTGGGGTTAATTTTGATTCCTTGAGGAATCCATGCATTCTTAATCACATTATTGTTTATGCATTCAAAAATTTTATGTCCATTTTTATTACATGCATGACATGTGACATTTTCATTGATGGCATTTTTAGCATGGGAGTCGGATGCCTTAACAAAATAATTTTTCAAAACTTTCTCTTAATGTAAGGCCTATATCCTAATCCTTCTCTTTTAAATGCACATTTTTGGGATCCAATTAGCATATTAAAATTTTTATGTCCCAATGTGAATTTACTAAGTATGGTTTGCAAATCTATCACCTTAGTGTTTAATAACACATTTTCATTCAAAATCGATTCGCAATCACATGTCTTAGAGCTAGATGGCATATTTGATATGACATTTTCAAGTTCTAGCTTTTTCATTTTTAAACATGTATTTTCATCATTTAAGCATGCAATTTCTTTTTCATGTTTAGCCTTTAAGCATATCATATCATTATCTAAAACATGAAATTTATCCATACTAGTTGCATGTTCAATTTTAAGTGTAACATGCTCATTTTTGACCAATTTTAACTTCTTTTTAAGCATATTACACAATTCTCTTAATCCATTAAAGGCATTAAGTAAATCATCATAGTCTTGAGAATTATGTACCTTTTCTTCTTCGCTTTCTTCCTCACTTTCGAAGTGGAAGTCCTCATTCGTGATGGTCATGAATGCTAGATTTGTTCTTTCTTTATCTTGGACCTCCTCTTCCTCCTCGGATGAGCTATATCACTCCAAGTTGAAGTAGCTTTCATTGCCTTTTTCTTTGATTTCCCTTTCATCCTCTTCAATGGGCAATCGGTAGCTATATGACCCGGTTTGTTGCATTCATAACAAATAATTTTCTTGTTCTTCCGCGGCCATTTTTCTTCTTTCTTTTCATCCGCCTTTGATTTTCCTTTGAGCTTTGCGGATTTGAGGAGTTTCTTTAAGTTCTTGTTTATTTGAGCCAACTCATCATCACTATCCTCTTCTTCACTTGAGCTTGAGTCGTCTCGTTTTCTTGCTTTTAAGGCCAATGACTTTCTTGTCTTTTTCTCATCTTCCTCCTTTTTATCCATCTTGATCTCCATTTCATACTCAAGCAATTTGCCGACCAAATCATCCATCTTTAATGTGTTTATGTCGTTTGCTTCTTTAATGGAGGAGGTGTAGCTTCTATATTCCTTCGGGAGTGATCTCAAAATTTTCTTCACTTGATCCGATGTCCCGATGACTTTTCCCAAGGCTCCTAAATGATTGATGATGACCGTAAACCTTGAAATCATGTGATCAATTTCTTCCCCGGATTCCATTTTGAAATTGTCCAATTCGCACATGAACCGGTTGATCTTCGATTCCTTTACTTGGCTTGTGCCCTCGTTGATCATCTCTAATGACTTCCATAAATCATAAGCATTTCCACACTCCGGAAGTTTGTTTATTTGATCCCGATCAATGGCACATAAAAGTTGGTTGAGTGCCTTAGCATTTTGTGAAGCTTGCTTTAGATCTTCACTATCCCATTCTAAACTTGGCTTCGGAACCTCAACCCCATTGCTATCCCTTTTTGTTGGCCCTTTTGCACCTCGTGTGATGACCAAATAAGATTGCGGATCAACGGCTAGAAGATAATTTAGCATTCTCATCTTCCAATAATTGTAGTCCGTTCCGGTGTAAAACGGAGGTCTAGTCGTTGAAAATCCCTCGGCAAGATTTGACGAGTTGCTTGTAGATGCCATAATCTATTCTCGGACGGTTAGGTCTTGTAGAGAATACCTCGCTCTGATACCAACTGAAAGTACCTACAAGCAATAGCGACAAACTCTCTCTATACCCAAGAGGGGGGTGAATTGGGTTATCGCTACAAATGCGGAATTATAAAATCTTTGCCGATTTTAAGCTCTTATTACCAAATAGGCTCTTAGGTTAATTTTCTCTATTGTAAATAATAACCTATATGCAAGTTTTCAATTCAATAATATAAATGTAAATAAAACTTGCAAATAAGTAAAAGTTAAGAGAAAGAGAAATTCAACACCGAGATTTATAGTGGTTCGGCCAAACGTGCCTACGTCCACTCCCCCAAGCCTCGCTTGAAGATTTCCACTAAAATCCGAGTTTTGTCGTGGCTCACTCGTAACCAAGAGTTTTCCGCAAAGGTGCACTCCAAACCTTTTACAACTTTGAGTTTTGTTCGTAGGCGTACTCACAACCTTTACAACTTTGAGTTTTGTTCGTAGGTGCACTCACAACCTTTACAACTTACCCAAACTATGGGATTTCACAAACCGCAAGTGTTTTTGATAAAGAAATTGTAAAACACACTTGGGCACTCACAAATATAATGAAGATTGTGTGAGATGCAAACCCAAGTGATCTAAGCTCACTAAATGATATGAAGATGTGTGTGAGCTTGTATGAGTGTTTAAGTGTATGAAGGTTTAAGACACTCTTGTATTTGCTTTAGAGAATGTGTATGGAGGTTTTCTAAGTCTCTAACTTGAAGCAAATGAGTTGGGGTTCTATTTATAACAAAATGCAAAGCTTTCCCCAACTTACAGCGAGACAGGCGAGCAAACCGGCGAGGAGATCGGCATGCCGGTCTAGGGCTCCAACGGTAACATAACGTTCAAAAAACTAGCCGTTGGACCGGCGAGCAAACCGACGAGGAGACCGGTAAGTAGTGTGCCGGTTCCAGAGAGCATGATTGTTATGCCAATACCGGCATGGAGACCGGCGAGGAGACCGGCGAGGTATGGCCCGGTTCCAGTAGGCATGCGAAACAGGGGAAGGCCGGTTTAATGACCGGTAAGGGACCGGTAAGGTCCATGCCGGTTCCAGAGAGCTTCCCTAAGTACTAAAATGCAGATTTGAAGGTTTTAATGCATTTTGTACATGCCCCTAATGCATCTAAGTGAATGTGCATGATCCCTATGAGCTTAGGCACTTGAATATTACATCTCACATTACAAATTAAATCCTAAGCTAAGACTTTTGCAATATAATCTTTATTTTCCGCAAGTCTTCACATTCTCGCTCTTCACCTCATATGCTTCGACACTTTTTGTATTGCTTCGTGTTTGCACGTCGAAGTATTCTTTCTCATGTTGACGTCATCAAAACCAATTACAATGATTATGCGACCAAGTCGCCAACATTTATTCTATGGTATCTATTCACCAGGTCTTTTAAAAGATCTGACCCTTCCCCCTACAGCTTAGGTTGGAAGAGATGGATATCAGCTGCAGTCATAGAGTTAGACATGTCAGGGTCCCCACATTTGTATTGATTTAGGTCATGAGGTTAAGTATTTAAGTCATGAGTAATCTATTTGGAGTATAAATATAATGTGATACAATTTTGTGTGTGTGTATATATATATATGTTGTATGAAAACGTATGAACGAATATGTTATTCATGTATGGTATCAAGTTTATTTGATGAGCATATGGTGATATGTGTGTGTGTGTGTTGTAAATAAATCTATTCATAAATGTTAGGATATAATCCATAATTAATAACAGCATCTGCATTTGCATGTCAGAGGCTTAGGAGATGGTTATGTCATCTCATGCCGGTCACGTCCCAGACATATTGGGGTGTGACAAAGATGGTATCAGAGTACATAGGCTTAGGGTATATGACTACAATAGTAGAGCTATGATGTTTTACATGTAATGTATGCCTGAGAATACTTGTGTGTAATGCATCACCCTTCCAGATTCTATAGACTCCAAAGTAAGTTTTCTTAAGTCTTTTCTCTCTCTTAACATATCATAGCAGGTTAGTTAACCACTCTGTATTTCATGAATAGGAAATATGTCGCCTAGATAACGTACGATAGTTTGAGATCTATGTGACACGTTTAGCAGGATGTGAAAGTATGTAATGGATAACTTGGATTATAATGTTGCTATTAAGAGATGTGAAATATGGTTTGATTGAATAAGATATATGTATCAGGTTGTGAGGTACTCATGGTAAATGTAAATTAGATGCTAGTGTGATACGATAAGGATGCAATGGTATATATGAGTTATTATGGTTATATAATCCAGATAATTTGAAAGGTTAGAATGTATAGGATAATAGCAATCACAAGAGAGTTAGGATGAATGGAATGATATTTGTGAACTAATTTTTGTATGGGACAATGGATAGAAATGGTTAGAATAGACCAAGAATGTTAATGATTGTGTAGGACTCGATAGTAATAAATAATGACGGATAATAGTAATGGAACTATTCCTACGAACATGATTACATCATAAGGGAAATGGAAATAGAAGGAAGATAGATAGAACAAGATAAAAAGGGAATATAAGAAACCTCATATTTGAGTAGGATTAGACGTAGTTTTACGAATTCACAATAGGTTTATATTATTTTCGTTGCTTTGACTAACTGATATCCTTGTTTTGAATCGAGAATATGTAAGACCATGACCTTAGGGAATCTGGAGTGTTGACGTAGGGTATGATTTACAAATATAGATATGACTATAATATGACCGCCGTCTGATCTTCTAGAAGTATTGAATAGGAAATCCGTCCTAACGACGTCTATCATATACATATTCTAAAATAGACAATGGATCTATTTATAACAATCGATGCGTGTAAGCTTATATGAATGTATTAATCATTGATAAGTATTTAGGACCTACTTATTTCGATAAGAAAAAAAAAGTGAATATTAATGTTTCCAAGGAAGGGTGAAATCTATAGAAATGTGTCTCTAGATAAGAACTGATGACAACAAGAGATATACTGTCCTCAAGGCATGAAAGCTATTAGGATAGGAGAACGAGCAACCTAGATTCTGATCAAAGTCCTGATAGAATCTAGGAAACAGATAACAAAATAAATGTCATATACGGTAAAGATAATCTTGTCTAAGATAGGTAACTCATGCAAGGGTCCATGTATAAACCGGTGGAATTATGGACTCATCCATTTCAGTAGTAGCTATTGGGTTGGTTGTGGAACCCCTTGGGTCGGACCAGTATCCCATGCAGCAGAAGTGGGCCTAATCAATGGATATCAAGTATGGGTGTATTTTTAAACAATTTAATGAAATACTATATTCCATTATGAGTGTATAAGGAAAAATCAGGACTGAATCGCAGTTTGGAAACTCAAAACATGAGAAAATCGATTACAATGCGCGTCTCACGCTCGTACGTGGGCACAACATACCAACGCAGTATGATGCGCACAATATGGTGCTTATGCAACATGTTTGCGCATGCAAATCGCAAATGCACAATTTTTTTTAATTTCAATTTTATTTAGTTCTCTTTCCAGAGAGCTAATGGAAATAGGATTTTTAACACAAATTTTTCTTATAATTTTAACATCAAAACCAACATCAACACATACTAAAGAACAAAATTAAGTTTTTCAAAATATCAAATACTTTTATAAAACATAAATTTATTCAAAATACACACATGTGTAAATTTTGAATATGAAATATAAACCAAACAAGAATCCCACAAAGATGTAACCCTTGAACAATTCTAGGTCACTTAAAGGTGGTCAAGTGATTCTAGAATGATAGCCATAACTCTAAGTTTTTATCTAGAGTTTCAAACTCTAATTTTATGTTCATGTCCAACATAAACATATTGGACCAAATTACAAGCATATCGTGTTTATGCTTCCAAAGCATCCATACACAATTATTAACCTAATTTCAACTTCAAGCTATATTATTATGTATCGAATATAAAAAAGACATATCTTATTAGAGAAGATCAAACTTACCTAGTAAGCTTGAACTAAAGATATAATTTTCTTCTCCTTGTTGAAAAATATAGAGAACTTTCAAAGCTTCTCTAAACACTACTTTAAGCTAATTTTTCTTATGCTTTGTCTTATGCTTCTCAATCAAAAACTTGCTCAAACTTGCTTTTTATATCTAAGCTTATGCAATTTTTAGTTAATAAAATTTCTAATCAACTTTTAGGTAAGCTTAATCCAATTTGTCCAAATATGCATATTAGGTGTAACTAATCAACTTTATCTACCGCTTTGATTTAATCCAATTAAATCTAGATTAAGTTTAACCACTTGATTAGTTCATTGTCTACCACTTTGATTTAATTCAATTAAATCAATCCAAATACACATATTATTACATATTTTTATAATTACCAAAATATCCTCAAATGGTAGAGATATTTATAAAATTACAACAAAGCCCTTATGTAATTATTTATTTTACTATTAAATAAATTTGGATTAATCCAATTAATCTAATTGGGTCAAAGTAAATTGTTAATGTTATCCAATAATACTTAATTATTTTAACTGATAATTATAATATAAAATATAATTTATTATCAAACATTATCGGCTACCCAAGTCTTCAACGAATACACTTCATATTGTGGGACTTTCTAAGTCCAGAACGTTCGTCATATAAGCGTAGCTTATATATATGCAGTTTGGCCACCTCCGAATTTATAGAGAACACGAACTACCTTTGTGAACTATATAAGTCAAGATCATCATATATGTTTAACAATTCATTCGTCATAGGCTATCTGAGTTGTGCTTAGGAAATATAGATTACACTGATAAGTTTCCGAGGCACACATCTCATATTGTCGACATGTCTACAATTCTTTACAATTAATCATGGTACCATTTTTGATATATGCGATCAATCCTAAGTGATCGGTTTTGGCCAAAGTTTTAAGAATCGTGACTTACTTACATGAATACCTAAACCACTTATAGTACACATACGGACCGACAAATCCTATCTTGATATGCATTTGATTAACAAATGCATAAGTCCAAACCCAACGAACATCTAGCGATCAGACCATGAAAGGTCTCTAATCTACATGAGATCAAAGTATGAAGGATCACACATAAAATCAATAATATCCTATAGTCAAAGGATCAAATATGCTACTCGACTTGAGGATATTCCTATTGACGGTGGTGTATACTTCCAAATATTAGAAATCATATGTGAGTCATTCAATATTCGCTCCAACGATTGCCCACATGTCTATAAGAGCTTCCCTTACTCATGGTACATTGGGTTAAACTGTCGAAACTCCAATTCCAATATATGACATGCTAGTCTTCTAGGTTATATGAATTTGACCGTATTCAAAAGCCAACGATTAGAAATATTTATTTTAATAATAGTTTATAATAATAATATTATCCCAATATTGGACCACCCAGTATTCAGTATTACTACATGACTATTCTAAGGTTGATGTTATTCTCAACATATTTATATATCAAATTAATAATGACATAATAATTACCATTAATAAGGTTTGAAATAAAAATGTAGTTATTTATTAATAATAAAATATAATTTACAATACATTATTCGGATTGGCGCTCCAAGCATCAACCCCAACAAATTTCCACTTGCTCAGTGCAAATCTAGAGGGTACCGAAGTCTCATCTCCTCAACATACTTATCGAATAACTTTTGATGTAAGACCTTAGTAAGTGGGTTTGTTTTGTTGTCTTGTCCTTGAACCTTCAAGACCACTATGTCTTTTCATTCGATAATTTATCTGATCACGTGATATATCCTTTCGACAAGTTTAGATTTGGAATGCGTCCTTGTCTCTTTAGTCTGCGCAATGGCTTCGCTATTATCACAATATAGTAAGATTAGATCCTTAATACTATGCACAATGCTAAGTTCCGTGATAAAATTTCTAATCCAAATAGCTTCTTTAGCAATTTTCGAAGCCGTTATAAATTTTGTATCAGTGGTGGAATCAAATATAGAGCCTTGCTTTAAATATCACCAACTAACCGTACCGCTATTAAGGGTAAATATATATATATTCGGATGTAGACTTTCTATCATCCGGATCTTCCTGAAAATCGAAGTCTTTATAACCCTTAAGTTGTAGCTCATTTTCTCCATAAATTGAAAAGTTATCCTTAGTACCCTTCAGATATTTCATGATATGTTTCACAATTATCCAATGATCATTACCCCAATCAAATTGATATCGGGTAGTCATACAAACGCTGAAACTAATATTGAGTCTTGTACATCGCATAATATACATAATTCTTCCAATACAAGAAGCATATGTCAATTCAGACATTCTAACTCTCTCTTCCTCAGTCTGATGTGGAATTTTCTTCGAAAGATATATGTCGTATCGAAATGCTACATTTACTGCCTTACAGTTGGTAAAACTGCACCTTTATAACATTTTATCTATGTATGTGGATTGCAACAACCCTACAAGATTCCTTATTATATCTCGATAGAGCCTTATACCCAGTATATATGAAGCTTCACCCATGTCTTTCATGGAGAAGTTCTTGAAAAAGGTAGACTTTCACATTTTGCATCAATCCTATATCATTCCCAAATGATAAGAATATCATCTACATATAATACAAGGAATACTATCATGCTCCCACTAACTTTCTTATAAACAGACGGTTCTTTCTCGTTCTTGATGAATCCAAATAATCTAATTATCTCATCAAAATGACGATTCCAACTTATGGATGCCTGTTTAAGTTCATAAATAGACTTATTGAGCTTACAAACCAAGATTTTAGCAAAGCAATGGCTAAGAGTATCCTAATGGATTTTAGCACAGTGACTGTCGAAAAAGTTTCATCATAATCAATCCCAAGACATTGAGTGTAATATTTCATTATCAGTCAGGCCTTAAAAGTTTTCACCTTTCCATCAAGTCATCGCTTCCTTTTATAGACCAATTTACAACCAATATGATTAACTTCAGGAAGTTCAACCAAGTCCCAGACTTGATTGTCATGCATAGAATCCATTTTGGATTTCATGACTTCCTGCCATTTTCCCGAATCGATATCCAATATCTTCTTTTTATATATATTTGGATCTGTTTCCTCCAAGAAGAGAACATCGAGGCTCGCATCAGACGTTAAAAATAGTCTTTCTGAAGCCTTTGATATTCTATTCGACTAACGTAGAACTGTGTTATAGAACGTTCACCCAGTTAGATCTCTGGTTCCATCTCAGGTTTCTCAATGTTGAGATCAAACTCTTCGAGTTCAATATTTCTACAATTCTCACTTTCTCTCAAAAATTCATTTTCAAGAAAAGTAGAAAAACGAGCAACAAATACATTTCGTTGCTCAGAATCGTAGAATTGATATCTCAAAGAATTTTTAGGATATCCAATGAACCTGTATTTATACCAATATGTGCTAGTTTACCCCGCTGCGCGACTCTAATGTACGTGAGACATTTCCAAATCTTTACTTATCTAAGACTTGGATTTCTACCTTACCATATTTGATATGAGGTGATAAAAAAAAACTTTTGGTGGAACTATGTTAAGTATGTGGCCAGCAGTAAGTAAAACATAACCCAAAAGTAATATGGAAGATCTGTATAGCTCATCATAGATCGTATCATATCCAATAAAGTATGATTTCTCCTGCAGACACACTATTATGTTGAGGAGTTCCCAATGGGCTATATTGAGCGAGAATCCCATTCTCCCTTAAATAACTTCTGAAATCTTCACTTATGAATTCACCACATCGATTTGATCGAAGATACTTGATGAATTTACCGATTTATTTTTCTACTTCGTTTTATAATATTTTTAATTTATTAAATATTTTCGAATTATGTATCATCAAATAGTCATAACTATATATTGACTCATCATCTGTGAAAGTCATGAAATATGTTGAACCATCATGAGCGACATGATTTAATGGACCACGCAGATCATTGTAAACTAACTCCAATAAATCTTCAACACAATGTCCAACACCAAAGAATAAGGCCTTTGTAATTTTCTTATGGATAAATGACTCACAAATTGGAAAATGATCTAAGGTAAGATCTTCAATCAAACCATCCTTAACTAATTTTGATAGGCGTCTAACACCTATGTGGCCTAATCCCATAAGCCATAATTCAGTATTATTTAATTCAGATCTTTTACTTGTATTTTTCTCTACATTAAAGATGGGGTTGGCAAAACGAATCAACGAATCAAATTTGTATCGAATCGAATCAAAATATGACAGATTTGTATTCGATTCATTTATTAAATGAATCATAATATCATGATTCATATTTGATTTGTTTATTAAATGAATCAAATACGAATATTCGTTTAATCATGATATTATTCAATAACATAATTTACCATAATTTATTTACATTAATTCTTCATAAATATATACATATGAAATATGTAATTAATATATTTACTAAAAATATCTCACCAAATATCGACAATATTATTTATCTATGGTAATTAGTCATAATTTCTTGAATCTTAATTGAAAAATAACAATAATTAGTAAAAGAAAATAATAAAATGAATCTTAAATGAATAAACAAATCAATGAGCTTAAATTCATATTTGATTCGTTTAATAAACGAATCGAATCGAATCGAGCTATTTTTAAACGAATCCATTTTTCCAAACTCGTATTCGCTTTAAAGCGAATCGAACGAATAAACGAAACCTAATCCAAATTGCCACCCGTAATTAAAGACATCTCAATATGTTCCCAAAACATAATGACCGTTAGATAAAGAACATTCAAATATCAAATAGTTGTCTTTATCATATAAACACAAATCACCATCTTTAATGTTTAATTTATATATCTCTTTATCTAATAACGATAATGATTAGGGGTGGGCAAAAAAACCTATCGAACCGAAACAAACCGCAAACCGAACCAAACCGGACCGAATTTACGATTTTTTTCCTAACAGTTCGGTTTGCAGTTCGGATTGGCCCACCCTAAACGGTTTACGGTTCGGTTCAGGAGCTAATCCGTACTGCACCTGTTAAACCGAACCGAACCGTTATAATTAAAAAAATTATTTATTTTTATAAAAAAAATTGAATTTTTCTTTTAATTTTATTCTATGTTTTCTTTTTATTAGTATGTTAATACTTTTATTCTTAAATTTTTTATTAATATATTTATTGTTAATACTTTTATTCTTCAATTTATTTGTTAATACTTTTATTCTTAAATTTTTTGTTTTATGGTAGCATCATTATTCTTGAAAGTAAGATATTGGATTTGTCTTTTAATTAGAATGATGGTAGCATCATTATTCAAGGTAATTTTTAAAAAATATAAGAATTAATTGTGCCTCATTTTTCAATCTTTAATGGAGTGCATGTGTTCCCTGGAGTCACAGCTTACACCCTAACACTTCATACTATTTGTTGAATAGACTAGTTTTTTTTTTTTTTGTCTTCACTTAAGTGGATGAAAATTTATTTTAAATATAATAATTCATAAACCGAACCGAACCAATCCGTAAACCGATGGTTTACAAAATTTTCAATCCGAACCAAACCGTTATTTAATGGTTTGGTTTGAGAGGTAAAAAATCCGAACCGTAAAATATGGTTTGGTTCGGTTTTTAGCAAAAACAGAACCAAACCGAACCGCGCCCACTCATAGTAATGATATTATTTGTCTGGTAATAGAGGGTACATAATAACAGTCATGTAAAATTAATTTACATCCATTAGAGAGATCTAGAATAATCGTTCATATGGCATTGGCATCCAATACCTCGTCATTTTCAACTCTAAGCTGGATCTCCCATTTGTCGAGCTTTCTTTTAACCCTCATGTCTTGCATTGAGTTGCAACTATGAGTGGGACTGCCGCTGTCTAACATCCAATCACTATTTACATCTACGGCTAATGAGATGTCAATAATAGGAAAAATACAAAGTGTAGCTGAGGGTCATGTCTTTTCTTTCAGCTTTGGACAATCTTTCTTCGAGTGTCGAGACTTTTTACAGTGTAGATATGCATCACGAGCTACATGCGGTCTTGTAGTTTATATTTCTTAGAGTCTTTATTTGAGATCTTCTTCTTTCATATTTTGATCTTCTTCGACTTCCTAGAAGTCTTTGAAGAGCTTCCTCCACCATAAAGGTACATAGTGGGATTGTGTTTCTCCAAATCATGTTATGTCATACGTAACATGTTATGAAGTTCTTCATAACTGGTTTGCATCGAATGCATATGAAAGTTTAACATAAAACCAGCGTAAGTACCGGGCAAAAAAGGTAGAATCAAATTTCGGCCGACCCATTTATCAATCATAATTCCTTATCGTTCCAAATATCGGATCTGGTCGATCATGTTCAAAATATGAATGCTAATCGCTTCTCCATCATTGAGCATAACATGAAATAATTCCTTAGACCTCTGATATATTTTAATCTCTGGATTTGCTTCTAACAACTCCTTGATTGTTCTCCTAATGGTCCAAACACCAAGTACCTATATAACTGTCTTAACAAATCTGAAACCATTGATCCTAAAATGTTGGATTTCACCCTTAGGTTATCATCCTTCCATTTTTCAAGTGTCTCCCACTCTTCAGGAGTGGAATCAAGATCGATTTCCACAGGCAATGGATTGAGCATCACATAGCTCAATCGCTATGACTTCAAGACAAGACGAATGCTCATTTCCCACTCAAAATAGTTCTCGGCTCCTTTCATTTTATTAGAATCCTAAAGTCGATCTACTATATTTGCGGCAGCCATCTACAAAACAACAATAAAACATTGGCAGAATATTTTCATTTTAATAAAAAAAACACTAACACGATTATGGATTTTAAATCTATCAGTGCTCTCCTACTACTTTACATGATTCGATAATCTCCCTTAACGGAAAATGAAAATTTGACTATCAAATTTCATAACGGGAAGTGGATCCCTTGACATTTACTTCAACCTCACAATAATGACAGTTTTGTCGTTCATAAACTCTTTAGGTAGACCTCCAAGTTCAATGACATCCATGTGGCTCCTAAGTTTGGTTTTGAATAATTTCTTATCCTCACAATAATATCGATATTGGATTAAGGCGTGTTCTAAGTGTATACTTGTCAATGTGCACTAATGAGCTTCATAAGTACACCCTCACAATATTGATGGTATTGGGTGACTACGTCAAATCATCACGCTACATCTAATATTTTGACGGGGCGACTTAAGTTCCGATCACTTATACCCTCACAATAGTGACGATATTGGGCATAAGTAATAAGAACTAATTCATCTCTGTATTGATAAGACAGACCATCCAATAATGCTCCAATATTATTAATACTATTACTTAAAAGTAAACACCTAATCATGAGAGATTTATGATAGTCAAGTCATTAACATGTTTGGGTCAAAATAAAAATTTTAATTTAAAACATATAATCCATATCAAATATGACTTATGCATAATTAAATTAAAATTACATCAGCATGAATTCAAATACATGTCAAACATACAGCACGTGTTGTTTAATTAATATCTGCTCTGATACCATTCTGTTGGGGCGGTTGTGGGATCCATAGGGTCGGATCAGTGGCCCGCGCAGCGAAAATGGGTCTAACTGTAACATCCCGGATTATTTTGACGTGTTTGCGTGAATTTTATTTTTAGCGCGTAAGGCCGCGCTCGAACGCGAGGTCAATTGTTTTTTGTATAGTGGGGACTTTTTCAAGAAATTAATTACAAGACAATAAAAATTAAACTAGAGGGACTAGATTGAGATTTGCCTTACAAGTAAATGAGTAATAATAAAACTTAGATATTTTCTAACACTGACACACTTGTCATTTAAACACACTCACACACACTTAACACACACAGAGTACATAAACACAAAAGAAATAGAAAGAACGAGAAACAAAAAAAGAAAGGGAGAGGGGGGAAAGCTCTGGCCATGTCCGGCCTTGCTCGGGCCGCCGGCGAACTTCCAGCACAGTCTCCGGCGTGATGGTTGCAAGCTGAGGCCGTGAGAAGGGATGGAGAACAGAGGCAGTGTGAGAAAGAGAGGGAAAGAGAGAGGGACGTCCAGCCGTGTCTTTGGTCGCCGGTGCGTTTCCGGTGAGTCCACGGCGCCGGATTCGGTGAGCAGAGGCATAATTAAGTATTCTGTGTGGTGATTTCCTTGTGCTTGGATGTTTATGGGTTTAATTTGATTAGTATAAATGAATCCGAAATTGAAGTAAGAGTCACGAAGAAAAGCAAATTAGAGTAATCCAAAACTGATTAAACCTTGAGATTGAAAGAAAATTATTTTCATCATTTGGCTTACAGTCCCACTTTCGGCCAAATCAATGAGTAGTGTGAATGCAAAATTTGTTTTCAATTACTTTTTGACTTTCGAAGCTACACTCTCAGCCAAGTGTAAGATAGAGAGAGAAAGCAAAAAGTTGTTTTCCCGTTTTAGATTTATTGGCTCACGGCCTGCAGGAGAAATTTGAGCGAGAATTGTTTTTATTCAATTATCGCATAAAGGCCATGTGACCATTTTATGAAAAAGGTATCTGTTTGCGCAATTTTTATGCGTGAAGAAAGAAGAGCGTGTAAGGTTCAAATCTCCTGAGATAACGTCCCAGTAAGGGGTGTTTGATTAAGTGAATAAGCCTCCAAGGGGCGCAAGCACACAAGTTACAGTCCTAAGATTACAATCTAAGAAATGAAAAATAAAAATATGCTCATTTGAGTATTCATTTGATCGGGCTTTTCTCTCTTGGCATAGATAAGCTTTTATAGTGAAGTTTGTCAACCGTTTTAAGCGATTCCAGTATCTCCTTGCAGTTGTTGGATCGTGCCTGTAACCGTTGAGCTGCGTGCTTCAACTGCTTGGTTGTGGAGGAAAACTGTCAAACTGCCATGATCGTGAAAGTAATCGTATCATGGGTTTTCGTCCTAAATGTAACCGCATCATGGGCTTTTGTCTTAACCGCTGGTCCGATCGCCCCACGCTCTTTGTCGCCCTTTGGTCCATCTCCCTTTATCCCTTCGCTCTTTCTTTAGTCTCAGGGCGATTTCGTTCTATAGTGAAGATTTTCGTCTGTTAACAATTGTCCCCCAAATTTACCTTGATGGCATTGGACGTGAAGATCGAGGTGAATTTTTTAGTTTCCATCCCGGTTCGTTCTTTCCTCATTTCAGGGAAGACCACTACGCCAACCGAGGGTTGTCCTGACAGACGTTCCCTTTCGTCCTCAGCTGGCCTGTTTTGATCGACCGGCCCATCATTCGGCTAATCCCTCAGTCCAGAGAATCTGAGGAGCGAATTTTCGGTCGGAGAAGGCGAAACGGCGTATGTATTGGAGTGATAGAAACTTGTATGATCACCCGTTTCCGCCTTCGGCCGGCCCCTCATTCGGCCAATCCCCAGTCTATAGAATCCGAGGTCCCAGGTAAGCAGCATGCTCCGCGTAGAGAAGCTCAGGCAAGTTGTTGTTAACGAGCTTAACCCATTCGCAACTCGGGAGGTGCAGTACCTTCCACACAGAGGACCCCAGACAATTTGTCGCTAACGGACGCAGCCCATCCACAACCTTACATTTCATTTCACACATTACGCCATGTGGATGGCCGTTAGCGAGTCTTCTTACATTCCATTTCACACCTTACTAAAGAGAAGCTTCCACCTCTGATGGCCTATGTTTCATGCAGAGCTTTTCCTTTTCCCAACTCTGCTCTGCCTCTTCCGATCTTTTCCTTCTCATTTTCGGGACTTTGTTTGACTATGGAGAGTCTGGTTAGTAAGGTTGTCATTTAAATAGGAGGTGATGAGACCTTGGTACTGTTGTCACGTGAAGGGTTTTTTCACGTGCTGTCTGATCGATTGGAGGGGCTCCCTGCCCAAATTCTGGTCCTCTGTCAGAGTAAGCCAGTGGCCTGATGGTCTTGTCATATCAGTCTTTGCTACTTGTGTTAATAATGGAGAAGGCTTGGACGACGCCTTTGGAAAGTGTAATGTTGACACCTGTTCTTGGCCGATTCTGAAGACCGATGCTAAGATTTTGAGGCTCGGCCGATCTGTTGGAGGCCGAAGTAGTGAGGTCGAGCGAAGTAAATTCAGGGTTAGACTCTTCGCCCTGTAGTTTATTGGGCCGTCCTTTAGAGTTCTACGCAAACCCATCATATCTGCAATAAATATGCGGCCCTTTCCTACACGCTTCATCATGAGGCCCATTTAAGAGCCGTTTTTTATGTCACTTCCGTGTTTCCTTCCGTCGCACGTCACTTGTGCATCGAGTTGCATTCGAACACCTATCTAGGGCAACTCTCTATCCTTTTCTGTTTTCCCGCTGCTTTTACTCCTCGACGATTCATGTTGCGACAGCTGTCCCAGGTTAAACCATTCGTCTGTTCATAAGGCTTCATCCCCCTCTGTCTTTCGCTATACGCTTAACTTTTCTGCAAACTCGCTTGTTCTGCTTTATTGATCTTTTGTCATCAATGGCTTCTTCTTCCTCTTTTCCCAAAACTAACGACTCAACTTTCGCTGATTATAAGTTGGCATTGGAAGATTCTTCTGTGGGCGTGTTTGGCCTTCACACTCTTGATGAGGATTTCGGTCAATGCGCTCTTGGCCCTATCTTCATTGACGATAACGTTATCACAACTGCCCCGTTGGCTCATCAATTTCCCTCTTCTTCTAGCCCTCTGTTTTCTGAACCACTCAACATTTCTGTCCTTGCTCAGTCCAGTCCAATTCGCACCTGGCCCAAGCCCGATACAGCTTTCGAAGCCTGGTATCAACGTATGCTGTTACATGCGGATACCCGTGCCTTTTTAGACAAACACCATCTTCTTCCTCTCATTGAGCTTTCCTTGTCCCTGCCAGCTTTTGATCGCAACTTGTTTCCCATTTCCTTACTCTTTTGGTCTTCCGAGTACAATGTATTCATTTTTCCGGTCGGGCCCTTTACTATTATCTTTCGTGATGTTGGTGCGCTTATTGGTTTGACCCCTCTCGGAGCGACCATTTCGGCCTCCACAAACTTTCGTTTTCCCCCTCCTTCAATGGGTCATTCTTGAGCCGTCGGGGTCGAAGAAGGCAACTGAGGCGTCTATACCCAAGAGCATAAAGCTTACTAAAAGGAAGCAGCCTTCTCCCAGATGAAGTTCTGATTCGAACGTTCTGCTCGTCCGTCGTTCTAAGGTATGAGCTTGAGACCTGCTGTCTTTTGCATTCATACAGTTTTGAGGTATATTGATATCATGACTGTGCATTTTTGGTGTAGGCTCTCAAGATTGATCCACCTTCAGCAGTTCCTGAAACGGCGTGAATTCCGGAGGCTGAAGCTCCTGTGGGCGGAAGCGAGGGAGCGGGACCTGCAGGGATGCCGATGGTTCAATTTCCCTCTGATGAGGATGACGCTGCCGAAGGTCCCGTCATGGCGTAATTTCCCAGAGAGGGAGGTGCAATTGGAGCCGACCCCCAAGGTACGAAGCCATCTGTTGAGTCTGGCCGTTCGCGTCTAAGAGTTGAGGAGATTCCTGGTGATTATTCCCCATTTGAGCGCTTCTCTTCGGACGGTTCTGTACCAATCGTGCAGGATCTAGATGATGAGGCTGAAGTGCCAGAGCCTATCTGGCCGACTGGGTCTCTTTGGTGTCACCTTAAGCTGCTTTACCCCTTAGTACGCAGGATGTCTGCCTCGGGACTTAGAGGGAGTTATAGGGACGTGGACGGCCTTTATAGTTTGGCCGAATTGGAGTCATTAGAGGAGGCTCGGTCTATGTATAAAGACGACGTACTTCGTCGCATTTACGAAGAAGATGAAATCATTTATATTTCTAATTCATCCGACTCCGATTCTCTTGCAGATGTTCGACCGATTACAGTGCCACAACATTCAACGCTAGAGGCAACATCCCCAAACACTTCTTCGCGTCAGGCTTTGGTCTTAGCACAGCCGTCATCTTCGGCTTCTCTGCTTTCTTCTTCTCAAGTGGAGTCCTTTGAGCCTGAGCAGCCGTCATCATCGGCTCTCATGATTGCTGCCGCTTCTGCTCAAATAGTCCAAGTGTCGGCCGCTGCTGAGCAACCATTGCCCCCTCAGGCCGAGTCTCTTGCTTTGCCAATGAATTCTCCTACTCGGCCTTCTTCTCCTCAGGCCGCATCGCCGTCGACTCTTGTCCCCCAGCATTTATCACCCCCAGGTCCTCCATTTCAACAAGAGCCAGCGCAGCTCACAGCTGAAGCACTCGAGGCACTAATGGATCAGCCTTCTGATTCTAGTTCTGGGATGGTAAGCCCTTCTCCCATTTCTTTTAACTCGTGGTTTTGGCTAATTTTGCTAACTCCTTCTTCGTATGCAGGCATCTGATCCATTGCTGTAATCGATCCAGAGCACTTTGGACCGTTTTGGACGATTATCTTTTGCTTCTTTTCGGCCTTCCTCGCCTTCAATCAGTGCCAGCGCGGATTTGGAGGGTCTTCGGAAGATCCTCGGTCAATACGCTTCCTTTGCTGCACTGGAGGTTAACCAGGCCGCTCTGCCTGAGAACGTCCTCCAATTGGACAAATGTTCCTCTGAACTAAACCGACCATTGGCCCTCCCTTCCTTGCTAATATATGTTGATGATCGACTCTTCCTCCAAGAGATGCAAGATGGTATATCAAACATTCTCTCTCGGTATCGCAATGTGCACAGCCAGAGGGTCGGGCTTCGCTCTTCTGTGATGAGGAAGGAAACGCTCCGTGGTTCTCTTGAGGCGCTACATCGGACCCTGAGGGAGACTACAGAAGAAATGGTGACCGAGGAATCGGTCTTCCTGGACCTGGAGCGACAGCTGAAAGAGATGCATCGTCTTTTTTAGGAAAGCCGAATGAGGAAAGAGGCTAAGAGGAGGACCCTCGTTACTCAAGTGGAGGAAATTGACAAATCCATGGAAGAGTATGGAGGGTTGGCCCGCATCAATTTTGAGAAAAGCCTGGCCGACTTGGATGCAGTGGGTATGGGAATTCAGGACGAATGGCTCCTGAGGAGGGAGACGCTATCGGCCATTATGGAGCTGCCTGGGGATTTTCGGTGATCTTCGGGCCAAAAGTAATATTTTTGTAAGACGTTATATCGTATATCCTTGTATTCTTAGGACGTTTTCATCCATGTTTAATGAGAACTTATTATTGTTTCAGTGCATTTTGTTTTCGTGCTCCCATAATGAGGACACATATTTCTTTAAGTATTTGTCGTTTATCGCTCTTGCATGCACCCTTCCGTTTAAGTTTTGTAAATGATAAGCTCTGTTTAGCAATACGTTTTTTTACCATGAATGGGCCTTCCCAATTGGGCGACCATTTACCATACGGTGGGTCCTTAGAACTAAGTGGAAACACAGTCTTCCACTCTAATTCGCCCTCCCTGAACGATTTAGCCATTACTCTGAGGTTGTATTCCTTGGCTATCCCTTTCTTTTGTGTTTCTAGACTATTTAGCGCATCACATCTGATGTCATCCAATTCTAACAAGTTCTAGATCATTACCTCGTCGCAGTCTTCCCGTGTCAGTTTGTCTTGCAGCATCACCCTGGTAGACTCAATATTCATTTCTACTGGAAGCATAGCCTCTTGACCATACACTAATTGGAAAGGCGTCACCAAAGTACTTGTTCGTGGCGACGTTCTATAGGCCCATAAAGCTTTACTCAAATATTCATCCCACCGTCTGGCATTTTCTGTCACCATTTTCCGAATCAATCCTTTAAGGGTCTTGTTGGTCGATTCTGCTTGACCATTTGGCTGAGGGTAGTAGGGGGTAGTGTTCACTAATCGGACTCCGTATTCGCCCATGAAGTCTTTTATCTTTTCACCGTTTAATGAAGTACCATGATCTACCATTATTGTTTGTGGTATGCCAAATCGGTGAATTATATGTTCCTTTATGAACTTGATGATCTGCTCTTGGGAGATTTCTACAACTGGGATGGCTTCCACCCATTTAGTGAAGAAGTCGGTGGCAACGACGATGAAAGTATGCCTCTTACTCGATGTAGGATAAATCTTCCCTATCAAGACTATCGCCCATCCCATAAACGGCCACGGTTTAATGACTGGGATCATCTCAGTTGCTGGAGTCCTCTGAATAGATTCGTGCTTCTGACAAGCAATGCATCCTTTGGCATATGAGGTGCACGATTCTCCCATCTTTGGCCAATAATAGCCGTTTCGTATAATCAACCACCTCATCCTTACCCCGGCTTGGTGAGCCCCACAAATATCTTTATGCACTTCGGCCATGATAGTTTTGGATTCGGATGGCCCTACACATTTCAATAACAACCCATCTTGTCGTTTCTTATATAGCACATCTCCTGATACTATATAGTTCAAAGCTTTAAGTTTTTACCTTTGATCCTTCCCTGCATCGGGCTGCTTTAGGAATGTCTTGATTTCGTTTCTCCAATCGTCCATTTTTTCGGCTTCGATAACCATGGCGTCCGTATCTTTAGCTTGCCTCATGAGGACTGGCTCAACCTCTTCGCTTCTGTATACCCTACCTATGTTTGTCTGTTTATATCCGGAGGCTGTTGGGCTAAGCTATTGGCCACTTCGTTCTTCGCCCTCGAAATGTACTCCAATTCAGCGTGATCAAATCGTTCTACCAATTCTTTGGCCACGTCTAATAATGCCATTACTGATGGGCTTTGACACTTGAAAGCTCCTATCACTTTTTGAATTACCAGCTGCGAATCTCCTTTGATGGACGCATGTGTTACTCCCATATTGAAGAGCATCTCTAGCCCAAATATCAAGGCTTCATATTCGGCCTGGTTATTGGTGCAGCATTCTTTCAACTTGACTATGAATTATAAAGATTCTCCCAACGGGCTGACCATGACTAATCCTATTCCAGCTCCCTTCATTGTGCTAGATCCGTCGAAATACATTGTTCATGGTTTCAGACTGCATTCGTCCAGATCCATTTCTATTTCCTTTATCGTGCTCAGACATGGATGGTCGGCCAAAAAATCGGCCAAGGCTTGATTTTTAACGGCCTTTTGGGGTTCATGTTGTATGTCAAATTCTGAAAGCGATAGTGACCAAAATCCGACTCTTTGATGCATGATAGGACGAGAAAACATGTATTTTATTATATTAATTCTTGTGATCAGATACACTATATTCGGCCTAAGGTAGGCTCGTAATTTAGTACATGTGAAGTACAAAGCCAAACATAAGTTCTCCATGGGAGAGTAGTTACATTCATAATTCAGCAATTGTCTACTGATATAGTAAATGACTCTCTCAACGTTCATGTCGTCGTCTTGCGCGATCATCCCCGCTATGGACCGTTCTTCAGCCGCTATGTATAATTTTATTGGCTTTCCTGGCACTGGAGGTACCATCACCGGCGGCTGTGACAAGTATTTCTTCAGGCTGTCAAATGCTTGTTGATGTTCCTCGGTCCAGACGAATTTATCCTCGCCTTTTAGCTTCAACAAAGAAGAGAATACTTTTTTTCCTGCACAGTTGGAGATAATCGCCTTAAGAAGTT